>OZ024907.1:43662460-43777460 GCA_964017125.1 Flabesymbios commensalis
GCTGGCCCAGCATGAAACCATAATATCCTTGTATTGCCTTGGCTACTTCGCCTGCTGTTAGAAGGTGTAGTCACGCACTTCTCTCTCCTCCGCACAATGCAGACACACATAGCTGATGTCTGCTAGTAATTGCCTCACATTTTCACTGTCAAATTGGCAGAGATTTCTATTTTAGCAGGTCGACAGGGAGTCTCGTGTGTCAGGCAACTTGTCCGGGTCGAGTTTCAGCCCGGCAGTCAGAGGAGTACTGTGTTTGTCAAGTACCCAGTCACTCACACGTACACATATCACAGTAAACACAAAACATTTGTATAACATACAATGTTCGACCAACGTTCACGACGTTCGTCAAACGTTGTAAAGATGTTATATCCGTGTGGTACTGTGTTTTGAAATTTAAATTTGTTTGTACGCATTTGTTAAAAAACTATTTGAAGAGGACTTGAATGTGGTATTCTGTTTCTACCTGGAGGCGATCGCTAATATTGACACATCATAACTCAGATATTCAGATCTCTATGCGTCAAAACCAATGTGGTTTGAGATTCCATTTCTTAAATGTAGTTGTCGATCATTCTTCCAATAAAATTATGTTTAAATTAGAATTCACTTCTTGTAGTCAGATATAATACTGGCGAACTTTACCTACCGTGTATTGTGACACAGAATATGAAATAATGAATTTGTAGTAATCTCTGTGTATCTTCACATACAACGACGAGCAATTTTGTTGAATGAGCATAGCCTAAATAATTTGAAATCAACTATATATCAATTTTGTTTGTATTAGTACAAATTACATCCTGAAATGCTGACACACAGCTTAAAGTGGTAATTGTTAATTAGAAGATACATTTATATATTTCATTCGTTATAACACATGGAGCAGGACGCTTTGAATATTAATTAGATTTAATATAATATAGGCCCTATATATCGATCAAATATCCCTGAGCTTAGCTACCCATAACAAAGCAGAGATAACAACTATGCTTCAAATACCCACCAATCCTTCATAATGTTGGTCAGATCTCAGTGTCAAGACAAGACGCGCCGAAAGACAAGACGCAACGGAACACCAGGGCATGACGGGATGCACATGCGCAACAGCGTATCAAAATTCACAAGTGACATGTTATGTACTGCGGGTACAAACAGGAATTGTCAGTGTTGACTCAATGCTGGCCCAGCGTTGGTCCAGCATTGAGTCAGCACTGTGATTCGAGAAGATGTACCACACCGGGGTGGATCTATATCTTTGAGAGTAGCAGTACCTGGGAATGCCCCTTAAACTGTCACTGCGAATGACGTGGAGCTCTTAGAGCCCATTAGGGCCACACCGCGTTACATTATGTTACCCATCCACGATGTGACACCCAAAATCTGGCCCGACACTTGTTTTTACAGACTCACTTCACACCATTCTGCAGGGATGAAACGTGAGACGATGGGCTTTGTGTGCTGTTGGGTCTTTTCACCGTGCTGGTAGTTATTTATATTTCCAGTGTAATATCGATACGTGTGATACATTTGACTACTTTTCTAATGTTTTTTTATTCATTTTTGCACGTGTGCACTGATTTATACCTTGAAATATGACTGGTGTGTATTTATGCGACGTCACATGATTTACTACTATAAGCTCAATATTACATCAAAACGTCTCCATTTAATTAAAGACAACATCTTCCTAAACATTGCAAACATGTTTCACGTGATAAATTTATTAATTATACTTAATTTGTGTTTTATTTTAGAGATCAAGATATCATTAAATTATACATAACAATATTTGACACTCTGATATACTATCATACTTGATATGTATGAGACACTTAAGCTGTGAACAATCTACATATCAAAAGGATCAGTATTCCTTTCTTCATGACACTATTTTATTATATTGTTTCACAAGCGGCAGGCCGCCGCCATGATCGGAACATTTTTAAATCCCCACAAATTATATTGGATGAAGAAGGGTAGGATATAACCTATACACGTCTCGTTTTGCATTTTCTATAATCAAGCCTCTGTGTTATGACTGACAGGCGCTAAATTCATGTTCAGAAGCGGCTGTCTGGCGAGTTAAAGTTACTTATGATAAACTATTTTGTGATAGATACAGTAATAATGCAACAAATTCATTTTCTAATTGACCCGTTTTTTATACATGTCGGGATATTATTATTGCCTATCGGCCTATGTATACATCATTTGAGATTGAAATTGTTTAAGCACTGCAGTTTTACCATGTTGAACATGGGTGAGATACAGTGTAAGAAAAGCACTCGTACTTAAACGCCAATTGATGACTGTTGATTATGCAAGGATATACACTCTATGGACAAAGCTATGACTAGGAGTGTATATAATGACACTTTCAGTGAGGATAGTTACGTTGGAGTGGGCTTTAATTAGATGCAATCAAGTGAGTCGTACAAATTGGTGGACAACAGACAGATTGGGTCAGTTCGCCTGGTCAGTCTTGGTCAACATGTTAGGTCCCAAGGGTAATTAATAATTACCAAGCTAACCCTTTCTTCGCTGAGCTATGACTAATCAAAAAAAATATCCGATAGAGTATTTCACTAATTCAAACTGTCATCACATAACCTAAGATAGTAAAGGGGTCTCCTTGCAATTATCGTAATATAATAATTAATCTTACAGCAATATTTAAAAAAAATATTAAACATGATGCCAACAAGACACATAGCCCTACTTAAAAAGAATGTATAAGTAACTTGAAAGTAAAAAAAACCCATATTGGTAGTAATCAGGAGGTGTCATAATGATACTAGGAATAACGAGTATCAGGATTACATAGCATTATTTGTATGTTCGTTGATGGGGTATTGCATTATTGCCTAAGTAAAGGTCAAGACTATATATGAGAGCACGGGGATCGACTTTCGACATCAGAATCTGACGTCCATATACGTCAGAATTGAATCTGACGTCTATCTGACGACTAATGGCGATCCCCGTACTGAAAGAATTAAAATAATTATAGTGGCCGTAGACTCTTACTATAGTAAGACCAGATCATCGCAAGGTTCACATGGTTCAGAGGATATAAAATGGGAGGAATACCATATGCTACCTTATCCGTAATTATATGTCTCCATGTGATGAGGTGCATGAATGTTGACGTAAAACGTCGAATTCTATCATTCGAACGTAATCACCAGGTTTATATTGACAATAATGAAGAGCCATATCCGGGTCACATTATTCAGTTTTTAAGAGGAGACTATAAACCGAGCATTGCATGTGTTCGGAAAAAAGTAGGTTAACCCTTTAACCGCCAAATTATTCAATTTGAATTTTTACCCACTTGAAGTTGTGTCTCGCTGACGCGATCCACAACTTCAAGTGAGTGAAAATTATTCAGATTTGACAAAATGGAGGTCAACTCTTTTCAAATCTTGCTGGTTTATGTCACATTTTATCTTAAACATATTTAAAATGTGGTACTTAATGTGCTAATAAAAGAATGAAAACCCGAATATATGCGACACCGGCGGTTAAAGGGTTAGGTTGAAATCAGCATTAAATTAAACAAATATAAAATTAACATTAAAAATTAGAAGTTAACATCTAGTTGATATGATCTACCACATAAGCTCTTCGAAACATATTAAACACTAGGGGAATATTTTCATGGTGAATAAATAATAATATTAATAATGAAAGACAATACATATTATTAAATCAAAATAGCGTAATCATTATCGTCTGATTACAAAAATAGTGGCGCCATATTGACATATTGACTGTATTCCTTGTAGGATTCCTAAATAAAGAATTAAAAAAAAAACATCATGTCAACCTATTAAAATTGATATTAGCATGCATCATATCAATGTCAAAACAGTGTCGAACATGTTTCTTAAATCATGTGGGGTGTCGTGCATATAATATGATTAACATAGTTTTGCGAATTTAAACCCTGGGCAGCACAGCAGATTAAGCTCTCTCAGAAATAAACTTTACTGAGTGAATTTAATCTAAAATGTTGGATCGAAACCACACACCCCTGCTGAACTAAAAACACGTACCCCGGGTCCGTCCGACTGTTTGCTATGCCATCTGCCATGGTGGGCAAAGATTCAACGAGGAGGCAGGTGATTAAATTAGTTCACCCCGTTGCTCTCGTGGTCGCCATTGTTTTCCGCTGCGGGGGGTAAGAGCTCTGTTACTCAATCACCCACCGGAACAACGCTCCACGGCAGCAACAAATACTCGCGCCATTCGCTAGGGGTCGCCGATGAGTTATTTTTGCTGGTGTCTGTTGATTCCAAATCACAAGATAGCTACCCTTGCTTATCGCTATTTATGTGCCGTTTTTTAAAACAATGACCCCCCTTCTGGGCCATTTTATTTCTTCAGCTGGTTCGCTATCGCGACAAAGTGATACCCCTTATTGATTCCAATTGATTAGGAATAAATTAAGGCATTTTGGGGCTACATTCATTTATTTTTTTGTTTTCAATCACATTCACCGGACTATTAAGTGTCATTCAATAATGCCAGAAAATGTATTATTTAAAAAAGCAATCATAATTGTGAGTGTTGTTGTAATTACGTGCAGTGTTTGTGTTTTATATATATAAAATAAAAAATTAAATGTGAGATAAACTGGAATGTAGCATGTACAATGTGGGCCCCCCGCGCGCATTCGCACCACATTCAGTACGGAAGAGCGCGCTGGGAACATCGCGCTCGCATCTGCTCCATATTTTACAGATTTCCGCCGCCGCAAATGTGATTTTAGTTCCCGTCATTACCATCCCAGATCGGTCATTAGGACCACGGGGCTGGGTTTGAAAACAGTGAGTATTCTGAGTGGGCAGTGCCGG
Source organism: Flabesymbios commensalis (assembly GCA_964017125.1). NCBI lineage: Eukaryota > Metazoa > Annelida > Polychaeta > Terebellida > Flabelligeridae > Flabesymbios > Flabesymbios commensalis. Next base: position 43,667,323 of record OZ024907.1, read on the forward strand.
ACCTACCCCCAGGCCCTGCCAGGCCTGGCTGCCGACCGCTCCCGAGGGGCAACCCCACAATAAGGGGACGGGCTCATCTTGCCAGACACCTGTGGCAACACATTCACCGGACACTGGTCACTCCGCCCGGCTTTGTGAACCCTGTACGCCTCATTGGTCATCGGACAGCTTCGGACATCCGCTGGGCGAACTGGTCAATTCAAATGACCATACGTAGCAGGTCACGGCTTATTAAAAGTTGCCCGGCAATAATCATGCCCATTTTAGAGAAGCAACATGTTTTTGATAATGAAGACCAACGCTCAAATAAGTTTGACCCCATTTTTGAAAAAATCTTTTCAAAATTGAAAAAAATATTTTCCCACGACAAACCCCGCAAATGATAATCAAATGGAAATTTAATTACCTTAGCATCCGACGTTTTCGTAGGATTAACAACTCAAATTTAAATGTGATGGCAATTACGTGTAATTGAAATTGTAAACGATTTAAATTTAAGTGATGTGGTACCCAATTAATTACAAATTAATAATTAAGCGGATTAAATACATATAGATACTGTCAGTAGTAGTTTCGTAATTTTATTGTGTTTTTTTCAACGTCTTCTTTCTCAATGTTTACTAGGTATTGCTGTATACATTGGTTTGATTTATAACCCTATACATCACGTGCCAATCGATAAGTGACAAATAAATCTAAAACAACCCAGCAAACATGGGATTTTGGCCCAGCGGTGGTTTGATGTTGGTCCACCGTCTACGACGTTGACTCAGCAATAAAACAACGCTGGGCTAACGTATCATGTTTGATGAAAAGGGGTAAAAGTGTCAAACAAATTGGTCGCTGCCTTATTTAATCATCTGTACTCATAGACGAGACAAAATGAGTTTTGATTCCTTTCAAAGAGACGACAAGTGTCAGGTGTATAGAAAAAAACACCCTTAAATACCAGTGGTTCACCAAAGTGTGACTCAGCGATGGGCCACAGTCGTACACGTTGGCCTATCAAAAGCAAACGTTTGACCAGAGATCTAACTGACCGCTGTTATGAAGGTCCAGTGTGATCAATTATAAAGCGATCAGTCAAACGGTTATTGATAGGAGGGTCATGTCAGTCACTCTTTGGGAGTAAACATCTCTTGATTGGCCAAATGTGATTAGCGTCTGATCTGTCCTACATTTTGTTGGGTGCTATTAAGAATACTCAAGCGCGATGGGTTCTTCCTTGATGGCTCTATGGCTAAGCATCTGGATCGCTATTATCATGGAGATAGTAGATCCCCATGCTATTATATTAAGTTGCACTAAAAATGCGGATTTTTAGTTCCGGCAAGTGAGAAAATGTGACTCTTGGTCTGTATAGCTGTCAGCAGTTTTTTGTGATAACGTAAAACAAAAAATGCTCTAGAATCAGATTCCGTCTTAGCTCAATAGCTACAGTATAGCCTACATTTATTGACCATCAGAGGGGTAGCGAAGTCTTGTGGCGATACCAGAGTATAAAGACAAATAAAAAGAGTATCGATTTCGAAAAATTGGCATGCTGAGTTTTTCTACAACACTGCCATGGAAGAACAGTGGTAACTACTTACCTGAAAAAAAAAACAGTTACAGTCGTTAGCGTTCGGTCAAATCGCCAGCAATAAAACATAAATAGTGTGAAGGGAACATAGAATTTTTATACGCTCCAGCCAAACTACTACGACCACACCATGAAAAAAGAAAGTCGCAATAATGCAATGTTCTGCTAGTTTGCTCATTGGTAGTTTAGATGTATCAGTCGTTACAAAAATATGAGTTTGTCACTGATCTGTTAAATATTTTTTCATAAATCTCAGTCATATGTTCCTTGAATTAAAATTGTGCTTTAAATTTAAATTACCTCACAATTTATCTCTTTTCAATCAGCATGATGGGATCTCATGCAGATGTAAATAAACTTTTACTTTTACTTTACTGGTTTTATACACTATGTTTGATAGTGGCTGGTTTAGTTAGCATTGTACAATATTTTCGAAAACCCACAGGGCCTGCCATATCCTATTTGATAGAAAGAATTTTGTGATTGATGTTCATTACTAATCATTTGTCGTCATTTCAGTAAAAGCGATAATACATCTTGACATTTTTTCCCGATTGTACTGATACACTCTGGCCATATATATATATATATGATTAAACGGACACCATCAAGATGAGACACATTACGTTTAAGAAAAGGCGCCATTGGTGGCTAAAACAGGTGCGAATAATGTTTCCATATTTTGTTGGTATTTTTCGGAAGCTTCCGTTGTGTCACCAGTCACAGGAAGTTATCGTGGAGCGCAGCACACTTGGGGGCGTCACCAGATAACATCTTAACTACCGTATAGACACCAGTGACAAACAGGGAAACTCTAGAAGGGCACCCTCCCAGGCTCTAATTGCCAGGCAGGGGACATCAGGTACACCCGGCACCATCACCCCTAGAACAACCCACAAACACGCCCCACCACTTGAAAAAAGTAAAATATGGATGGTCAAAGTGGCAATCCCTGATCTTGAAGGCTCACGTTCTTCAGTAGAGTTACTGGTTGTTGTATAATATGTTTGTGGGTAGCATTCAATAGAAAATATAAGTGTATTTTAAAACATACACTAATTTAATATTAAAGATTATTCCATAATATTTGTAGATATAATTTTTTTTATCATAGACATTACTTTTCCATAAGGTGTACTGTCATAATTATAGCCTACATTTTAAAAAACAACACAATTATTATATATAACCGTTTTAGAATAAGGACACTTTGATCATCGTTAACATATACAATTTTATGACATCTATATAACTGGTCAGCTATTTTTGTCCTGATATTGTAATATCATGTTTATCATCATTAATTTTGTATTGGTCATTCTCAGTTCAATAACCATTGAATATGGCTATTAATTTATTAATTGCCGGTTTATTAAATCAATCCATCGCTATGGAGAGAACATCCATACATATAGGGTGACACTGGTGACAAGTATTGGGAAGTGTTTCTTCACTTACACCTAGCAAGGTGAGCGATGAAAATGGGCGGGGGACCCCCGGAGTCCATCTGTGTACTGTCACTATGGAGCGGCTGGACGGGGGGTGGTAACGCGAAACCCCCTAGTTCTGAGATCTCACGCAGGGTGGAGCTGTGCGCACATGACAACCGTGTGCATTTCCGCCCGTCCTGAAACATCAGCAATTTATGACTGGTCCGAGCGGGTTTTCACCACATCATCTCCTATTTCTCCATGTCTGTCTTCATTCATCACCCCATATCCCGATGCTCTCCTCCACACGTGTCTGCAACAAAACTCACCTGTCAAATTACTCATGCTGGCTTTGAACCCTCGCCCCTCCAGTTAATTCTACACCATTCATGGGTATGATTGGCTGCGATGGTCACTTTTTGTAATGCATGGAGGTCACAGATAATGACCAGTGAAACTGGTTTCAGTGGAACAGTCACAATCTGATGTTGCTATTTGAATTCACCCTCACTGGGTTATTCAGAGGGTGGGACCAATGTCAAAGTCAGGCATTTCTGTTTGATGAGAAAGAAGCATCCACGAGTCTCTTGTCATTCAAATAAACCATATATACAGTATTGGGGGGGGGGGGAAGAAAACAGGTTTTGTATTATATATAAAATATGGACTAATACACCATGATCTATAACTTTTTTCAAGTTTGAAAAAACAATGTCATGTTTGCGTTGTGTATGTTGAAAAAGGGTGCATTAAGCTACACACTGCATATACACAACAATTTCTTATCCTCAATAGAGTTAGGATAAGTCCTTCGTAATGGAGTTAAAAAAATATGGAGCTACGTATATCAATGTAATGTGAAAAATACATAGGGCCTGTAAATAATATTGAAAAAGACTACGTGATTCCTGCAAATGTATGTGTTGATGACTGTATTATTGATGAATGTATTATTACAAACCAAAACTTGACATTGACTTTGACGAATTGTCTTTCATGTACATGTAGCATTGTATATCTGTGTCAAGGTAATTCCCAGATATGTCATACAAATTGGGCCTACGTTTTTAAGATTTAAACATTGCTAATATAGAGGGTTGACAGTCAGTTGTATAATATGATATCGTTTGTTCTAAGTGATAGCTTAACAATGTTTAAATTTTAAAATTAATTGTTGGAAGTAACTTTGAAAAAAACAATTACACCTTCAACTGTGTTAATAAATCAAACTGAAAATATTTTTCTTTCTGTTTACCAGTTAGATCATTCTGAGTACTGATCAGCTCCCAAATGATCCTTATAGATTCTGACACTTCACACCGGAACAATATGTCCGCGCCCAAGCAGAACCTGGCGTGACGTCACCTCCTGTCAGCATCGTCACGTGATCAGACACAGAAGAGGAGCACGGGAAGGGTGGGAGCAGGACAATAGGTTGTGGTGTGATAGCGGCCATCTTCACTGCGGGGACACTAGTCCAACCTGGTGACAGAAGGCGGCCATTGGTGCCGCGTTACGGAGCACCTTGTAAACCTAGCTGTGGCGGGATTGTCACCCGCTGGTCACTGTCTTGTCCCATTAGTGACCATAATGACACATGTCACTCATTAGGACACCCGCTAGCTGACCTCCTGCAAGCATTATGGTTTTGTTCAAAGTTCAGTACGATATGTTCGCCATGAGAATATGTTATTATCCATGTGAATAATTTGAAAGTACAAATGATTCTGTTTCAACGCTTTGTCATCGTGAACTATATTGATTCAGAAACCAACGTAGCTTGCTGATTTAAAAAGTTAACTCCTCCCTAGATTCTCAAACTTTAAAGACAAAAAAACACACATCAAGAATTAATCATGTTACTAATTAACAACTAATAAACTTTAGAAATTTTACTTATCAACACATATGAGATATTAATCTATTATGTAAATGTTTGATAACAAAGCAAATTATGTGAGTTGTGAGCCTCAATGCTGGCCCTACATTGAAACAACATGGAATCATTGAAAAAAAGTTACCTCGAGCCAAAGAGTGAAAAAGTGCTTTTTCTTAAACAAAATATAAAAAGAGCGACATGTTGCAAAAAATGTCCCAAAAAAGAAGAGTAACATTACCCCTTAAGGCGCTACTTTAAATAATTTTAATTTTCAGCCACTTGAAGTTGTGGATCGCTACCGCGATCCACAACTTCAAGTGGCTGAAAATTATTCATATTAATAGTTTAATTTAAGACCAACCATTCGCAAATATTGATGTTTAAACACATATTTCATCCCCAATGACAATGATCTCGTCGGCTAATAACACGGAGTAAAAAACAACTATATTCGTGCCTAGCGGGACAAGGGTTAAAACCAGATCCACTTTTCAACGTGAATTCTGGGAGCGAAATGTATCCCGACAGTCACGCAGCGGACTAATTGAATTACGGTACAATACCGTGCCACCCGAGTGCGCTATTGTTCTTGATGTAAATAGTCAGTGTCTGAGCACCGCTAACATGATGTCCACTCACTGGTCAGCTGGCATGGGGCCGCTAATCACTGCACTGGTCACATCTGGTCACATTGTCACGAAATCTGATCACAAATCGATGGTAATCACAATAAGATATTATTTTCGCTTTGAAGAGGTCAGAATCGGTATATGTGTGTTTTGACATAAACATGCTCAACCTGATTGCGTTTCCCCCTTTAACCGCCGGTGCCGCATATATTCGCGTTTTCAATTTTTATTAGCACATTAAGTACCACATTTTAAATATGTTCAAGATAAAATGTGACATCAACCAGCAAGATTTGAAAAAGAATTGATCTCCATTTTGTCAAATCTGAATAATTTTCACTCACTTGAAGTTGTGGATCGCGTCAGCGAGACACAACTTCAAGTGGGTGAAAATTCAAATTAAATAATTTGGCGGTTAAAGGGTTAATACTACTTTAAGAGGTATAATCTGCCCTACAAAGCCAAATGACAGTACATGTAAATGTCTGCTTGAAAAGTAAGATCTTTTTCTGATTTTATATAACACAAATGAAGTAAAGAAAACGATGTTAATTTAGAAGCCAATGATTTTAGGTTTGTTCATACACAGGTGTATTCATGAATTTAAACTTAGGAAGATTTTTTGTCATTTGGGTGAAATTAAATTTATTTGATTATTTTAACAAAGACACTTTTTTAAACTCCTCTGCTACCCCACCTTGTTACAAGTTGATGATAATACAGCTCCCGTTCGATGTAGCACATTGACTCCTTGTGGCACACGAGCCACATGATGAGTGCCATGTGTGGCACTCGTCAGAGTGACACGCATGGTACTAAAAAAAAGTTCAATTTTTAAATGAAATAAGAAGAACTGATTATAATGTTAACCCTTAAAGCGCAAAATAAAATAATTTACATTTTCCTCCAGTTGAAGCTGTGTCTCCCTACCACGACCCACGACCTTTACACATTACACATAAGGATTACATTTTCACATGAGTGTAGCGTTATAATTAAATTCACCCAAATATCCCTCCATTATGTAATTACATTCACACAATCAATCCGTGTTTAATACTTAACCCTATTATGTGTTCAATATTGATATTTGCATGGTGCCTTCTGCTCTTTTTGTCCAGATCCAATAATCAGATAATGGGCGGGCGTTTTATGTGACGTCATCTAGTGAAACTCCACCCATTCCAGAAAAAGTGCACATTTTCAGTCGTCATTTTTGAAAATAGCCGATAATTAGGGGAATAACATTTTATGCCATTTTACAGAACAGGTTATTATGACATATATTATTTAACTTAAAGAAAATCACTTTTTTAATTATTATAACCTCATACGATTATGCCATAGTACAAAATGTACAATGATGAAAATAAAATATAACATGCTTAAAGGAAGTGTATGTTTCAATTTGTTTAAAATGCCATGAGTCTCATTTTAGGTCATTTTGCAGTATTATATCCTAACATAGCATCAATGTATAATTGTTTGTATGCTATATGAAATAGCATTAGCTTGAGCTTCATAAATTTTAATGGTAGTTTGTTTACTTTGACGACTAGGTATTCATACATATTATCTCTTTATTAAATTAACTTTCAATTGTTGTTGCTAAAAAACATTTATTCGCTTATTTGAATATATTTATATGTTTCCAAAATATAATTATTTTAGAAACAGATGGAAGTTGAGAATTCAATAGACCTGTAATCTGTCATAAACGTCCTGTTACTGTAGCTCATTATTATTTTCACATTCGTTTTTACTGGAAATGCACCTTTTATTCTCACTAAAACTTGTTTCTTGCTCGCCATGTATTTTAAATAATTGTGTAGTTTTGAAAACATGGAAATAATACTATGTTTATTATACTATTGCTTTAGTATGATTAATATGATTTTTAAATATTTGTTTTCTAAGCGATTTACGTATAATTTATCTCCGTATCAAATTTATTTTATTGTGCCCTGAAACAATAATTTATATTCTTTATGTTTATTGAACGTCACAGTTTGCATACGTTTCACGTGTATCTTTTGTTTTTATAGTGACAGAACATCAAGTATAATATTGTAATTTAGATTCGCGGTATTTTGTTTATCCCAGAGATTCTCGTGTCGCTTTATTAACATGTTTATACTTAGGAAAATAAGTTGTTTTTGTTTTATAATTAAGGAAAATTACAATATGCTAAATGGGGTTGTAATATTTGTCGTGGGTGAACACGTGCGGTCTAAAACAAAGATCAATTAAAGTACCTGAATTCCCACCAAACACGATACATTCAGCCAACGTTGCTTTAATGTTAAGGCAGTGTTGTAGTCTGTGGCTTGAAATTACAGTTATTAATTTATTTAAAACACTCGATCTTATTAATTACACAAAATATTATATCTTCCTTATATTATTTAAATAATTATACAATTATCGGTTATGCATGTATAAGAGATAGAACTGACTATTGCTTGATATTTGAAGTATCAGTATTGATATCAGTATTGATATTATAAAGTGAAAAAATGGTCTATTAAATTGATTTCAATGATTTTTTAATGATAGCTTTGCAGGGCAGTACGCATGTGTCTTTACGTATGGTATTCAAAAACTGTATTTTATTTTACATAAATTATTAACATTTTGTCGTCTAGTTTAACATGAATTATGGCATTCGGCCTCAGATATTCAACATTGCCCCATGTTCACACATTTTCTTACACTCTGCATGTATTATGAAATTATAACTCACAATCGATAACGTATGATTACATTAAACAAAGTACAAACATCCTAAGAAAATATTTTAAAATCCATATGTCATTGAATACCTTCTCTGAAATTTAATGAAGCGTTTTTTTAATGAAACGCGATGTTGTCTTCTATATGGTCGATCTTTAATGTCAGGTGGCAAAGACCACATAACAGCTAAACATCATCATTGCACTATAACAAGCCGTTGAGATTCAACGCCAATTATCAGCTTATAATATTGGTAGAGAAAGATCAAACAAGATGATGAGTTAACGATCATCATCTTCAAAACTATCATGTTCTCCTAGGTCAACTTGACCACAGCTCCCCCTGACGATCAGTTACATAACTAGCTGTAATGGTCCCAGTGGCTTGCTGAGATTTGAATTTGCAACGTTATGACATGTTGAAATGGTCGCTTTTGTCGACAGTTCAGCTACACTTGTGTCTCTATGTAGGTCCTATGGTGTTCAAAAGCTGTCTTTTATGTTACATAACTTATTTATATTTTGTCATCTTAGTTTAATTATAACTTAAAATAATCTGCATTATGACAGTCAAATATAAATTATCATAATTAAAATCACCTGGAAATAAAATAGACCATAGAGAGTAAAGAGTAGAATGTACTGTATTTGCATACAACCATCTATTAGTAATTTCTATATGCAATTATCTCGTAAGTGTGGTTACCATACATATATCAAGTTATGTCGAATAATCTCAACGACTACGAGACGACTATTCCGTGTGTGTGTGTGTTGTATGTCACTTAGGTATAATATAACAACCAGTTAGCACAACCAATTAATGAAATAAAATGATAGCCCCAGGCAAATAGCCATCATCGCTGAGCGTTAATTGGTCGTCAATGACGCTTGACGCTGAAGCATCTTGACATTGAGGTTACGTCTAGTGATTACGATGGGTCGTATGGTAGTCGTAAATCACTCGAAATCACACACATGCTGACTTCTTACATAACCACTTAACCCTTTAGGCCCCCACGATGCATTAAAGCATCATTTCACATCCTTGACTAAGGAGTTCTAGAAGAAATAAATCCATGCAACTGTTATGCCAATACATGGCAATTGTCTTCAATTTTTCACCCACGTCAAGTCATCTTCATCCACTACAAGTCTGGAATTGCGACAGCGATTCGCGGCTTGTAGTGGATGAAGATGACAATGGTAAATTCAGGCTTGAAAGGGTTAACCCTCAGGTTGCTATAGGTGAGTACAAACGCCATGACTATGCTCACTAGTATGGACATTTTTTGATGCTTTCGTTCTGACTGAAATTTTAATTATAAAAGTAAAATTAAAGCGACACGCTTTAATTTTACTTTTATAATTAAAATTTTAATTATAGCTTGCCTGTCCTTATTAAAACAATAATCATTGTATTATGATGCATATGCCTGTACGGACTTTTTGTTATTAATAAAATATTTATCACTACATTACATCTACAACAGCTATTTTGTTATTTAGGGCCTATTATTATGCATCGTTATAAAATTGTATTACAAGCGTGTCGTTTCCCGTCTTTGATTAATATTTGAAAAACAGGTAATAACACATTTTCCTCCCCTCGGTCTGTATTAAGAAATTATAATTCACAAACATAGCGTATGATGAGTTGTAGAGTGTAATACTGACCTTCGTTTAAATACGGCTTATAAAAACTTACTTCTTAATAACTTAATTCACGTACTATACTGATCTCAATAATTTGTCATTGAACGATATTAACAGTAAGTTCACTTTATAATATCAATGAATACTGATACTTCGAATATCAAACAATATTCAGTTATATTATACATGCATAACCTATAATTTTGTAAAAATAATGTTTTGAAGATATCGCATGACTCACTGTCATAAACCACGATGACAAAGCAATTCACGGAATGTCCCGCTTTGTGACAGAATCAGTTTGTTTATCGCTGGGCAGGACGAGCTCCTATTGTTATGCGAGAGGTGCGTTACTTATTCTGACGCGCAAAGCCAAAAGCCAGTAACAGCTTACTTTTCAAGTAAACAGTTACTGGCTTTTAGCTTTGCAGATCACTTCACAGGTAGGTGATAACAGCTTATCGCACCAGAATCTGCGGCCCCGTGCCGATCTCAGCGTGGTACGTCATCACTTTCTGCGCTGTGCTTGCGCGCCATGTCAGCAGCGGTGACACTGGTGCCTAATTAAATGTATACGGTGTCGACAATTAGCACGGTCACGGCGAGGGGCCAAACAAGTCGTTAAGGCCTGCCAGGGCGCTGCTGGACTCGACCCCGGGACCCAAGGCGACCGCGAAATAGGCGGCTGTACGTAACTGTAAAAATATGCGCCAGGATTGTTTAGGGGTGCTAAGTAGTGAACTTGTCACTATGTCGGTTACCAAGATGTCAGGTGTAACGTGTTATGCAGCCATACCGCCCACATGGTAAGGCACAGGTTTTTTAACGTAATTCATCACACGTAGGGCTATACAATATGATATTAGGCCTAATAATCATAGTAAGGATTTGGAAGATGAATTACACTATGTATTCTTATGTCCAGTTATTCTGATCTTGGAAACTGCTACACATATATCCCTTTTATTTCGGAAAAAACCGAGTATGTTTAAATTAGTAATGCTAGTCCATGCAGTCATATAAAACGTGAGTAATAAGACATTTCGCAGACTTTGCACACAGTGATGCAACTAAAAACGATATATTAATAGCTCATATGCTTTCATGTTTTAGCTTTGCTGTCACGTGTGTCATTAATTAAATTCTGTTTATTAGATGAGCAACACACAGTCACATACATACTAGTTAGGTATGTCCAATAACAAGTGTGTGCAATATCAGTATAAACTGTACAAAGTGAAAACGTCAATGTCGAAATAATTGTATTTTCTCTGACATGTCAGCATATATCCATGATACTGTCCGTCTACTGTCTCCAAGATAAGAGTGGTTCTGAACAAAAGGCTCTCTGCCTTATGCAATACTTCGTACTGGTAAAGTGATCAGTCAGACAATTGTCATGAAATGTGTCCATGTTCTCCTGCCGGGGCTTTCCAGAACTAGTAAATCCGAACCTAAAAGTTATCAAAGATACCATTGACCCCTTTAAATTTAAATTTATATATATACATATGCTACGTTGGTAACATTCAAAGTTGCGATAAAAACAGAGCGTTAATTGAGCAGCGTGTAGCCAAGTACAAACAGTGAAAAGTTTAACAGAATAGTCAACATCAATCGTAAATATCTTGCAAACACTTCCATAATAACACAAAGTCACCATTATCGCTCTTCGTTAAATGGGGAATATTAATTTGTAATACACGGATTTTAAAAGCTATATAAACATAATTTACTAGGAGCTTTACATTATGACGAGTGATACGACTGCACAATGGTGTGAATGAGATACTCGATTGGGGTAGAGGCATATCCCCCCCCCCAAAAAAAAAGAGAAAAGGGGTTTAGCAAAATACATTTAGCGCTTTATTATAAACGTTTCTGAGCGTGTTGAATTATCGGACAGAAGCACCCATGTATATGAGCTACTTTTTCCAAGGCATGACGGATATTTAAATAACGTCTCTAGAATAAAATATAAGATTTCCTATATGATAGAAATATTGTATTGTTAATGTTTTTCAATAAATCTATTTTTATTTTATAGTTTTATTAAAAAATACACCATGGACAAATTCAAAATGATAACAGGTGTACCCTTTTCACCCTTTGGATCAAGTATACGCTATTATATTTGAAATTAGTATTAGAAGTCTTAGTATAAACTAGTGTGATTATTCTTATAATTATTATATTTATTATTTATGGTATTTTTTACGAACAATGAGTTCACATTTTATCGTTAATAAGCACTATTGCACTTGTTGGTTCGGCTATTAGGGGTGAAGAACCGCCAATGACAGGGGGTTGTAGTAAAACACTGATTTATGAATTGGTGAAAGATACGAGACGCGGGTGTTCAGGGTGACTGAACAGGCCTGTTGAACACCCCGAACAAAATGAGATGAACACGTGCCAGTCTCTGATAAACATGATAAGCTTGTACACGGCTTGTAACGTTATCTGATCCTACAACTGACACTTTCTGTACCAGTTCCGGTTAATAATTGAATAATTAAATTACATAAATATATTAATTTTATCAGAATGATAACATAACAATTATTATATCACTTCAATTTTATACACATATATGATAGTATTTTGTAACTTTTAAATCTGAATGTCTTCCCGAATTGGAAGACATTGTGTGAACATTTTACAAATGTCATACAAACGCTACAAATGCGGCACTGGGGTGAAATGGTTAAAACTTCATGACCAGGTCCATCCAGAATATCTTTATCTTTAGGCAGTGTCATTTCGTCTGTCAAAATACACACTAATAATCATGTAAGTGTCTTCTCAACTGTCGTGCTTTTTGCCCTCAGCTCACAAACCCTTTGGATACAAACAATGGGATAATGAATCCATCATTTCATACAAAATTAAAGTGTATATTATGTTAAATAAATTGAATAATACGATTATGATTACATATTGTAATGTACTTCTTTATTTAAAAAAAAAAGTTTGAAATACAGAGTGCAACTCTTTTATGAATATGTCGCAAGGACATGAGTTTAAATCAATTATTCGGCAGTACTCCCAAGCGTTCAATTACCAAGTGACAAATATAGATATGAAGGGGTAATTCTAAACCAGAACATATTGCCGAGTTACTCCCAAAACACGTGACAGAAGAATGACATCACGCACATAGATATTAGTATATTTTAAATAATGTACATCTAAACGACACCAGTGTACACGATCTTCAAATAATTTTTACTCGCTACTGAATATGGGATAGGAAATAAAATGAAATGAATCGGGCTTTAGGCCACCTTTGTGCACATATAGGCTAAACTGGGCCAGGAGAACCTCCTGAGGATGGTGAGATGAATGAGATGACACTGTCCTCCAGACACAGGATTCGAAATTCGAGCCCTGGCGGTCTGAGGCCGAGCACGCTACCAGACAGACAGACAGACAGAAATCATTTATTTTGACCAATCAAATATACACAAAAAATAATAACAATATTTATCAATAATAGTATATGTTGATCAAGGATGATCCATGTTAAGGCATATACGTGCCGCTATCACATGGACCACCTGACTCTCGGTCACGGAGGCTCCCCACAATACTGACTTTCACACGTGGATGGGGAAGAAACATTTTTGTTTCTTTCAAACCGCCGAGACCGGGAACCGAACCCCGAACTCTGGTGTGAAAGGCAGCGGTGCTAACCACTACCCTAGGGCCCCCGCCCTATGGGATAGGAAATGTACATGTATTTTCAAATTTTACTGAATGCTTATAAACCTTTTTTATACCAAGTGGGAATATACTTTACTGTTTACTATACGATACGGAAAATGTTATAATTCACACCCTCAAGTCTCTACATTCCCATCGCACCTAAAATATAACAGGTGTAAAAATCCAGGTTTTCTCATATACGTACCTGTTTTTAAATGCATACACATTTTATAAATAAATAAAATTAGTGTATGTGACTTGAGTATACCAGAAATGCACAATCGCATCATAATAATAAGTATAAATATCTGCCGTGCAAAGTTAAAAGGCAGCATCTGCTTTCTTTTCAAGTAAGCAGATATACTAGAAAAGTAAGCAGATACTGCCGTTTGGCTTTGCAGGGTAGGTTTGTAGTACATTACTTTGTGCAGCGCTGGCCTGGAAATCTTACAGATCCTTTACATTTCACAATAATCCCAGTAAGTAGTCATGCACTTGACGTTGACGTTGTGAATCGCGGTATTGATACACAACAGTGACTGGAAACTTAAATTTAATAGCTCTCTAAAAAGAAGTAGGGGCCTAACGTAATGAAATATATCTCAAATCTGTTAACCCTTTAACCGCCAGTGTCGCATATATTCGGGTTTTCATTTTTTATTAGCACATTAAGTACTACATTTTAAATATGTCAAAGATAAAATGTGACATCAAACAGCAAGATTTAAAAAGAGTTGACCTCCATTTTGTCAAATCTGAATAATTTTCACTCACTTGAAGTTGTGGATCGCGTCAGCGAGACACGACTTCAAGTGGGTGAAAATTCAAATTGAATAATTCGGCGGTTATAAGGGTTAAGGTGTAATCAGTAATACAAGAAAGATGTACATTTTTAAGCTCAGCATCACAACTGTTTAATCTTTGTCATGCCAAGTTATCTTTTTTAAATTTTCACCTACTTGAAGTTATGTCTCGCTACCGAGACCCACAACGTCTAGCTACTGATGCGCAGTCACGTCCCTCCTTCTCCTGGTCCAGTTTAGCCTATATGTGCACAAATGTGGCATAAAATCACATTACATTTATTTCGTTTCATTTTTGCACTCACCCTCTTTTTCGTGTCTTTAAAATAAGGAGATAAATTTGAATTGAAATAATAGATCCCCTCCCGCCCCCTGGTCTTAGCTAGCCCACCTCAAATGACACAGCCCGAAGCTGTCCTCCATCACCACAGCCATATGCCAGTCTACATAACCCTTTGACCATTCTAAAATCACTTAATCCAGTTTATAATAAAGTAATGTGATCATAAGCTTTTGCAAATGGCTTAATATCTCAGGATAAGTATTTATACAGGTATACTGCATTTGTCCTGGCGGTCAAGTAGGCCTATAGCGCATTCCCCCGTATGATGGTCTAATATCAGGTCATATGCTACCTGACCTTTATTCGGACCAAGGGATACATGATACATGATACGTTTCTGTGCATAATTCCGAAACGGAGAATGCAACAATATTGTTGTATGCAATTTTAAAAACGAATCACACATGATAAGAATAGTCATTTGTTGAAATATGAAAAAAATAGCAGAAAACCAGTTTGAGATTTCCCCACACTTGACGCCAATAGGTTAATAAGGGCTGTCGTAGTGTGCTGTATGTGGCGCGTGCCTGATTATTCCTCACATATAATTTAGCTGCCCCCTACCGATCGCCCTGACAATCAAATCAGGACCCGAGGCAGCACTTCGAAGCTGACCCCTGACCCCGCGTGCTGACCACTGGTCATCCTTCTTATGTACAGTCTGGTCAGTTTCTCAGAAGCTATGAGGATTCGGACAATGAGCCTGAACTTGACATTTGTAATAACGATTTTTTTCATTTTAACAATTTTCAGTCCTTATGGGAATGTATAAAATATTTTTCTGTGGTGGTATACATACGTATGTGCACTTATAATTACACTATATGTTCTCATCCAACGTTACGAACTGTGTTTTTGTAAAGTTTTATGCCAAATGCAAACAAACATAAATATTCAAAACAATCAGTACATAATTATATTGACCGCGTGTGCTTAGATTCTGCGCAGTAATATTATTTTAATACTCGTCCCTTAACGCATGAAATCATTAAAATATCAAGCTACAGTAATTGGATTAGGCCTACTGCCTGTTGAACATAAACTTCAACATTAATTTAAATCACGTAGGCCTATACTTCTCACGCTTGGGTATATATATATCGTTATTACTCATACAGTATCAAAGCGAAAAGCCAAGAGAAAAACTCACTACAATTTGTCACACATTGTAGTAAATTTCAGCTTGGAAAAGGTTAGCAGACAAAGATAGAGATTAGTACAGACTGACCAGCACTGTTGCTGTGCCAACAACATGTGGCGCTGACATTCCACGTGATTAATGGCGGCCAGTCCCGGCGTACTCACGTCAGTTCATCACATGACCAGCGTGAATAATGGCGGAGGCCATGGTATTATAGAGTCATTTATTTATGAACTCTGAAACACTACACTCACCTTTCTTTGTCAGTGAATTCTGGTGTGAGCAGAGCGAAATGAACACTAAATAAAAGCCGTTTATTGGATATGTCACATTCACACACATGCACATGTTTTATAAGTAATACCATCATGAATAATGTTGTTGACTGACGTTATTATAGAGATAGCGCTGATCATCATCCATATGTCAATATTAGAGAATCAGACATATATAGACAGAGAAGGCAAACAGTAACCTAAACCCTCACGATGCATCAAAACATCACTTTGCATCTCTGAAAAATTACTTAATTACCTAAAACTCGGGGTTTTAGAACGAAAATTTTCATAGAACGATATTTTTTTTTCATTTGCCACCAACTTTAAGTCATCTTCATCCACTATAAGTTGCGAATTGGTGTATTTATGCTCGACAAATCGTGTTCCACACAACTTTTCTTTAGTTTAGATGCTTTCGATGAACACCTAATATAATCATGTATATAGATGAGGTGGAAAAACTGATATAATATTTTTGGATTTTTCGAAAGCCATTGATTCTGTTAATCATGTGAATCACAACATGCTCATTCATAAATTACAACAACAAATTATATTTTCTGATAAATTACAAATTTTGATTATTTTTGTGTCCATTTTTAGCTTTTTAAATGTCCCGTCGGCTTGTCAAACACTAAATTGGCTATCAGCACCCTTTAATTAGGTTAATAAAGTGGTATGACAGCATTTATGCAAAAATGCCTCTAGGTTTTAGATTTTCACAAAGTAGGTCCTGTCTACGACTGATTACTTGAAAGACTGGTCTCAACGAGTGATGATTCGGATTACATCTGGTGTACCACAAGGATCAATTCTTTGTTTATTATTATTTTACTTTTCATAAATGACACGTCTACTATTTATTATAAAATGTAGCTAATTTATCTCTGGTTTTGGTGCGGGAAAGTTTATATAGTATGTATGTTAAAATTATATTTAACATTTTAACTTGCATTCCAATGTATGTAAAATTTATCCTGTATGTCAAACGCAGTAAGGGTTCTCGTCACCTGTATTTTACATTCTAATGTACACAATTTTATTTACAATAATTATTGCATATTTGCATATTTATTTATATTTATTGCATATATTTGTGTATATAAAGCCCAATAAATGAATTAATACATTTAATTTGGAAGATAACTTTCAATGTCATTTAATGCAAGGTTGTTTCAATGACAACAAATGTAGCTCCTATTGCATTTAAAATCTCAATTGAACTGTATTGAAATGTATCATGATATAATGACTGGCATAGTCACAGTTGAACAGGATCTAGTATTTAATAATATCAATCAATATTTATTATGCGCACCTCGGACAAGGAACGCTGTGAGCTTTTACATGTAATTATATTCTGGTGAGGTATGTTATAGGGCGGGGACCCTGGTGCAGTGGTTGAAGCTGCCTGCTTGGAAAGTCGGAGATCACGGGTTCGAACCCCACTCTGGCCTTCAAGTTTCTCCCCCTCCCACTCGTTAAGATTGTGTGGAGCCTCCGTGACCAAGAGGTAGCGTGCTTGGCCTCAGACCACCAGGGCTCGAATTTCAGATCCTGTGTCTGGAGGGCAGTGTCATCTCATTCATCTCACCATCCTCAGGAGGTTCTCTTGGCCCAGTTTAGCCTATATGTGCACAAAGGTGACCTGAAACCCAATTCATTTCATTTCATTTGCGGTTCATTTTAGTCTTTTCTGTTTCCCAAATTGATATTATTGTTTTTTTTGGCTTGCTTATAGGTCGAACAAGCCAGCAAAAGTGGGGTTCGATTTTCCCCGCCTTTCACAATTTCAAAATGGCCGCCAACGAAAATCACATTTATGGTCAAAACTTAGGCATAGCTGGAAACACAATTTCGATGTCTATAGCCATGTTTTTGGATATGAGGAATCCAATAATACACATAAAGATGTGGGCCATTTTTTTTATAGCGAATAAAAAAAAATCAAATTCAAATGAGTATTTGTTTTGGTGTTATTTAGTGTGTCTAATAATAAACAGTACATTGTTGATAGTTTCTAAATGATGGTTGCTTCGTTGATATGAACCTTAATATTCTACCAAAAAGGCGTAACAGCGATAGTCTAGAAACTGACCAACTTTGTGACGTTTGATACATTTCCTTGATTGTGCGTTTCATCAATGTTTCACAACTTATGCTGCCAAACAAATGATCAGAATCAATTATGGTGAGTGATTGTCATCCATCCCATCCACAAAATTATTGGGTTTTATCTTATCATCATTTTAGTCAATGCGCTTCTTCAGGGGTAAAATACAAGGTTATCTAAAGCGTTGGCCTTTTGCACTTTATTGACATTAGAGGCATATGTAAAAATTGCACGCTTCGAGCAACAGGCACCTTTTTGAGAAATGCTAAGAATACAAATATATGTTGTACAATTGCTTGCACAAATTATATATATATATTAAGCACAGTCGTTAGCTGACAATTAAGCTACATGAAAGTGATTTTTTAAAATTAGGCTATATTAAAAAATGATCCGTCGCCAATCCTGAATAAATATTTCTGAGCTAATTTTAGGCAGTGTGCTATAGAATTAGAGCAGCATGATTTCGTGATGATCAAGAAGACCAGATGCAGCCTCCTGTGTTCGCAGACAAAAGTAAAACCTCCTCTCTCTTTATCAAGATGGCGTCTCAATAGTGTTTGCATAGGTGTGCTCGTCCTCCAGCCTCTCAGACTTAGATAAAAGACTGGAGTGCTTATTATTGTAGGACGAGCTTATGGGATCAGCTTATTAAAATAGAAGTACTTTTAGAGATAGCAGGTCAAGAAGCCCCGGAGCTGGCACAGTGTTGGTACAACGTTTTCGATGTTAAACCAACGCTGAGCCAACCCTGGGTCAGCGAGAAACTAGTGAAGTGCACAGACTGAAGAGGGGCGGCCTCGAAGTCAACACCAAATAGGCCGCCAATTCAATTACCTTGGCAACAGTCGGCGGTTCAATTTGCGGTAAATTACCGTACATTCAAGTGTGGTCCGACAATGGCTGCGTGAAAAAGTAGCACCTTTCGAGTGCCTTGTACACATCTGATTAGACGAGGTGCGCGGCGAGATACACAATGGTACATCGCCGGGTGGGTGATTGAGTCTAGTCTGTGTAATTGGCGTTAACTCTGGGAGTAACAAAAGTTTTTAGGGACATTTGAATAGATACATGCGAAAGTGTGGAGAAAAGATTTCCTTATAAACTTACTCCAGCAGAGACGTCGTTGTTATTTTGAAGACATTCTAATTACAAACATAAATCATTTTATAAATGGCTGTGTAGCACCAAGAATACATAAAATCTTTATATATTATTGGTTATAGTAATAATATAACAATAACATGTTTACAGATTGAACGTGAGAGCAAGCGGTCCGAGTATGGTATTCCACCCTCAGACACTGCATGATTATTGACTCTATGCTAATTTCTCAGTCATTTCTGAGCCTGAATGCCACGGATTCAGCTTTATTCCTTTTTTACCGGATTTGAGGTGACTGACTAAATGAATGAATGAATGAATGAGTGAATGAATGAGTGAATGAATGAATGAAGGAATGAAGGGATGAAGGAATGGGATTGAAAACCGACATCGGGTGACAATATCTGGTATGACAGGCGCTTGCGAGGACCACTATACAGAAGCCCGATGGGTAAACAATATTCGACTTTATTCAAATATACATTTCATTATTTACGTCATGATTTTAATGTAATGTCACAACACGTTTCCAGCAAATACGACGTTAAACCAACGTTGGCCTTATTTTGATCCAGCGTCCGCGACGCTGGATTAACATAAGGCCAACATTGGTTGGACGTCTTGTGCTTGCTGGTGCCGTAGTGTAGGACTTGTAACCACCTGCTGTGGATTTTAATGACATTGGCACGCTCTGGGGTGTCACAAAGTGTGATCAGTCACACCTTCATCAGCACGTGCTGAAAACCTCACGAACCTCTAGTAATAATCCAGCTCAATATTGACACAATGATTTGTCAACGAATCTGACGTTGGCCCAATATTGAACGCAGAAACCAACTGTCATCAGTAATAGCATTTTAGGATCTACAAGCTCATACAATTTGACATTTAACGAGAGGCATTGAGAAATCCTTTTGCAGATTTATTTTTGTTCTGGATTTCGCAAATCATGCACAATCATTATAATGTTGAAATGCTACAAACTGAAAATTCTAAAGCACATCATACACGTTCATAATCACAAATATTCTGTTACGCTCAAATATATTTTTTAATATGGCAATTAAACACTAAGAATTCTGAATGTTATGTCCTAACTATCAACCACCAGCAATCAGAAGGTGCAATAAGCTTAATGTCCTCATTAATGACATGTCGGTTGACAAATAAATCATTCTCGCTTTGCTGGATTACTAAGCTAAATTAGAGAATCTTAATAGGTGGTGTCTATTCTGGGCAAGCTGTTCCCCCGAGTACATTTACCTATTCACTCAATTACATGAAGAATATGGCGAGTCACCCAGATAATTCAATTAGCCAACAAAATAATAACTCACTTAGAATACACTTTGTTATTAATTGTCATGACTTACGGCTAGTGTCAAATTTGTTTTATTATCAGCTGATTTTGTCAGATTCACTGATTTTTTCAGGGGAAATGATATTTGTAATTTAATATGACAAACTAAACTATGTCTCTATAGATTCCTTGTACAAAATAACCAAAAGTGAAGCTCACCTACGCATTTTAATGAATATCCAAAACACAGTATTTAAAAAGCAAGCCATTCTTCGAATATATATCCCCAGTTCAATCGTTATTACATAAGTCACTTATAAATATTTTTTTCATTATTTAATTTTCCAGTAAATATTTGAAATAATCTAAATATTGTTTTAATTTTCGTCAGATGGGTGAATTAATATTATACACCTTTAGTGATAGCCACTAGATTGATGACACAGACGATGGTAGAAAACACATCTTCATTACCGGATGGCCGTCCTCTTATTACCCCTCGGACACAATGACAGAACGTCTACGAACGCTTCGTCGTAGGAGTGACGTATGATCGCCGTGAGAAAACCCTAAGAACGCTGTAAGAACTCCGTAAGAACAGCTTGATGAGTCATTATTGAGCTATCACACACTAGTTCTCAAGTAACAAGTATTTATTGCCGATGGTTCCTGTGAGAGGAACATGACAGAAGAGCCAGGAAAGCGCTGGGGCCATGCAATACATCACAATGCATATTATAATAAACAATTTCGAGATATATTATAATATTATGTTACACACTAGACTATGTAGAGTCATTCTTTGGAGAAGGGTGTGACATCGAGTTAATCAAAAATATTGTTCAAAGTAAATGTCAAGAAGACTGGTTAAAAAACATTTCAAGGAAACCTCAATATTATTGAGAAGTTATGTAATGCCTAAAAATATCGTTAGAAGTGAAAGTTATGTGAGGATAGCTCATTCAAAAATGTCTCGTTCTTTATTCGCACAATTGAAGTTAGGTATTCTATCATTAAAGGGCGGGGGCCCTAGGGTATATAGTGGTTAGCCTTTCACGCCAGAGCTCGGAGTTCGGTTCCGGTCTGGGCGGTTTGAAAGAAACAAAAATGTTTCTTCCCCATTCACGTGTGAAACTCAGTATTGTGGGGAGCCTCCGTGACCGAGAGGTAGCGTGCTTGGCCTCAGACCGCTAGGGCTCGAATTTCGAATCCTGTGTCTGGAGGACAGTGTCATCTCATTCATCTCACCATCCTCAGGAGTTTCTCATGGCTCAGTTTAGCCTATATGTGCTCAAAGGTGGCCTAAAGCCCGATTCATTTCATTTCATTTTCTCTATCATTAAAAATTGACACTTCGTAATATTCGTAGTGCAGATATGATGTGTCACTTCTGTAAAATGTAGTTAAGGATGAATTCCATTTTGCATGTTTATGCGCTGCTTATATTACAGGAACCAGAGAGAGTCGTATTATTTACTGAAAATACTTGTAATAATTTGTAATAATTGTTCAAATCTGGATATAACCGAACAATTTTGTGTTACTATGACAGCAGGAACGAAATGTGTACTGAAATATGTAGAGAATCCGTGGCACACTCGAAAATCTTTATTGTATGTATCATATCATATTATTATTATGCTGATTGTTGAGTAATTCTAAAAATGTTTATTCTACTGCTGATTGAAGCTAATGGGTCGCTTGATCCCCTTAAAAATGTAGGTTTTATATTCAACGGACTCTGTTTTGTTGCCCGATGAGCTGGCCATTTTGTGGGGCGATGCTTTCTACTCGGCTGTGGAGCGGTGTTGACCCAGCATTTGTTCAGAGTCTCGTGTTTGTTGTGTTTTTAATAGTATTATATGTCAACAACGGCCCGATGCTGGTTCAACGTCACAGAATTTGATCCGATATTATCCCGGGTTGGGTGAATGCCGTGTTTGTTTTTTTGTTTGTTTTTTTTAAGATCAAAACTGTCCATGTTGGTCTCAATTGAGTTGATATACACAATTCTCATAATCATGTACACTATTATAACAAAATACTGTTCAAACTGATTGATGAACCCCAAGACGAGTTGGGCGCTTAAATGGAAAAAAATTGTATTTGTACAAAATGAATGTGCATCTATGTAAGCACATATCAGTATAATAAATGATTCTCACAAGCATATATATATTTCTCCAAAATCAAAAGTGTTCTTAATTATACGGTACATCTCTAAAAAATTATTAGCTTGAGAATTTTATTGAGATGATCCGGTGATTCAGGTCGAGATTGATTCCTCCTTATACCGGATAATCCAGCATTACCAAGTATGTGCTTAACCGAACTAATCCAAGTAGAATGAAACAAATCACGAACGTTAAGTTTAAATATTATATATAGATAGTAAATCATTTTAGACTTTCTATTTTCCTCACTGGTAATCAAACTTGCCCAATAAAGGACCATTTTACATTTAATATCAATATGAAGCGGTGTTTCATCCAACTCTGCATATACCATGTTAGAGCAGGTAGATTTATGCACATGTAGTTCTTAGGGTGCTGCTAAGGCGATCATAGGTTCTACGTCCACCCTACAATAAGCGGTTTTCTTAACTCGTTCGTAGACTTCTTATGCCTACCTTGAGACCTGACTACGAGCTTAAGAACGGGAGAAGAATTACTTTTTTAGTATGACCGTCTTGAGAAGACCAAAATAAATGCTCCAGAAATTGCTGGTATGGCGTACGTACGGGTCACTGTGACCAAGCTTTTACAGGATAGAGCTACAGGGCTTAATAATAGCACCATTAGTCCTACGGTGATCGTGAGCATGCCGTAATGATTAATCAAGTTGTTAGTACGTCGGGTCTCTTCTGGCATGTGTACTGATGCCGTACATGACGCTCGATCGTACCAACGCAGTAAAATGGTTGTGAGGAGACAGAAAGGTGTTCTTGAAATAAACGGCAACTTCACCAAATTCATAAGAATGTCTTGAGAACGTTGAAAAATAGGAAATGAAGATTCATACGAGCCTTTGTGACAGAAGCTTTAGTTCGAATTCCGGTAAGTGCGATCGAAGCTGGGTAGAATTTCATCTGAAGGTTTCTACCCGGTTTAGACTATACGCAGTTTACAATGGTAGCCTATGTAACAATGTTAAGTAACAGGTGTCTAAATTGGGGGTTTCTGTAATTAAGGGGTGGAATAAACATTCTGTCCTGGGCTGTTTACATGAGAACCACCTGGTGGAGACGGTACTGCGACAAGTACTAATTGTCATACAGGACGTCCCCTAGTTCTGGTGGCCTGTGTGAGTCGGTTCTGGAAAACAGCCCAGGAATGTAAATGTATATCAAAGTAAGGATCCTGATTGGTGGAGACGTCATTTCACCACAGGAAGTGACCGCACCCGTCGGGATCCGCTATAAAGGAAGGCGCCCACTGCCTTCAAGACGAAATTCAGAGAGAAATTGGGGAGAATTCTAACAGAGACGTTTCGGGTACGGACAAGTTTAGTGGGAGCTGCTTCGGTATCTAACACCTTGTAGATCACTGAAGCAACAGCAAAATTATCAACAAATTACACAACGAGATATAAGTACTAACATCGTGTACTGAGAAATTGAATGTTCTACGCTTAATATATATTTTATATATATTCAAGACTTTATTATTTTATCCACGAGTATTGTGTTTGCCGTGCCAAAACATTGGGACAACGATAGCGTGTCAACGTATATAAGACCCGTTTACATTGGTGCGTATGACCTGGATTGTGTCAGCGCATAGACCTTTTTACATTGGTGCCGTGACCAGGATTTGTGTCACGGATAAAACCCGCTTACATTGGTGCCGTGACCAGGATTTGTGTCACGAATGAAACCCGTCTACACCTACAACTATATACATTAATGTTGTAATTTATGGCACTGATGTGAAACTGAGTTGAAAAAACAAGCTTTAGATTCAGAATCTACTACCTCAATAATAATCCTGATAAAAAAATAATTTATTTATCACCTGCAGCACCAACATTGCCCCACGAAGAATTTGCTGCTACACGTACAACATGTTTATGTTCATGCATTATTCATGTGTTAATTATTATAACCGTTGATGTACGTATATTTCCCAGTCCTTTACGGGACTTCGATCATTGTACACGAGGTGCCAGTTTGCCCTAGAAAACATTGGAACACGTGTTATCAAATTCATAGGCCGGCGCTTTGTCAAAAAATTAGTCACTAGTAGAGGATATTTCTCTCTAGTACCGGAATATATGTATTAAATGGTATATGTGTCATACATGTGTTATGTACATGTTATACGTGTTACATTCTTATGTTTCGACGAGCAATGAATCGTAGTGCAATATCCATGTAATGCAATGCAACGTAATGCAATGCGATGCAATCCAGTAAAATTTCACGAAAATCAATGTAATTAAATGCAATACAATTCTTTAAATCTTTGAAAACCAATATGATATTTTGCAAATCACAACAGTTGATCGATGTACGTGTGTGCGTGGTTTTTGACAGTCATAATAAATGACTGACAATCTTGTGACAATATTTGTCACGGTGGCAATGCAATACAATGCAATGCAATGCAATGCAATGCAATGCAATGCAATGCAATGCAATGCAATGCAGTGCAATGCAATGCAATGCAATGCAATGCAATGCAATGCAATGCAATGCAATGCAATGCAATGCTAGTATGTAGGGTGATGCTACATAATTTTGCTGTCGATCTTCATGCGAACATTGCACGAATCTTTGAAAACCATTATAATATGTAAAATACAACAATTGATCGATGCACGTGTGTGCGGGGGTTTTGAGAGACACCAAGAAAAGCATGACGGACAATCTTGTGACAAGACTTGTCAGGACAGAAGGTACACACACAGGGAGCAGACACTGGTCACGGTGCCGCTTACCCCGACAACACGGTGCACACGTCCGTGGTCACACCCCCGTCACCGTCACCGTCACCGACCAAAGATCACACGGGGGGCTGTCCTGATTCCTCCCCGGGCCAGTAAGCGGCACATACATGTAGCTTCATCCCCTCCACCTCACCCCAGTGTCATTTCCCAGCAAGCACGACATATCTACCCAATGTTTGACCACTGTTGGGCCACCGTCTACGACGGTGGCCCAGCAGTGGTCAAACATTGGGTAGATGTGTCGCAACACTACGGTGGGTCAACATCGGTCAAACATTGGGTAGATGTGTCGTGTTGGCTGGGTAGCGCCCCCCCCCCGCCCGGCTTCTATCCATGGTGACAGAAACCGTTTCCGAGTGTTAATAAGCCTATTTGCCTTAAGTGGCAATAGAGTAGGGGGCACGTCCCACCGTCGGCCAATCAGTAGGCGGGGTGCGCGACAGTGGGTGGGGTCACTGAGCTTGTAAGGGGCGGGCTTTGGGACCCCCTGGGGTGGTTATGGCTTCCCCCAATGTGCGTCTATATAACTGGTGGCCACGCTCTACCATATAGTTAGTCTTTCATGACATTTGTCTCTTCTATGCTGTGTGCCATCTGCCACACGTATGTTCAGCTTATACATTGCCTGATCAAACCCGAGCTTTCCCAAGTGGACAATTACAAGACAGTGTTTGTCTTTAAAGTCAAGTTCTACTGATAGTTCTGATCATGGATGGCGGGAATATGACTATTGATGTGACGTCACTGGATGATGATTATCCTCGGTCACCTTCCAGTCAGGGATCCCTGGACAGCCTGGAGGACATCACTCCCGACAGCTGTAGTTCACGTAAGCGATCGATCAAAAGTGACAGGAACATGTCTAGTAAACACAGGAAGTCAAGCCAGTGTGAGCAGGATCTAGATGAAGATGAACTCCAAGGACTGAGACTGAAGATCAATGGACGAGAGAGAAGAAGAATGCATGATCTGAACTCTGCCCTGGATGGACTTAGAGAAGTGATGCCGTATGCACATGGACCTTCTGTGCGTAAACTGAGTAAGATAGCCACTTTATTGCTGGCAAAGAACTACATTGTGATGCTTCAAAGTTCTGTGGAGGAGATGAAGAAGCTGGTGAGTGATGTGTACAAGCATCGTCCTTCACCAGGTGGTTCACCGGCAGCTCCAGCCAGACCTATTCCACCTACCCCTACAGCTCTACAGATGTCTCTACCAAGTCACGCAGTAGTCAATCCACTTATGATGCCATCTCTGGCGGGAGGTGGTGCGGCTACTCCTCCAGGATTGGGCATCAGTATCCCGGCTTCTGTGTCTGCTGGGATGCCAGTCTCCTCAGCATCCTCATCCCCTATCAGTAGTCCTCTGGCCCTGTCTGGACTCCCCACCATCTCCACCATCTCACATCCTCTGGCTCATGGAGCTAGCCATGCGGCTGCTGCAGCAGCAGCCCTAGGACTAAGCGGCCCTCTTCCTGGTGCTGTACATCAGCATCATCAGAAGCTGGCGGGACTTTACGGAGCAGGACCTCATGGCTGGCCCTCTATGGCTGCTCCATGCTCCTGTACACAGTGCATGGTAGACCCTGTAAGAGGACATCATCTCATACCATCTCCACTCCTACATCAACAATCACATCTCCTTCACCAACACCACCAGCAGCAAAACTACCATCAACAGACAGCAGCTACACCAGTATCACCACCAGCCGGACGATCACCTAGTAGCCACTAATAGCATTATATAATATTAATCATGACATTTATAAAATATGAGGCAGCGACAGAGACTGAGTTCCACAGGTTTGAAACATTATGTGACATTTGATAATATGACTAAAGTGTAGACAATAATTGGGCTTAATCAAACAAGTCTGTGAACAGGTCTATGTACGAAGAATTATGGAACTATTGCGGTGAGGATTTTACAAGCTGACATCATTCTGTCTGTGGTGTGCAAAGGTGGATGTACTGAAAATATTTATTGTGTGAAAACATTCATACGAGCTACGAGCGCTGAGCATGACTTCATCAATCTCTTTTCTTTACATTTGAAATATCTTGTCGAGATGATGTGTATTAAACTAAGAAATATTGACTGAAACTAGTTAACTGTTAATTAATACTATTTAATTGACTTTATGCTTAAATTCATTCTTTTTCATCATTGCATTCTATACAGCTGTTGTCGATTCATTGTGGCGATATTGCATCCATTTAGTTTGAGCTGACATCATCTAAAAACATCTATCTGCATTTTCATGTGTATAAATATCCATCTGATCATCTCCATATCATAATTATCATCATCATTGTCGATTTTTTCATCATGTTTGGAGAATTAAAATGAGGACAGTTTTCAAGAGACTGTTAAAACAAAAGTACAGTGTTCATGACTTTATTTGCATTCAAATCATCATTTGTTTTTTCTATTCATATTGATGTGACGATTACTCATCAGATCGCTGCATTGTCCATGTTTTTCGATTCTCGTGGAACTTAACCGAAACCGTTATTGGATCGATAAAGACCAACCCGTCCAGGTCATCTACGAATAAACTAATTAATTGCAAGTTCTGCTTTCGAAATAAAAGAAAAAATAAATAAATTAAGTAAATTAATTAATTAAGTAGATAAAATTATTAATTAAATTATTTGCAGTTTTATGCTATATCACAGAGAAAAAGTTGCGTTATTGGCCATTCATGTTTAGAATGGACGATAAATAAAATTACGTACGATGCAGTAATTGTAAACTGGTAACCAGCAATTTTACAAACACTTAAATTGAGTGATTGTGTGATTATAGCTTCACTGTACATTTTGAATTATTTTTTAATTTCATGTAATCTAGAAGATCACTCTAGCATCCAGAGTGTCGTGTATGCATACACGACCCTCTGGATACTAGGGATCGATATATACCACAGTAAAATACAGAAACATCAGCAAATGTATTATGGATTCGGAAGGACGAGTTTAGTGGATAGATACTGTTTTGTTGAATACCCAGAACTGGTGATGTTGGCATAAAGTGTTGAAGGTGAAGAGCTGGGTTATTGTCCAATAGTGGGTTACCAGAAACACCCCCTCACTGGGGGGCATCTTAACACATTTCATCGAACATATGATCAATAGAAACAGACTGTGTCATCTCAAAGTCTACCTCTGTATTGGTCGTCGGTAACTATGTAACGGTAGACTGGAAACAATTATGATACTGGATTAAATATCGCAATTTTAATGCATATAATTATACGTACTGAAAATTTTGTTTTTGTTTCCATAATGATTGTGAAAACACCGGAGAATTTCTCATTTTGATTTCAAGCCCCATCAATATTAAAATTGAAAATATAAATTTAAATATAACTCCCTAAGATAGTAAACTTTGTTGGTTTTTGAGACTGAGAAAATTGAAAATAGCAAAATAGGTCATAGCAAATTGAAAATAATTACTAGTATGCGCCCTATTTTTTAAACTTTATTGATAATAATAATAATAAGCCGATTATGGGATTGGAAGCATGTAGACTTTTCCACTTCTGACTTCAATAAAATCACAAATATTTCAAAGGGTAAAATGTACTACTTTATACAAGGCAACATGAATGAAAGAGTCAATAAAACATTTCAAGTACACAATACTAAGCTGAATGGCACAGATAGAGTTTACTATGCGGTGACAACCCGCCACCTAGGGTGTCACTATTCTGATAAAACCGCAAATAAACGGGAACAGCGTTGTGACTGACACCTCGGTGAAGTCGTCCCCGCCACATCTGTGACCGCCCAAAGAAAACCTCGTCACGCGGCCACAGCCCGAGAGGGGCGGCCGAGATTTGAAGTGGCCTCCCGCGAAGCCCCCCATCAGCGAACTAACTTGTTGCAAAAATGTCGAGTGCTGTCTTCAGCGACAATGGCCAGTTTGTCTTTCATGTTTGGTGACCCGCTATTTGTGAGGTGGTAGGATGGTTTAGTGATGCGCTACTCGGTCCCGCCTTCAGGAGGTTATGTTAAAGTCGAGCCCGCCTTGGTCTCACGTTAGTTAGTATAATTAGAGGTTGGGCCAACATTGTAGAAAAGCCCTAACTGACGTTGTTTTACATATAAAAATGTTCATTTTTTCTCCATGAGTTTGAATAAAAGGCCAAGGCTCATTACGTAAGTTTTAAACTTTCAATTTCAAGAATATTAGGAAGACTTTCCCAACTTTCGTAGCTGCTGGATTATTGTATATCCCAAAAATAGATGATGAGGATTTTTTTATGAAAAAAAAATAATTTGACAGAAAAAAGACTGGTGCTTCCGCGACTGCTAAAGGGTGCAAACTAGCTCTCAGTGGCTTCATTCAACGGTGGCCACAGAACACAGGAGGAGGGCGGAGAAAGAGGAGTCGAGGGAAGAAATTAGAGGAGAAGACAGAGAGAAAGTGTTAGAGGATGAGTTGTACTGTATGTTTCTATTGTAGGGAGAGACTATTGAAGAGCAACAGAGGATTTGACGGAACCTTGATGAGTGGTGAACTCGGTGACAAGTGGATACACTTGATAGACAAAACATAAAACGTTTATCAAACGTCGATTCGATGCTAGGCCAATTGAGAACATTTACTTAGTAAATCCATTCGTCACGCCTGGTATTCGATTTGCATTTGACCACTAAATTGGATTTAAAAATATAAATTATATAATCTAATTTACATCTATTTACATCTAATTAACATATTTAACTATAAGTATAATCATAATTTTGCAGCTATTAAATTCAGTATAGTTTTATTAATTTCCGTTATTAGGCCCCCTATATTAATAATTAGGGTTAAAAGTATCTGTTGAATTAATCTCTTAGCGCTCTAATATTTTTTTAATAAAAATAAATAAAATTATATAAACATGATGACAATACTGTTTTACATGTGTAAATTTAAAAATATATATTAAAACACTGTTGACATAATCCGATAACCTTCATAAACACAAGGATGATGTTCAAATACCTTAAAATTCGAGAAATCATGGCAACAAATGGGCAGCAAAAAGAAAACCTATAAATACACACAATAGAAATAAAGGTCAAACAATGTTTATATCATCATTCTCGTACCCATGAAGTGAGGGAAATTTTAATTGGACAAGCTAACTGAGATCAAACATGTCGTGAAACTTCCTGCTAAATCCTACAGGTCATTCCGAGGGTATTTACTTTCACATAGACTTCGAAACGTTTTCCCAGCGTCACGAGTATGATCATGTATCCACTACCGTAACGTAACATTACCAATTACGGCGAATTACAGACTGTGTCATGTGCATTACTCCATGCACTCAGATAGTTCTAGCTCATAGCAAGCACGCGACGTGAAACCTCTGTTGGCTTAATGCTGGACGAACGTCGTAGACGCTGGTCCAGCATCAAGCCAACAGAGGTTCAAAATTTCGTGTTTGCCGAGAGGGTAGCTATTGCTCAGGTTTCACACGTTTTAATTTTAGTCACTTTAAATCATTGTCCGTGGACTATTTTCAAAACCTACAAACTAATATTCTGTGTAAAATAAGAAGGTATTTTCTTGTGTGAAACATATAAATCTCGGTAGCTAAATTGTGAAAATATAAACTTACTGTACAGGTGTCTCTAACAATAACAACGAATAATCTTTATAAAATACAAAAAGTAAATTAATTGAGAACTTGGGAATTGTGCAATGGTTATAATATTATCATACATATGGCATATTACTTAGATGAAGATCACTGGGGATAAGAATACGAGTATAGCGTATTATTATTATTTAATTTACAGTATTACCGGTGTCATACCTGACTATGCAGGCATATGTAGGAGGCGAATCTGACAGCTTACTAAAGCAGTCTCTGACAGACATTTTCTAATGAGTATTATATACTAATGAAATATTTGGATAGGCTAAGAGAAAGCTTTTCATACAAGCTTCGAATGCCTTAATCCCACTCTCAGCACCCTTCGGGTGCTAGGGTTCACTCAGCTGAAAAGTTAACAGTGACGGGGCACGCGATGAATTTAGACAGGTCATAAATTGCTTCGATTTAACATGATAGTTAGATGATCACTATTGACAACGGGTGTTTCGACACACTGTCCTTATGTATACTGCCGCGCAAAGCCAAAAGGCAGTATCTGCTTACTTTACAAGTAAGCAGACACTGCCTTTTGGCTTTGCAGAGCGGTATAGTTATAGCCCTGGAAGATGCGCGGCGCCACACTGAGCCTGTTATTTTCCAGGTCTACAATCACGAAGGGTGTCTTTCCTGGTCCCATAATAGTACTTAACGTCAACACCTTATTTAGGGATATGCCAACCCAACTAACTAGACAAATTGATCAAACGTTGAACCGTCCGCCAATATATTTGCCCCCTCCCCCAATATATCAGCATTAGGACAGTATTCCGCGCCAAGTTTTTTCCATTAAAAATATCCATCGCAAGAAAGAAGACAGATTTATACATTATGTATGAATACTATGTCCAACATGTATCAATAGTGAAGTTAAATAAAAACAATACAAATATAGAAGACGGTCTATATTAACCTACTCTAAGTTAGTTAAAACTAATTAGAAATATATTATAAAATGTATAATACAATATCAACAGTGGTTAGTTATGTACATATTATAATTATCTTTCATTATGCTATTGTTTGAAATTTTACTAAATTGATGGCATGGTGGATCACAAACGAAAGAACGCTTCCCTTGTATCATACATTTTGTATCGGTTCATACACACACGATAATGATATGGGATGATGAAACATACAAAAAACACTATAGCAGGGCCATATTCAGTGTTTTTTTGGATGTCTGTAACGGTAAAGACTCCCCTTCATATCTCTAAAATGCATTTTTTTTCAACAACCACCCCCCCCCCCCTATTATCGGACGCTCGTCCTTTCTCCTATTTTGTCTTAGTCTGTAATTTCAATCCACACACTTTATATTAAAATACATGTACGAATATTTTATTCAAGTATTTTTGATTATTGACTTTTGGGACAATACTGCAACCAAGATGCTCAGTTCATTGGAAATATGCACACTGTGTTTTATTATCTTGTACAGACCTAAAGGTCAAATTGTTCTGTGACTCACAGGACAATTTGACCTTTAGGTCTGTACAAGAAAATAAAACAGTGACTGACACAAGCCTGGGTTCGCCCATTGACCCAGCCGGTTGTGTCGCGTGCCTGGCTTGTGTCCCTATTGCTCACACCCTCTAATTTGAGCATAATCCTGACAGGTTAGCAAATTTGATAACAATGTGATCAGTGGGCTCAGAGACTCGTATCACAGCCTGGATTACACCACAGAGCACACTCAGCGTAGAAAAGAGGGGATTAAGGGCGGTTATTGTAACCTTCAGCCATGGACGCCATTGTTCCATCATGCACATACCCAGCAAACACGAGATGTTGAGCCAATGTTGGCTTAATGTTGGGCCGGCGTCGTAGGGTAGCCACCTTCTATCATCTAGACCCATATATGCAGGCAACACTACATTTGTTTTGATTTGAAATGCAACGCGATGTGAATATTACTTAATAATTGTATTGATTATGAGTGTTTTTCAACTTGAAAAACATGCAACAATCTTTAAGAGATTAAATTATTTTATTGATTGCACGTATGCACGTAGTCTCAGTATGTTCTGTTTTATAAAATGACAATAATGTTTTTAAAGGTTTTATTTACCGTCTACATGTCAACTTTGACATATTGGTCATTTTTATTTCTAAAACCGCGAATCAGTTATACGTTTTGGTTGTCATTATCCCATGATTTTGAACACTTTGGGTCACTGCATAATGTGCATATGTGTGCACCGAAGCAATATAACCGCTGCAGCGAGACTCGAACCCGGTACCTCCGGGCTCTAAGTCAACCAATTATTTGCGTTATATTTACTTAATTTGATAAATTATTTTAAATTGAAATGTTTCACTACTGATTATAATTAGATTTTTACATGTCAGGTATGCCATTTAAATTTGGTTCTACTGTGGCATGCATGTATTATAAAAAGTAAAGATTCTCTATCTCCGCTTGACATCTCTTCTAGAGGCTGTCTTGCTGATGAGACTGTGACTGCTGTTAAATAAGGACCACCTGCCAGAGAAACGGGCTGCTACGTCCTAGAGCGTAATTACCCATTTATGCCGCATTGTTCCTCTCTCCTCTGACACAAAACCAGGCATAATTGTGTTTTGGTGCAGGCACGTGGCGTGTTTGACCGAGTGTTTGACGCAGGTAGCGCAACACTGGCTGAATGTTGGACCAATGCTGAAAACGTTGACCCAGCATTACGTCGTTGGGATTGACATAGGCTTCGGGCAGCTCCATCCAGAACGGGAACAAAAACCAGATCACACCCTCCCAGAACTCCTCCTGCGCAGAAACGATTGTGCGCGCGCGCATCCCCATTTCCGTCCTATCACGCCAGGTAGCGCTTCCTGGTGACCGTTAAGCGTTGTTAAAAATCTGTGGTTGTCACACCTGATTTAAATTTCAAAAGACTCGCGTTGTCACGCCTTTTTCCGGTATTATTAGCTGCGCCGTTAAAAACTAATTATCGGTGTCTTACACACATGCCTTCTTTTTTTAG
This sequence comes from Flabesymbios commensalis, assembly GCA_964017125.1. Taxonomy (NCBI): domain Eukaryota; kingdom Metazoa; phylum Annelida; class Polychaeta; order Terebellida; family Flabelligeridae; genus Flabesymbios; species Flabesymbios commensalis. Next base: position 43,701,608 of record OZ024907.1, read on the forward strand.
CTGACACCCGCCAAGCTCTATGCCACATGTCTTCTGCCGTGCAAAGTCAAAAAGCAGTATATATTTACTTTACAAGTGAGCAGATACTGGCGTTTGACTTTGCAGAGCAGTGTGCGTAATTACATCAACCGATTACGATAAAAAATGTATTGCTTATTCAAACATACATGGTGACGTCACAAAACCTTAAATCGGGCGGTATGAAGACATTTTATTTTTTAATTGTTCACCTTTCCAGAAAATAACATATTATAATTATTATTGTGGTCATTCTATTACAAAGTTTATGAAAATAGTTCCAATACCCATACACAGATTCGAAATAATACAATTCAACAAAACGTGCGACTACATGTCATTCATTTTTATCCACCCTACTACAGCACATCAGAAATATTCTTTCTTAATATGTATTTCTGATGACATGTAGAAGGGTGGATACATTTTTTTAAATTTTGTCCGTTTTTTTGTGGAGAGAAAGCATAATATCGCAGTAAAATAGCTTGAAAATTAAAATAATATAAAACTTTTTAATAGATTAGGTAGAGAACCTCATAATTATATCGGAGTGCCATGTCCCATCATGTGCAAAATGCACGATGGCTGTGATGTTAGAGATAAGAAAATAATTGCATTATAGCTCTTACTAGAATATTTAGTAACTCTTGCCGTGAAAAGTCGATATAATAGAAAATGTATGAGTAGTTATTATTACCACCATTGCAAGTGTAGCTCTTGACACCCACTAAATGACGGATGGTATTTCAATGTCACGTGGTGTTGAATTGCCTATAAACAGCCGTCATTTGGTTTTGGTGATGAGTATAAGACACTTATAGTTCGAGGTGTGTTGCGGAGCTTCCTACGGATATCACTTTCTCGCATTGGCAAAAATAGTCCCATGGCCAGTTGACATCTGATGTCAGTGCTTAAGACAGATGGGTAGCGGAAGGACACCAATGCCAGTGACACCAACTAACAATAGGCCTAGGTTGCCGTGTCCGCAGTGCGTCTTGGTCTCGTCTGGTTCAATCACACTCTCATTCACAGGCGATGCCTTCATCTGTTAAATGATTCAGTCGTAATAGAAGATGTACCGCCTCCTTTTACAACCATATTCCCCTTTCAGACTGAATAAATGAAATAAAATTTGCCGGTTGGGGCAATAATGAAAATATCTAGCTTTTTAACTTTTTTTATACAGCTTTCAAACAACATATTAATTTCTTGAGATATCAGCAATTGGTTCTGTACAACATCAGGATCCCAACTGGGCCAATTCGCATTAGAATAAATTGTAATTGTCACAACACCTCAATTCACATTTCAACTACATATTTCATGATGATGGGAATCGCTGGCATGTTATCAATCAAGACATGATAAACTTATACCACTACCTCGCATTTCCTACATCTCCATGAATCATCTTGAAAATAATAATATATTCAACGAATTTATATCTTGCAAGAGAAACATAATGTCACACGCGGTCTCAATAAGAACATTAACAGGTAAAGATATGCAGTGATAATAAGGTGTTGTGAACTTTAGCAGGCTGCACAAATTAAAATACTAATCAAAACATGGACAATGTTTTTATGTTTTGAAAATCATATGTTTTAAAGTTCACGGTATAGCAAAGCCTGTTATGTCCATTATTATTACTCTGCAATATCCTCAAGATAATTACATTTATGCATAACATTTTAATCATCACTCCTCTGTTCTGCATCAGATGCTCCACCATAATAATATTATACGTCTCATTTGCGCCACAGCTAAACCTGCCTATCAATAGCCAGCAGAGAAAGGGAGACCATAAAAAAAGAGGAAAACGAGGAATTGCCAAACTTATTTTCTCACAAACCAAGATGACAGCTTGTTCATTCATTAGAATATGTTAAACTACAATATTTTGATGTATTGATGGCTACTGAGAAATTATTCCACAAGCTAGTGAACCAGCAACTGTTTGCCGATGGAGCAACACACAATTACATGATCTTATCCGAGCACAATATTTCTGTCAGCCTTGCATCTGGGCTATCGTCAGATTCACTTCTACTGCGCGAGTTCAGTACTGTTTTTGAGTAATGAGCTTACAAAATGAATAATCATACTCTCTCGGTCTCTATCTACATTACCAAGTGTTTAATTTAATGCTTATGCATGAGAACAAAAGACATTTAGTCTCGCCACAACCTCACTATGTATTCTGAGGGATACATTTGTTTTGTCTTAGCGACTGCACCACATCTTCTATTATGTTGTACACAATTATGAGGTTGTTAAAAATAAAACTACAAACAATATTGTATATGGGGGTATTAAACCAGATACATCAATTGCTAAAAGTATACGTTATGATTGATGTTAAATAAGTGTAAAAAGTAAAAGTCTAAGTTTTATAGATATGAAAAATTATTGTAACTGGATGATCATGATTATAATAATTATAATTTTAATTATAATAATTATTAAAGACCATTAAGCAAGGAAAATAGTGTGTTTTGAGTATAGCCTAAATATGACTATGACACAAGCAACAAAAGTAGCAAGAATTATGTGAAATACATTCCAGTTGGAAAGATTTACAAATAGAAAGGATTTAAATAAGCTGCTCATATTATGGTAAATACCGTAGTTCCTGTCTTTAAATATACGGATTATATAATAATCGCTGTGTTTCAACTTAATTAACCGTCATCCAAACGGTTAAATTGTTGGCAAATAAATTGTCGTTTTAATGCCTTTCTGAACAGACCAGCAAATCCACTGATCTCTAATATTTCCCCAGCTAAGCATATCAACTCAGGTGTTATCACTAATTTTCATATTGAGTTTGTTTATAAGCGTTTGTAATATGTTAGCGCTCATATCTTAATCCCATCAAAATCAGTTTTAAAAGTGAGATCCAAGGTATGTTAAGTTAAGTTTTCAGATCCGTATGTGGATCATTTATACCATAGAAAAAAAAATAGTAGTAACTGCTTACTTTTCAAGTAAACGTGTACCACTGTTTGACTTTTGACATGGTTAAGTCAAGATGCATGGTTGGCTGGTTTTTCAGGTTTGACATACGCTTATCTTGTTTTTATCTCATCTCTAATACTCGAATAAGGTGTCCAGTATCCCTGAGCGCTCACCCATAAAACACAAGCCATTGAACCAATGTTGTTTTAATGTTGGTCTACCGTCTACGACGGTGGACCAACATTAAAGCAACATTGTTTCAATGTCTTGTGTTTGTTGGATAAAGAGTTAAGCAGATGGCTCGGCGACAAGCTGTGACTTCACGCACCCAGGTCGGATTTATCTGACTGACTTACAGGGATTATTAGACGGCGCTTTTCACGAAAACCGTTGACCTTTAATTTCCTCAAAGTCCGCCTCAGTGACACATACACCAGGGATTAGTCATCGGGGGTCTGGTCACCAGTCACACTTTAATACCCAGGGGTGTTACGAAGGGGTAATCATAAACATATTTATTTCATAAATTTGGATTGCCCATGTAGCAAGGAGTGCTAGTCGAGGGGTTGATTAGAGTTATAGGTGTTATATGTGTCTAGTATTACACTATATGTTGCATTATGTCTTACGCTTAGGCAAATGGCATATCGTTTATACTCTATGGATAATTTTGTTTATAAGTATAGTAAATAAGCAGTTTATATTCTATAGATAATTTTGTTTATAAGCATAGTAAATAACCAGTTTATAACAGTTTGTTGCACTAATATAAAATGTATTTTGTAAGCGCGATTTAGATGTTTTACCCGCTGATTTATTGCATTCAATTTGCGTATTTTTCCTTTATTTCAGGCATGATTCCCTCAAATGAATAAAAAATGTGCATATTTAGGTGGCCTCACAAATTGGACCTCCTCTTTGTCAGAGAATCCCCCACAACTTAGTTTACTAATTGATAAGATTATTTTGCTTGCATTGTGCATACCGACGGATGTAAATAGCGGTTTATAGCAATCATAGGGTGCATGATGTGACATTTAGTCCCTTATTAGCAGCTTTGGCGCGTGGCGTCACGGTACATCTGACCTTTTAAGTACAGGTAACCTTCCTCATTGACTTTGTGAATCAGGTGCATGTTAAGTCACTGATATCTAACACATTTAGTAAGGAAACGGTCAAATTTAAAAGCCTTGATATAAGAACATTGTTGTGAAGAAAAAAATAAATAATTAAGGTTGAGTCTCCTATCTGGTAAAGTATTTATATTTTCAGACTTATCTTGTCGTCAGACTTAACTTATTGTGAACAGCTTAAATTTTAATCCCATTGCTGCATGGTCCAGACACCACAAGCAAATACAATCTGTCACAACAGTGGCGTGAAGCGATGTACACACAGATCAAAATAAATCAGAGGTTTCGCATTCTATAAAGGACATCACTAGGTAGATTATTTATGATGTAATCAAATAATTCTAATGCATGTTTTTGTTTAAGTAGAAATATATACATTTACACAGAAATGTATTATATATTACTCAAATATTGAAATGTATAATGTTGATATGAAGCAGTTTTTGGTTTTATTTTGTATTTTTTATGTAATATTACACTCAGGAGAAATATATTGACAAATCAAGCAAAGCAAAACTATGATCTAAAACACATCAATATAATATATCAAAATTATATAAACTACGAAGCGATATTAATAATTACTTAAGGCGATTGATAAAAAACAGACAACTAACTACCTTCGAGAATAATAAGCATTAAATCATAATGTTTATCACTTTAATTATTAGATTTAGGCCCCCTATTTCATTTTTTTTGTATTTTAGCTAATATTATAGCTAACCTCAACCTACTTTGTTAAAAGCACAGACGGATATAAAATGCATTGTCATTTATTTCGCATATATGTAAGGCTTTAGCTCAAAGTACGTAATTAAAAAACATACAATCATGTATTTCTGCTGCCTTGAGCAGATGGTACATATTTCGCCATTCTTGTATCTTTTTCATACCATATTAAACAAATAAAGATACTTCTATTTGGACTGTATTATCAACGGAGCACATAAGTCCTAATAAGTTATTGAAAGTACAATCGGTTATAACATTCCCGAGATAAAATGTTCGGGAAGAAAATGTTTGAGCTAAACATTCTACAACGTGCAATTTGCAAAGTTAATAAATGGATAGTGTCATGAACAACTTTCAGCTCGATAGCAATAAAAGTGCTAGCCGGACAGCAGAAGGTTGTCGCGCTTTGTAAATGCGCAACATGTGCAAAACAAACTCAAATATCAGTCCCGAGGTGTGAAAGAGTAACTACATTATTATTTAACTATGCTTTATTTTACACGAAGTTGTGGGTCGTATGCGACCCACAACTTCGAGTAAAATAAAATTGTAAATTTCTAAATTTCAAGTGATCGAATTGGATAAATGTTTAGAATAAATTATCTATAAACAAAAAATAAATATCAATAATTCAGGACCGAGACGCGTTTAAAGGGTCTATTCACTTGCATTGGGCACGGTGTCCACCACCCATACTTAACGTTGTACAAGGTAAACGGTTTGTGTGGCGAGCTCTAGTATTAGGCTGTCCTGTGGGGTAATCCTATACCACGTAAATAGTTTGATTTCCGGCCGCCGCATATGGACCTACAAATGAGATTCCACTCGTCCAGACTTTTGTGGCACGAAGGCTGGCAAAACATTCCAGTTATTTTGCAGTGGAATGAGTCTTCATATGATTTGAAAAAGGCGAAATTTTAAAGAATTTTTCATAGGAGCTGGATATATTTTAAAGAAACTGAATGAAAAATTGTCGATACACATTATATTAAATAAAAACATGGTAATTCAATTGTTTCATGACGTTTTCGGATCGTGTGGGCATCTTTTGGGGCTTAGATATACTCAGAATGGCCTGTAATGGAATGGACGAGCTGTATCTAACAAGTGATAATTTACATGTACCTTCTACAAAAGACACATAATTGACCGTAATATTAGTGTAAATAATAGCTCCTGGCCTGAATGTTTGCATAAAGCTTTTGATCCGAAATTGCATATCAGAGTGCAGCTGTTGTGAATGAAATTGTACTTTCTTGTAAAAATCATAATCGCATTTTGTGATCCAGGCTCAAATGATTTTTTTTAATAGTAGTATGACTTGAGACATGGCGATTCTGTTTATTTCAACAATACTAGACGTTCTAAATGGTCTTGATTTTATATAGAATAAATTGCATATTAATTACATGTAGCTTACCTTTCTAATACACAATATTAAGGTAAATAGAAAGGTAAACACATGGAGTAACTTAAATATAAAATTATACGTGTAAACACATATAGGTTTGTGGTGTGTGCTGTTTGTTTTTACCTGGCCTCTCTTTTCGCCTAGGTGTCACATTAGCGAATACGACCAAAGATCAAACTTTTAGGGTGACATTTCCTGAAAAACCCTTTGCGATCCATGTCATCCTCAGAAGAAAACAAAATCGATACCTTTCAAATCTCATCAATCAACGTTAATGTTATAGGGAAGATGCAAATCAATCAATAGTTTAAATCGGTTAACATGGTAAAGTGTTGTTAAATCTGCGGTGATTTCCAATGACTTTTACAATGACTTTCAGATGAGAATTGCTATCGCAATTCTCATTTGAAAGTCATTGTAAAAGTCACCGGGAAGATTTGCCCTGTACGTAATTATGGGTGGGTGTATTTTGCCGGGTGACAACGACACGGGGGTGTTCGTTCGAGGCCCCGGGGGCAGTGATGGCCGTCTCAGAGCAGACCGGGGCCGGACCACAGCAGAGCGCGCGCCACCCCGCTGTGTCGGCCCTGTTTCGGCCGTGGCCCCGGGCTCCCGTTGCAGGCTTGCAGCCACAATGGGCAGGGCCCCACGTGTCAGGACGGGCCCCGGGGCATGCCCGCCCGCCAGACCCTCACATATGGCGCCCGTTCTGCCCTCCTCTCCTCTCCTGAGATTTCACGGCGACCAGCATACCATGGAATGCTGACGTTTACTACAAAACGAGCAGTATTAGACAGAATTTGACAGAAGATGCGAGCTGCTGGCCCATTTTGCTCATTTTTGTTTCTTCCCTACAAAAAGGCTAGGCTTCATCCGACGTTGCAGACCGAGCGACCTCGGGAGAAACCTAGCCTTGCTGTAGGGAAGATTGTATGGATTTTTTTGTATGAAAATGAACAATCGCATATTTGGTATATACATATCATTTCTATGGGTGGAGGCACAGCGTAATATCGTTTATAACAATGCTTCACCGCTTTATTTGTGGAATTTAAATCGTTCATCTATAAATGAACATCGTAGAGATCAAAAGTAAGGCCCACGGCCTGAGCTGTGCGTTTACATTTTTTGAAAAACCTTCAAAATTCGGTAAATTTCGCGTTCCAAAACTCGGAATGTTGGTTCACAATTGCATCATTTTTATATAAAGTATGTACTCGCATATCTAATGTTTGGATGTAAGCGCAGTTTACGTGGAGTAGTGCGGTGTAGCCTATAATACTTCTTCGCCCAAATTCCCTACTAATACGTGCTCCTCAAACTCAAGTTTATTTTTTTTAAATTGTGATGTAATATTTCAAATAGACCCTCATAAGCAACAATTAGACGCAACAGAATAAAACTTGGCACATAGCTATATAACTACCAGGGCTTTAATGTGGCATAGTTGTAAGATGACACCAAGGTCATTTCAAGGTCATTGCAAGGTCAAATAGGCTTATTTTTAATGTATGAAAATCGCCTTATTAATGATTCGCATATTGCGAGCTTGAGCAAAGAAGGTATCGCCAAGCAAGTTTTAAAGGCCAAAAAACCTCGGAATACTGGTAACCGTTGGCTCTAAACGCCGTAATGTGAAACCCCCCTACACTAGTGAACGATGGGTCAGCGTAGCTTTTCAACCATTTCAATGCTTTCTTTCTTACAGGCTTCAAATTCGTGGAGCAATATTATGTTTATGACGTCTAAAGTCGATCCCCGCACTGTAAAAGTAAAACTATATATAATGGCCACAGACCCATAACATATATATTCAAATGAAGCGGAAAGAGCTAAGACATTAATGATAATTTCAAATTGAAAAAAAAACTTTGGTCCTCATGGTTTATATAAAATTATTTCAGCGCTTTAAGATTTAAAGCCGACTATTTTGACCATACTGATATTAAGATCAGGGGCAATGTTTTGTTGTGTTTTATAGTGAAGGTTTAGCGACCATTGATAATGTGTTTCTTCTAGTGCGTGTAAATAAATAGAATTAAAAAATAAGCCCCATAGCACGTAGGCCTATAATTATAATTATTGTATTTATTTATTTTACTTATTCTTCTATAGCGCTAAATTCCATCAAATGAATCTTAGCACTATACATCTAAAAATCTATTAAAACATATATACAAAATTGAATAGGGTGATATGGCTTGTATGGAAGGTGAAAATTTCTTATCAAAAACAGTTTCTAAAAAAATTGCAACTAATAGCCCCCCCCCCCCACACACACACACACACACCTCTAGTTCATTATGTTCACACTAGGATCGCTCACATACATGGATTGACAAATTTGGCGCATAGGCCTGCAGTATAATGTTTACAATGTCGAGCTACTATAATTAAACCATCAAGATACCTGCAAAAAAAAAGGTGGGGCAGGTTGTTATTGCGAGTATTGGACAGGTAGATGGAGATCACGCGAGGGGAGTGTGGGGCTGAGTAAAGAGGGTGGGTGGGCAGGACTTACCCTACCACTTGTAGGGCCTGTTTATCTCCCGTAAGTATACGGTCTACGCACGGCTTTACCGCGCACGCGATCCCTGCAAAACAATCGAGACATCGTCATGATGCTGGTTCAATGCTGCAGCATTGAACCAGCATCAGGTGGCCATTTTGCGTTGGTTGCGATGTACCTCAAAGACTTTCACCGCGTACACAAAACAAACACGTGATGAATTATAAATGTAATATCTCGTGGCCGAATTCACCGTCATCCCCGCCTTGGCCTCTAATCAAGTCGCGCGGACCGAAAAGTCACGAAGCGTCCAAATGATAGGCTGGGCATGCGCAGCGCGGCTGTCGGCTGCTGCGCGATGGCTACAACCGGCAATTATCGCTCAGGTTTGATATCATTATCTTGTTTGGCGATCGCGTGAAAGAGGTACACCCGGTAGTTAACAAATAATGAAAGAAAACAGTGACCGGCATGCAGGCGGCCGTCTTCAAAATGGTGCCAGCCTTGAAGAAGCCACGACAGGTTGATTCCCAGTCTGACATTCTGATTGCAAGCGCAATAGCCTTCTGGATAGTTCATAAATAATAATTTGGCTGTATTCACAAGATTATCCAAACTAACACTCACTTTTTAATTAGGGAAACACAAATGTAAGACAATTTATCGCTTATTGGCATTATTGATTATTCCCGTATTTATGTGTATTAAAGTTGCACTTGCTTGAGCTGAGTGCGGTGAATGTGTGTTTTATCTCAGCCACTGTAATCATGCTAAACATTGTCATCAATATTCCGTGATTTGTAGCGACGACAGACTGAGTGTTCCCCTATCTATTTACGTGTAGCTTTATGATTTTTTTTTAAACTACAAGATTTTAATCAAAAGCTTTTCTCAGCAGTTAATGTCACGGAACTAAATTGTATCGGCTTGGCTCAATTGAGTAGAGTATGATCTAAATGAGACTTATAGATGGACGTAGCTCATTGGAATTCATCGAGTTAAAAAAAAGACGTTACATGTAAACTTACCATCCATGTACATGTATTAAAAAATGTCTGGTTCTTTTGCTAGCAAACGCCACATTCAAACTATTATACATGTATCAAAACATGTCTGATCCTTCTACTAACAAACGCTATATTTTAACTATTATAGATGTATTGAAACAATATTTTACTAGTATCCTAATACTTCTAAATTCATGTATATCATATCAGATGATGTTTATATATATCCTGATGACGCAAGGCTTCGACACAGTGACCTGCATTTTTTAAATGTAATAGTTCCAATATGATCACAAGTTTACGCCATCTGAAAATGGCCTAGTTTTAATAGGCATTTGAAATATTCGTCTCAATTCCATGGCATAATGGTTTTTCGGTGTGTCGTTTTTACACAGATTGCTGCGTAAATAAAATGGTGGTCACTGTCACCGGATCTGTTGCGAAGTGACAGCCCGTTTTGCCGGGTAGTTCATATGTTCAATATACTTAATAATATATAGTATATTTGATAAAATATTACTAAGGCTGAAACTTTATAAAACATGACTGTACTATATATAATAACATGCTTATATTAGGCCACTGTGTTTTTTCTCTGTGGTAGATTAGCGCTCGCATTAGATTAAGCCCGTGCATTACAAAAAAAACTTTCGTTTTTTTCTGCCCGGCGCGCGCATTGGATTTCCGAAAAAAACAATCAATTATGGGGGATGAAAAAAACATTCCTAAGAAAACAAGATTTTTTAGTTTATTCCAAAAGATGAAAAAACATTTGTCCAGCTATGTTGTCCAGCTTTGCATGTTTTTTCGTCGCTCTCATTAATGTTTTCTTAAATAGGTCAAAAGTTTTTTTATTTCGTGGCCCTCATTACCTGTTTCAAAAATATGTTCAATGTTTTTTTTCTCAAAGATTTTTTTTGCCGCCCTCACTCATTAGACTTTGGATTTTTTCTGATCTAGAGCAGACAAATGAAACATAGTGGCCTTACTTGAAGCATGCAAATTAGATCACTTCTGCATATTTATAGAACCATCTATGACAGTACGTTGCTAGAAAAAAACACAATGAAATAGGTTTATTATAATTTAGGGCCAATCACAGCAAAGCATTCCCAATATAGGGAAATCATTAAGCGCGGCCATTGGTCAGGAGCCTATTAAGTTTATTGCGCCAGAGTTTGGGTCCTGTTTAGGGGAAAGAGGGGTGCTGTGTATGGGAAAAGGTTAACATTTTTGTAAAACAGTCCTTATGAACAAATTAAATATAACGTTTGAGGTGGCTAGGTTAAGAACTTGCGTTTTTAAAAAGTGTTCAGAAAAAATATTTTCACGATTATATTCGTGATTAAAACTTAAAAGGTTTTGATTGGAATGATGTTGGCCAGGCGTCGCAGGCTGTGGCCCAGCATTACATCAGCATTGGGCAAATGTATCGTGTTATCTGGAAAGTGTTTCTGACGCCGGGATGAAAAGCGTCACCCGCATAACAATGCCGCAGTCCTGGACATTTGAGATTCTGGCTCATGAGAAAGGCCAATATACACTGTTACAGGGTTCCCACAGAGATTTGGAGATGACATTTCATGACTTTTCAATGACTTTTCATGACCTTTTTCAAAGAATTCTATGATTCCATAAGCGAATATAAAATGTACATTTGAAACTGTACAGCCTCCATCAACACAGCGGCACGATCGATAAAGCAGACCCATACCAAGCGGGTGTCGGGGAGTGTCATACTTTTAACCTATAAAATATTTTACAACTAGGTGGACTGTCAGTGTAACTGTGTATCAAAAGTGTACGTAATCAAAAGAAATGTGAGAGATATTTGTGAAAAATCAAAATTCCATGACTTTTCCATGACTTCTTGCCAAATTATCATTTTCCATGACTACTGAGTTTTTTTTATTTCCCATGGTTTTTCATGATTTTACATGACCGTGGAAACCCTGTGTTATGTCTACAAATAGTCCATGGGCCAGATATGAAACCCCCCCCCCACCCCTAGGGATTTTGAAGACAGTGATTTTTGGACACCATGTTATATGACTATTCAATATCTGCTTGGTTGCACTCAAAATATTGGGGCATAAAAAAGTACTGGGTCATCAAACATATGCACCCCCCTGAATTTTAAGCGGTAAATTTAATTTCATAAAGTCATGTTGTGTATATTTTTTTCAACTGCAGGTATTTATTCTAATAATTAAACACTAGTTATGTTACATGAAGATGCTATGTGAGACGAAAATAAAAAACAAAATAATATGGGGTTCATTAATATATGTAATAACCCTTTAAAGCTCAAATTCCACATATCGCTTGCTACGTTCACATGGAAATCAAATATGAAAACCATCTCCACCCCCCCTCCTCAAGGGCGAAATATTTGAAAACGATAATTTTTAAGACAGCTTATTCAATATCCATTCAATATCTGCTTGTTTGCACTCAAAATATTCCGACAGAAAAAAATACTTGGTCATCAAACATATGTACCCCCTTGAATTTAAGCGGTAAATATAATTTACTGAAAGGCATGTCGTATATATTTTTTCAACTACAGGTATTTATTCTAATAATTAAACACTAGTTATGTTACAAGAAGATGCTATGTGAGACGGGGCTCATCAATATATGTTATAACCCTTTAAATCCCAAATTCCACATATTGCTTGCTACGTTTACATAAAAATCTAATATGAAAATCCTCTCTACCGCCCTCCTCCGGGGCGAGGTATTTGGAGACAATACTTTCTAGACACCATATTCAATATCCATTCAATATCTGCTTGTTTGCACTCATAATATTGCGACAGGAAGAAATATTGGGTCATCAAACATAATGTACCCCCTTGAATTTTAAGCGGTAAATTTAATTTACTAAAAGGCCTGTTGTATATATTTGTTCAACTACAGGTAGTTATTTAAAGAATTAAACACTAGTATTGTTACAAGATGTCATGTGAAACTAAAATAATAGTAAAAAAAAAATATGGGGTTTATTAATACATGTAATAACTCTTTGAATGCCAAATTGCACGCCTCCTATGCTACGTGTATATGAAAACCAGATAAACAAAACCCTCTCCTTTTAAGACAATAATTTTTTAGACATCTTATTGTTTATCTGTTCTATATCTTCTTGTTTCCACTCAAAATATTGGGGCTGGAAAAAATAACGGGTCATCAAACATATGTACCCTCTGAATTATAAGCGGTAAATTTAATTTCCTAGAAGACATGTTGTGATTGTTTTTTAACTCCAGGTATGTGTTCCACGGAATAAACAATAGTTATGTTACTAGAAGATGTTACGTGAAGTGAAAATAAAAAAATAACAAATATGGGGTTTATCATAATATATAATGACCCTTTAAATCTCAAAGTACACGTCTTCCGTGCTATGTGTATATGAAAACCATACATGAAAAACATCCCCAACCCCCTCCCCATGGGCGGGATTTTTTAAGACAATAATTTTTTGACAACTTATTATATATTTATTTAATATCCGCTAGTCTGCACTCAAGATATTAGGACAAGAACAATTAATGGGTCATTTTACACAGTAAATTTAATATCAGAAAAGACCGGTTGTATCTATTTGTTCAACCAGTTATTTATCCAAAGGATTACAAATTAAAATCACCCTAGTTATGTCAGTAGAAGATGTGATGTAAATAAAAAAAATAACTTAAAGGAACAAATATGGGTTGATTATTACGTCATACATGTAATAACCCACTAACTCCTATATTGCAGGTCAGTTATATTTAACCAAGGTGTGATAAAATAATAGTTTCATCATGTCAGTGGCATTTAGAAGGTATGGACATATAATAATATCATAAATCTCGAAGGGCTTAAACAAATGATAGTCTTTTTGATGACAACGCTAGGTGCTGATAAATAGGTCTAAACATTATTTTTCTTTTATTAATAGTCTAGATAACTTGTTAACACCAGCTAGTATGCATAGTGTACGCAACCTTTCTAATAATTATGCAAACCCATGTTCCTAATAAGGCTTTTGTCTGAAAAAACCAACGCCATAGTTTTCTGGCAATCAGAAGGTGCACGATATGTTCGGGCGATGTGTTTATTTTTAATTCCCGATATCTCTAATAAACATGTTGATATCCCTAATATTCATATTTCGATGCTTGGTAACTAGCTTAGCAGGATATGTGGACAACCTTTTATCAACATTAGGTTATTAATTAACTTTTACATATTATTTGAACTATAATTAAGAAGTCCACACTTCTGAAATGGCACCAAAAAGAAATAAATAAAAAATGATACAGGCAAATGCTTATTTTATTGGTCACTTTATGTATGTGTTATCGGACAATCATGTAACTGTAGGTTAAGGTACCATGTTGAAAACCATAAAAAATTCAAAGTAAGAAAATCACAATAAAAAACACATTTTGGTATTATCGTATAAGTATAGTTGCCCAAACCCAAATAATTATACAGCAAATAGGTGTCATTTTAATTTAAAGTAATTTCAACGAGATCCAAGTTATAGGGTTACTTTAATATAGTGAAGAAAACAAATTAGAGTCTACTGCTGTATTAAAAGATCAGAATATGAAAAATAAACGTTTAAACTGGTCGTAGGTATTAGCTGAGAGGTCATGGGGCTTAGTGAGAGGTAGTGTGTGGCGATAATACGTATTTGACTTTTTTGTCTTTGTTTTGTCTTTTTACACGAATTTCTATTTCACAACGCCTTAACCCTTTAACCGCCAGATTATTCAATTTGCATTTTCACCCACTTGAAGTTGCGTCTCGCTGACGCGATCCACAACTTCAAGTGAGTGGAAAATATTCAGATTTGACAATGGAGGTCAACTCTTTAAAAATCTTGCTGGTTGATGTCACATTTTTATCTTTAACATATTTAAAATGTGGTACCTAATGTACTTATAAAAATGAAATCTCGAATATATGCGGCACCGGCGGTTAAAGGGTTAACTACATGTGTGTACACAATTACCAGTTAAAATGTTATATATTACATGTAATGTGGACTTTTCTGAACTCTTGATTTGTTTTCAAATGAAAGGTTGACCCCAAAAATGGGCAGTGTATATATTTTATGTTTTACTCTTTGGTTGTTTGGTCTTTGATATAGGCCCCTATTGCTTGAAACCTGATTTTCTAAAATACTTATTATTAGAAAATTTGCATATTTTATGCTAATATGTTTTCATGATCTTGATAACATATATTTTATTGCAATCTCTGTCCATGAAAACCATGGGGTAGATATTTTTTCAAGATTCTAACTTGATTAGTTTCTGAGATATTGCTTAAAACTGGATTTTGCGTAATGGCTGCCTAATTTGCATATTTTATGCTAATTTATTATTCTTATCCTAATTAGATACATTTTATTGCATTTGTTGACCATGAAAACCGTATGATAAACACTGTTTTTAGGATTCTAACTTGATTAGTTGCTGAGATATTGCTTGAAACTGGATTTTCTGTAATGGCTGCCTAATTTGCATATTTTAGCATATTTAGCCCCAACAGCTTGAATGCAAACAACCGGATTTCAATAGGTCCATATTCAGAGGCTTCAAAAACAACCACCGTGAAAAATCCCCAGGGGGGGGGGGGGGTTACGGGTGGCCCACGGTCTAAAAATATTAGGTCGAAATATAGCACTCAAACAGACTACAGCCGGGCTTTGGAGTTCGGAACTCATGTTCTAGTATTAAACTGCATGTATTAGCTGTGAACATAAAAATGAAAAATGTGTGTTACAGAATAAATCAGTGTAAGGAAGTCCTATAGTGCCGCGCAAAGGCAGTAGCTGCTTACTTTTCAACTAAGCAGTTACTGCTTTTTGCTTTTGCAGGGTAGCCCAAAAAGTAGGCGGGAAAGGTTCAATGTGCTTGAAACTGCTCCCAACTGGAGACGCGATCCATACACCAATAAGACACATCCAAGTAAACACAAGACGTTTAACCAATGTTGTTTTAATGCTGAGTCAGGTTCGCAGACGATGCGCCAACAATGAACCAGCATTGGTTCAACATCTTTCGTTTGCTGGGATGTTATTGCCCAGTATTCTGGTACAAGTTACGATATATCGTAGGCTTCGGATTGGTCCGAAGCCTACGATATATCGTAACTTGTAAGATAAAACGGCCGCAGCGGAACTTGAATATGTAAAGCCGGCCCAAATTGATTTAATGCTGGGCCAATGTATATGACACGCTGTTACAACGTCAGCTCTTGTTTTAGGAAAAACCTTTGTGCACATATAGGCTAAACTGGGCCAGGAGAACCTCCTGAGGATTGAGATGACACTTAACTGTCCTCCAGACACAGGATTGGAAATTCGAGCCCTGGCGGTCTGAGGCAGAGCACGCTACCTCTCGGTCACGGAGGCTCCCCACAATACTGACTTTCACACGTGGATGGGAAAGAAACATTTTTTGTTTCTTTCAAACCGCCGAGACCGGGAACCGAACCTCGAACTCTAGCGTGAAAGGCAGCGGTGCTAACAACTACCCTAGGCCCCCCGCCCTCTTGTTTTAGGAAGGACGCTGTCATTCGATATTTGAAATCAGCTCAAATACACGTACAGCTAGTTATTTTGAGTGGGGGCCAGTCACAAGGGTGCTTGGTTACATCAGATTAATTGAGCAGTTAACTCCTTAATTACTAACATTTCTATTTATTGCATACCTTGAATTCGCATACACAGTCTGTGTGCGATAAATCTGTCATCAACTCAATATATGGTGTAATTGTTCAAGCCAGCAAACACGAGACGTTGGCCCAATGATGGTTTAATGTTGGCCCATCGTCTACGACACTGGACCAACATTAGGGGATTTTAACCCTTTAATCGCGAAATTATTTAATTGGAATTTTCACCCACTTGAAGTTGTGTCTCGCTGACGCGATTCACATCTTCAAGTGGATGAAAATTATTCATATTTGACAAAATGGAGATCAACAATTTAGAAATCTTGTTGATTGGTGTCATCTTTAACATGTTCAAAAGCTGATATTTAAAGTGCAAATAAAAAAATAAAAACACGAAAATAATCAGGACCGGCGGTTAAAAGGTTAATTAAATGCTCAATGATTCTCAGCGTATTCGCCAGGTTGGTTCGATGTGTCCATGAGAAGCTTGTAGGTATACCTGTACACCTGCTGTGTTTATCAGCATTTAACACCAGAAGTCTCCACAACTAATCTGTCAAAACTACTTGCAGAATAGGGAGCCATATATTATTTGCTTTTCGTTCAAATTTACTTTGAGGTGAGCGATTTTCTTTACATTTACAGGGGTAATAAGGTCATAATAATAATATTTGAATATTGATTGATACGTGTTAATAATACCATTAGTAAAGGGCATGATAATACAATTCGATTAAGTTGCTGACATAATGGTTATTGTAACATTATTATTATTATTATTTTAGCTTAGTTAAAACAATACGTTTACGATATATATTTTTGACTGTGTGAAATCTGAAGGCTAGAATAATGATACCCGGTCACACCGGGTTTACGTCGTGCTCATCATGGCTACAACCAGAATTAGGCCTACA
This sequence comes from Flabesymbios commensalis, assembly GCA_964017125.1. NCBI lineage: Eukaryota > Metazoa > Annelida > Polychaeta > Terebellida > Flabelligeridae > Flabesymbios > Flabesymbios commensalis. The sequence continues at coordinate 43,718,971 of OZ024907.1, forward strand.
TCTCTCTTATGTATTTCTACTACAACCCAGTAAAAGGCCGGCCCCGATGGTTCGTTCGGTCCGGTTGTGGCTCGAAACTCTATCGGCATTGGTTTTGGATTCTGGGCGGGTCGGATCTTTGTCATCATACATATAGTGCTGAAACCTGTTCAAAGGCCTGGAGTGTGTAGTGCTGTCTGTGGTAAAGGCTCCAAGTTTATGGAATTCACTCCCCCTTCATATATGAGAACCATGTCATCGATGTCCACATTTAAGAAAGTGTTAAAAACACATCTTTTTCAAATGGCATTTGCCGATGTTTAGTTTTTCATTAATATACATGTAATCTTTGATCTTTGAAATTATACTCCAGCAGCACCTCCTATGTGGAGTATCAGGCTGGAGGGGAGAAAGGGCTGGTAGACTTAGTCAACCAGCTGACTCTTGAACGCTGCCACAGTTTTTGATTCTATGGCAGCTGCCGGAAGAGAATTCCAATCAGGGATAGTTCGATGCCAAAAAGAATTTTGTCCCAGTGTGGTGTTAGCTCTAAGATGTTTATAGGCCTGATTGTGCCCACCACGTGTTCTTCTGTCCGCTGGGATTAAACGGTCATTGATAGGAATTTCGACTAGCTCATTTAAAATTTTGAACATGCTTACAAGTCTAGAATTTTTACGTCTTGTTTTCAATGTAAAGCGCCTGTGATTGTCTGACAAATACATGGCGCTATAAAAATGATTTATTATTATTATTATTATGGTATTGTTATTCGATAAGAGTAGGGCATGGTCCCAACTTCTGTTCGAGCTTCCTTCTGTCGCGATATTGTCATGATTGTGCATGAAGCGATGAAAAACAATAATCACTCACTCACCCACAATCCAGTAAAAACTAGGCCTGATACCAATGCTGGTTTATTGCTGGGCCAGCGTCATCGACAGTGGAGCAACATTAAAAGATAATTGTGTCAACATCTCGTGATTTGTACGGAGAGGTGAGCAAATATTGCTTTACGTCGCTTGCTGCACACCATGGCAATATGGCGACAGAAGATGACCGAAGTCGGGATATCTCGAAAACCCCCTCGACCCCTTCGACCCCCTCGCCCCACGACCCTCGACACTCGACTTTAATTTTGTTATTGTTTATTGGATAGTCTATTTTATAAAATTCGGGAAACAATATCAGGTCAATGTTGGCTCACCGTCTGCGACGCTGACATAACATTGGCTGAACGCCTCATGTATATTTTGGGGAGAGGCACGATAAGCAATATATGCGGGCACTTGATTAGGCGTATAATAGATTGCCATCTGAGTCCCACCACTGTCCTACATTAACGCTGGCCCAACAGTGTTCCAGTCCAATGATAGCTAAGCACAGCAAACACTAAACATTGAGCCAATAATGGTTTATTGCTGGCCCAACGTCTGTAACGCTGGCCCACCGCTTGCGATGCCGGTGCCAAAGCGTGTGACTGAATGAAGCTGGGGAGTGATATGCCGGGTGATATGACTGACAAGTGTTTTTTTTTACGCACCAAAAAAACAAAAGGCATTCAATCCCATGCTTGGGTTAATATACATAACAGTTAAAGTTAGACAAGCGTCCTAAACAGTGACCCAACATTAAAATGTGTTTGGCCAGCTGTAGGCCTACGTGTATTGATAAAACTATAATCGATGGCCACCCATTAAACAAGAGTCATTAAACCAACGTCGAGTGAATGCTGGACCAGCGTAGCAGACCGACAGCCAACATCACTTGATAGCCAGGTTAGCATCACAGTAGGCCTATATAAATTTCCAGAATGTTATTATTATACAAAAGTTATAATTATATAAACAAACAAAAACTGTTTTAAAAATTAAGTCGAGGGTCGTGGGTCGAGGGTCGTGGGTCGAGGGGGTCGAGGGGGTTTTCGAGATACCCCCAGAAGTCGCACTATATGCCCTACACGTGTGCACATATTGAATGACTTCAAGGGCTCTTTATTTTGCACAGTACTACACACATATACATACATGTATATATATATATAAGGTAATTTTCTTCGGGATTTAAATATTCGTGAATTTCTGATTTTGGTACTTTTCGTGAAGTCTACAATTTTTAATATTAAAACAAAAACTCTGCCGTATATAGGCCTAACAGATGTAGTCACTGAGTTGTGGAATGTAACTTTTTAACAATGGCGCTTAGTGTTTTAGCTTTCACGGCTGAGTAAGTAAAACTAAAACATCGTTTTAGTTATCACAAGTATAGGCGTAGCCCACTTCACCCTTGCATAATACCAATTACGGAAATAACTATCCACGACACTGCCGACCTTCCCAACGGGCTTATGCTCAAACGTTGGCTTAATGTTGGGTCAGCGCCGGAGATGTCAGGCCAACGTTGAGTCAGCGTTGGGGTAATATCAAGTGCTAGTTGAGTGGGGGCAATGGACTCTCAAGCTGGTATTGTTATACAAACACATTAGGGTAGCAGCCTAACTAGCAAAACCGTTTCGATCACTGACTGATATGATCAATTAATATACAAATTGATTATGTACTTTATTCTCCAGTTATTTTTATTCAGGCTCATGCACTATCAGTTAAATTATAAGATATACATTGTTTTCATAGAGACTGTAATTAAAACTCACTCTGGGCAATTTCGATTATATTAGGTAGCGCTATTATAATAATCATTTTCTTAAAGATTCTTAAATTCTCTAATTTTTATTCTCGCGAAAATTAAAACTTGTCGAAAATTAGCAGATGTATATGAGGGATTATATAATTTTAGGCACCAGTGATGATATTTTCCTTGAAATATGAGATTGTCTGAATATTGACAAAAATTTAAACACATGTCAACTTAGCTTTGTTTATTGACATGGCGTTGTCAGCAGAGCTTAATTTCAATTTTAAATGCTTATTTTTATCAATTTATTTTTTTCTTATGGTTATGGAGAGACTAATTTACCGTTATGGAGAGACCAATTTATGTTACGGAGTAATCTTCAAACCTAAATTTCTCAGTGACCTTTCTACAAAAGTATACCATATTTAACAAGTACATGTAGTTGAACATGGCTATTATAATGTTGATCACTTAATTTAGAAAGAATCACTTTATGACAATAACCCTTAAATAATGAAATAAGAATTACTCTCCGTTACGATTATTGTCGTTATGGAGAGTAATAATAACGAACATTGTCTCTCCATAACGTCAATTATTTCTGTTATGGAGTGACAATAAACAAATACTAAATATCGATGCTACACAATTTAAAAGACAAAAAGAAAATATACTATTTCAACAAGTGTCACTTGTTGAATAAATTACCAAATTCATAAAGGTTTATAGCTATTTTTAAATGAGTAAAAGGTTAATTTGTGACTACTTTTTCTCTCCGTTTTTTTTACTAAATCGTGCATAGCATATGCATTATGCTATACTATGATTATTTTTGTTTTTTTCAAATGAGGTTGTAGTAGGCTCGGAGGTTGTAGGGTGCCTAAAAGTTCAATTGCAGTATTTATGTGTAAAAAATCGCGTTATGGAGAGACGTTGAATTAAAATACTCACCCAAAGACTTGCACAAACCTTACATTATTTCTAAATAAAAACACATTTATCATACTTTTTTTTCACGATTCACTGCAGAAAGGTCTCGCGCAACTGTTTTGCACCAGACAAGTGATATTTTGGTCAGACAAAGTATAGAAATTATCTGAAAAATATAAGCGTTACGGAGAGTTGCTGCAACGTGGGACAGACATAAATTGCATAAAAAGTGGTGAAATAGTAAAATTATTTTAAAAAACTTTTATATAATCTTATAGATAGTGTTTTGCACTACCATTATATCGGAAACAAATTTAATATATAATACAGGAAGTCTAGAATAAATCGCCTGTTTATGTGGGATTTAGAATGTGGGACAAGGCTTTTTGGCTAAAATCGGCTAAATTTACATAATATTTCTTTCAAAAAACACATTTATGTTAGAATTTTTTGGATTGTAATATTGCTATATTGTAAAATAAAGGTCATTCATTGCATTTATGTAATCAAATCAAATCAAAATATTAAATAATAAATAATACAAGGTGCGGACAGTGCTGGTGCTTAAAATTATAGAATCCCTCATATAAGTAAAAAAGTATAAAAATAAGTGACTTAAATATGAACACAACAATTTCAATGTATAGAGCGCCTTCAAAGCTAGGTGTATTTAATTTATTGAAGTCTTCGGAAACAAAGGGTGGTGTGAATGTTATGCAATATTCGGTCCCCAATGACAACCTGTTTGCACTTGTAGACATATACTGACAAGCCAAAAGGCAGTATCTATTTACGTTACAAGTAAGCAGATATGGTAATTTTCTTCGGGATTTAAATATTCGTGAATTTCTGATTTTGGTACTTTGGCTTTGTAGAGGAGTGCATATTGTTATTTGACGTGACTGGTAATTACACAGGTCTGCTGCCGATGTTACCCCCACCCTCCCACACCTCCTAGTGCTAGTGTTTATTTTGAAATCAATGAAACAGCCTAATTGACTAACAAAGAAAGATAGGATATCAGTTTTGTTTTGGAACCCTTTCATCAAAAAGGTGACAGGGTTCCAATCCCCCCAAAAATCAATAAATTTACCGTATTTTTAGGTCTTTGATAGATTTGAAAACGCTGACAGCTGTGAACCCGGTCTAAATCCGCCCCTGCCATACCATTTTTTTTTAACATTGTGGAGCAGCTGTATATATATGCAGATCCGATCTGCTGGGTAACGTCTCGCGGCCAAAGTGAATCGGCAGCACTCGGAGTGTGTGTGTAAAGACACACACACACTCCGAGTGCTGCCGATTTACTTCGGACGCGAGACGGTACCCGGTGATCCGGTCGGCCGGGATTCAGACCTAGTTATCTGTGAGTGTCGAGTCACAGCTCATTCTGTATGTGTTCTATATCATATAAAGCAAGAACATTTTGTGGATAAACCGAAACCTATCGGAATGTGGGAACTATAAAGCTATCGAGGGGTGTTGTCTAGTCTTCGTCTTATCTGCTGACAATCTGGGTCATAATCGCCGATCACTCTACGACAATGTGTTAATACTTGGAAGAACATGGACATAGTTCAATTTATTTTGTATATTCGCCGATCAACATGATCAAATACAGACTACGAGTATGCGCAGACTAGCCCACGAGTGCGAATTTGACGCAGACTATTCTACTATAGTTACAATAGGTATTATTGTAGGCGGCGGTAGTAGGTAGGTGTAGGTGCTGGTGAAATGATTACGCCTTAGTTGGCGGGTTCGTCTTAAGCCGTGTCTCCATATAATATGAGCGTGGCGTGATGCGTAGCGTGATGGGTATGCGTGATGAGTGTCTCTATATGCGCGTGATAAATTTTAGTGCGCTGCATTGTCGCAGGGACTTTACCGATTGTACACAAGCTGTGGTGTTTTTCCTGCTAATTTGAAAAAATAATAAAATATTATTTCTTTTGAAATGGCATTTTATCATGTTTGTAATAATTGTATTTAAAATTATGGGAAATTTATGAACATGCATCATGCATGGTGTATTTATTATAGATTAACAACTAATATTTTTCAGGTATAAACCTTAGAACACTGATGTCGATTAAAATAATATTTCAGTATTTTCATTGGCACTTATGTACCTAGTTTCTAAAGGTGAAAAATACCTTTCAAATCTGTGGCTCAATTATTATTTGTATCTTAAATCTTAATATCCCAAGCAATTTTTAGTTAGTTTGTGGATCGTGTTAAGCTACTGCGTGTGGGTAAAATTGAATAATTAAGGCTATGCTCGGGACTCGGGGTTAATATATCAGAATACACAAAAACAATCAAGTGAAAATACCGAAGGGCTCACTCAATTCTAATTGGCAAAACAGACTATAGGTCTACAAAGTAAACTTGAAGAGGATAATCTTATTGTTGTTTTTATTTATAATAATATGTTTTGGAATGGATCTCTAACATCATTGGCCCAATGCCTCTTGTTTGCAAGGATGTGTACGAGGCGCTGAAATTGATGACAGAGCTTGCATCGCTCGGCAAGATCTGTGACCCAGGTCAAACTTATCAAGGAGTAAACTCCCTTTGTCATATCAAGAACTTTATTAAGTTCTTGGTCATATCATGTGTAGGTCTACATGTGTGGTGCAATCTGTCTAATAATGAGATTACTACCATAGGACTACATGTACATACCACTCATCTCCAGATTGTCTTTCTTTTTTTCTGAGATACTCTCCCATATATTGCCATTTATTATGGCATCTTTGTGGTTGGGTGAAGACGGCTCATATACAGAAGGGTTCTGGCAAACCAGTTCCACCAGCCTTTCAAGACTGTTCACGCTGATAGGAAAACCGCGAGTTTTCTTGGACATTTTCGACATGTTTGAATATATCTGCTGTAGGCTATTACCGGTATGCCAAGAAAAATCTGTACGGCAAAGCACGTGTTCGCGATAGGGATTTCCCGACCGTCACTATAATAATTCCCCCCCCCCATTATTAGGTGTGCGTGATAAAAATTAACACGCACCGATCGCTACATGGAGCGATCGGTGCGTGATAAAATTATCACGCATCACGCTGCGCAATACGCCACGCTTAAATGGGGACACAACGACTAAAACAATACAGAAACGATTCCTAAATTTATCACGCATCACGCCACGCATTGCGCTACGCATAGCGTCACGCTCATATGGAGACACCGTTTTACGCTCTGGAATTCAGGTTTAAAAAAAACAAAGTGTTTATCTGTGTATAGATTTAGTATTGTGTGGCGTCTCCGTGACCGAGAGGTGGCGTGCTTGAGCTCAGACTACCAGGGTTCGAAGTTTTAATTCTGTATCTAGAGAGCAATGTCATCTGTTTCATCTCGCCATCCACAAGACGTTCTCCTGGTCCAATTTAGCCTATATATGCACACAGGTGCCCTAAAGCCCCATTCATTCATTTCTTATAGATGGTGTATCTTCGATTATCCATGTGGTTCATCCATTTTTAACGCTAGAAGGAAATGGTTCGTTTAAAATCGTAAAAATGGTATGAGCGCCGATCTATTCCTAATTAATCCCCGTTGCATCCAAATTGCCAACATCCGAAAAAGATAACTTAAGCTACGTGTTGCTATAGGACTTGCTTGTGGTATATTTCCGATTAAAACTGAATGGGGTTTAATTCAGCAACTACGCATTTTCCAATGTCCCCCGAGTAATGTGTAATACGCAATAAAATATTCGCCAGGATGAATAGTAAACACAATTACTAACTTGTAATAAAAATAACTCGAGTTATCTCATTTTGTCCCAAATCTGCTTCGTATATCGTGTGAAAGGACCCATGGTAAACTCTCGATATCTCCATCGATTAAACATCTTGAAAGTGTTCATGTGACTACATAAGATATTATATATTGTCTATAGGTTATGTTAACCACAGAGAATGAAATAATTGATTGAAATAATAGTCTACTTCCTGGTATTTAAACTAGACCAGAAACAAAATTTACCACAATTATCATGTCCTTTATATGGCTAGTTATCTGGTTATAACAATGTATCATGTATAGTGAATAACTTATTTTCAATTTGTTGACAGTTGCCATTATGTTGGCCAGACGTGCAGGGGAAAACAAAGGAACTCTTCAAAGCTGTATTCATGCTGATGCTGATGATGATAAGTATACCTACTCTCATTACCTGAGTCTGTTCATGCGTGATGGACCCAGAGTTCCTGTGGACATCAGCCGATATGGAGAGAACCCTTTGTCAGGTCCTGTTAAGCTAAACGCTCTGCACATGGTGAGGTTTCTTTGTGAAAATGGTGCTCCTTTATACAAGGCGTGTTTTGTACCCTGTATAAGAGACATTAACCTAGTACAGGCCGCCTTCTGGATGGCCAGAGAGACATTTGTCTACCTTCTTCACGCTGGCAGTGATGTAATAGAGCCAGAGCAGACCACTGACGATCCTGAGAGATACGATATCCTGTCATGGCTGCTTGTGCAGCTGAAGATAATGTGTGGTAACTACGCTAAGACTCTAATCAGTGCAGGATTCCCTGTCAAGAGTCACCACTTGTCCCTTGTAAAGCGATCCCCGCATTGTGAGCCTCAGAAGATAGCAGCGCACCTAGACTGGTTACTTCAGCGACATGCGCAGCCACAGAGTCTGTCCAGTATCTGTAGACGAGCCATCAGGAGAAGTCTACTGAAGGCCAGTAATAACACATCTATATTACCAAGGATACCCTATCTACCTCTTCCACCAGTCCTCATAAGCTACGTGGGGCTGGAGGATAAGGTCTTCTTAAACAGTGTCACGCGTTATTTGTTCTATGACTGTAAATAATTGTTCACGTGTGTAAAAACAATCATTATATAATTATACCCACAAACACAAAACATTTGTATAACATTTATACAATGCTGGACCAACGTCGAAGACGTTGGGCCGACGTTGTATTGATGTTATACAAATGTTTTGTGTTTGCTCGGTATGGCATGAAGTAAGATATACAAAAATACTGATAATATTTGAATTTGTGTATTGGTCTATCTTGTAAAAAGGATATACTCCTAAGCAAGATACTTAGCATCTTTTGAGTTGGTATATCAGTCAAATAAATCGATGGGAAAGTTATTTCACAGATACAAACATGACTGTGTGAACAAATCTGGGTCAATTCAAAATGAGAACAGTTGAAACATACCATTGACCAAAGCTATGTTTATGCGCATCATATTTTGGTAACACTTTCTCAAGCTTATAAGCAATATGAAGCAAAGTACAGGCACATAGGTTTCTCTGGCATCAGCATGGAATTTATCTGAGAGGGTTGGAGGACCGGCATATAGGTAAAGACAAAGACTCAGACCTATGGCTCCTGTGTATTATACTCATCTTATATCATATATTATATCTTACATTATACTCATTATATTGTAATCTTGTCGGGAAATGATGTAGTAGTAGAATTCCCCGTAGCAATTGACTATCGAGCTATTTTAAAATCTAAAATTGTTTGGTAACTCACTGACATATTTTTTATTAATATTTCCCATCATAATTATATTTATGTTGCATTTATGATGTTTAATATCAGTAATTATATATTATATGTGACGATTACAATGTCAGGAATGTAATAATTCTTAAAACATTAACGTATTTATATCATTGTACAGGTGCTGCATGTTTATGGTTAAGCGTTCATGTTGTGTGTTAAATAAAGTTATTTCTATATTTGTTTGAATGTCTTAAAGTATTATCTTCCACTAATAAAATGACATGATTGTGTTTCTTTTGATCATACTTGACAAGTAAGTCTGCTCCAGGCTGATCTTAACCTAATTGTATGACATGATTATAATATTAATTCAAGCTTTACCTGGACCACGTGCTGTCATAGCTTTAGCTGATACACGTGGATTGTTAATGATTATGTCCCATATTTTTGGTCGTGGATATTTAGAGAAAACAACAACAATTACTAAAACTATAATGATGTCTTTCATATCTACTTTCATAACCTAACCCTTTCAAGCCTGAATTTGCCATTGTCATCTTCACCCACTACAAGCCGCGAATTGCTGTCGCAATTCTCGACTTGCAGTGGATGAAGATGACTTAAAGTGGGTGGTAAATCAAATTAAATTGCCATGTACTGGTAAAACAGTTTCATAGAAATTTTCCTTCCGAAACCCTCAGTTGTAGGAAAAATAGTTCTGTTTTCAGGGATGTAAAATGATGCTTTAATGTAGCGCGAGGGCTTAAAGGGTTAAACAAATCTAAGTTTAGTGTCTCATGTACCTATATACATATTTAGAGGCTCGTGTTCATCCTCAATTAAAACTACTGTCATGACTCATCACGTATAAGGTGTACTTGGTAATAACGTGGAGACAGTAAACTATCTCCATGGTAATACCAGTTTATGGGATTAGCCTCAATAAAATAACACACCCACTCGATCCCATGATTATAGTAGTAAACAGGGTTTTTTAAATTGGGTGATATTACGCCTCAAAACATGACAGTGTTCTGGTACGCGAAGTGTGAGAAAAATTGGTTTAGAACACAAAATAATGATATTGCTACATGCAATTTCACGGCAATTCAAGGGAATTGAAATTGAAGGACGGGAAATATTTGTCCACACTTGCGTTCAAATCTCCAGTGGAAGAACAGATTTTCCCCTCCTGGCGATTTGCTGTTCACACCTTGCTCGCCAGTCTTACAAGCGGCACGCGTCCGGTCACACTTTGGATGGAGTAGCGGGTAGTTTGTAAATTTTCTGCGCGGGGGCAGGTGTGTGCGAAAAGGTGCAAATTGCGACGAATCTTCGACACCTGTGAACAATGGGCTAACAGCTCCTCCCACCCACTTCACTTAGAGCACTCGATGAAATGAGGGATTGAAGGAAATCTCGGTATGTTTTTTCGTATCGTCTGCATCCAAACATCCTTTGATTTTTCTGGAATCTGTCGGATGATAGGTCTTAAGACTTGATATCAGGTTATAAACCTGCACCTTCACCTTTTAATCCCATGTATACTTCTAGGCATTCGTGTGAAAATTACCTTCCACGGTCAGGTTTTAAGAATTAGGACTGAACGATTGTTTGATTTTAAGTTTTTTTTATTTAAAATATTAAAGCAATCAGTTAATTTTCTGGTAAACACTCAGTCTGAGTAAGCTCTGTTAAGCAATGGCTATAAAATGTGATGCGGAATATAAAAACGTTGTTGTAGTCTTACAAAAGTAATGCTTTGAAGGAATAACATCTTTTTTAAAACTACCCACCTGCAAGCGTCCGTTCTAAATATACAGTGCAACCAATTTTATAACCGTAAAATTACAATATCTAATGACCACCAAGATTCATTGTCGTGCAAATGGTAATTCTTTCACGGCACGCGCATGTAATTGTATCACGTTTGTAAACCATTTATCCCCCAAAGGACTTGCATTTGAAAAACAACCTGCTAAAAGTAAAAGAGAAGAAGACGACATCCTCGGAACTCGAAATATATCATAGGCGTATGTTACGGTGATGTTGAACACAATTGAGCGGTTCATAGCATCACGTTGCCTATAGATCCAATGCGTATTTTGTTCAGAATTAAATAATCACTGCGATCACGCATTGACCACGCTTTGAAACTTGTCGGTGACACAAATGGGATGTGCAGGTCACAAGACAACTGTCGTAAAATGCTGACCACGTTGAGGAGCCGCTTTGGAGCATTGCGCTTTGCAGTTGGCCCACCTCCCCGCCTAGGTGTGTAATTGCGAATTAATTCTCATTGCTGATGTCGCCCTTGTCACAAGTGGTTGCTGATGGCTGACTGAGTGCTGGATGAGCAGACCATACTGCTAATGACCAGTGTCCCCTCTGACCACACGGCATACATAGACACAGAAAGATGGCTGCCAGCACAGCCAAATTACCCTAAATACGCCCGCCATCAACATGATCAAGCACACTCGAGTTGAAGTCGCCCGGTGACGAGGTGACGCCCCCTACCGATTGAGAGATGTAACATAACAGAGAGTGAGGTTCTGAACGGGGGGTGGAGTTTGAACAACAAACGCGATTAGCACCCTGCCAGATGTACGAGTACCATCAGCATTGACAAAAGCTACATCAGTAGACTAGCTTTCTGTTCTGACAATGCCCTGACGCATCCCTAACAATGACTCTTGTCATCTGTCCATCTATCTGCACTATATCCAACAGTCCAAGTAAACACAAAACATGTGTATAACATTTGTACAATGTTGGACCAACGTCGAAGACGTTGAGCCGACGTTGTACAAATTTTATACAAATGTTTTGTGTTTGCTGGGGTAGTCGTATCAAAAGACGACATTGTCAATGATCACTTTTTCATATTCTTTGATTTTCTACTTTTTGAAGATGCAAGATTAATTTATTCAAAACGGTTTTTAAGAAACATGTTTTTTGTCATGATGCTCAGTTATTTTAAAATAACAAATAAGGTGATGCTATTTTTAACTGCAGCACACATTTAGTATATATTTATCAAGGGCGGATCCAGGATTTGAAAAAGGAGGGGGCGCAGGGGGTTCGGTGGCTCGCCTACACAATTTGTGTAGTGGTGAGCCAGACCAGCTGGGCTCTATGAAATGCGATTTTTTGCTCTATCAGTTTGGTGCTGTTTATCATGACCAGTGGATAGTGACTATAGCCCTTTACATAATTCAACCTTCATCCTATACCCGCATATTTTGAATACAAACCTTACCGACTGGGGTCCAACCGTACCCCATAGGTCACAAACAGATTCAATAATTATCCGAACGGATCTCTTTATATGATAATACAAAACAGCACAATTATAATTTAAAATAAAGCATATGTATTATATTAACAGTTTATTCCAAATGTGGCCTCAACGAGTATTGATGTGGCAAGTTGTTTGATAATGGTTAGAAAATGTGTTCAACATTTATATACATTTGTTATTTAGAATTCACATTGAAACCATATTTTCCGATCTGAACGGGCTGGGTCTATTCGGACAGCAGGTGGTAAGTGTTGTTTACAGCTGATAATAGCTGATAATATTAAGAGGTAAACTACAGCTTTTTGGTCCAAGCTGATCTCGACAGTTATTTTTAAATAACAAGCAAACACAATCACGAAATTCATATGGTTCAAAAGAAAGATTAATAATGTCAAACTCCTTATATTTCTAAGCTCTACATGTAGCTCTGGTGGCTCGAACCCCGGTTGTAGAATGAGGGTTAAAATATTTTCTCGGATTGTCGCATGATACACAAAGTGGGTATCGCATAATTATGGCAAAATGGTGCAATGAATTATTCACAGGAAAGTCTCGTAAGTCATAAGAATGATCAAGTAAGTAAGTGAAATAATATATATATCGTTTCATTTGTTTGAAAATGGTTAAAAACAAAATTGGGGACACTTCATATCAGAAAAATGATTTAGCCTATGTGAAATTCATGTAGTTAATATTCAGGCTCATTTATCATTACTGCTAATGGACGTCAATTAATATAAAGAAATTAATTAAACAATGCTGAACGTGTTTTTACGATGCATTCAGTTTTGGGTAAAATCGTTTGTGTTCTTTTAGAAACCCTGATATCAATTAAAAAAAAATGGTGTTGCTCACTCAAAAGAGAATCACATTGTTTTGAAACATTATGATAATGTAGGATAAATAAATACATGTTGAAAAATAAACTTCCTTGCTTAACAGTTTACAATTATACTAAGGGCGACCAAAGTTTGATAGTGTTGAGTTTACTATACCACAATCCAGACGGTGCCTTCTTTTACAACATATGACCCGAGGCATCACCATCAGAGGAACATATAAATACATATTGGACAAGCCGGCCACTCAAAAAAGCGTCTGTCCGCGTCCCTTTCATTTTGAGAGGTGCGCCCCCTGCTGCTGACCTTGTGTCTGTATGATACCTCTTTTCCCTCCCACTACTTCAGAATCTCCACATAATTACAGACTGCACATTAATATAAATCACATGTTGATAGATATACGTGTAGTTTATGTGTCTGTTGCATGTCTGTCGCCATTATCAAGGCTTGTGATCTGAAATAAACCACCGTTTTTTATGAATGATCCTGCTTGCTTCGAGCTGATATTAAACTGAATATAAATAAACATATATTTGTCTATCACTGTAATATTTTTATTGTTAATTTTCTAAATGTGTAATTAATATTATTTTTAAATTAATTTGAGCGATAAAAAAAGAAAAGTTCTCAATCGTGTGATCAATATGCATTCAATTGTTATAAACACGTTAAAATGTCAAAATTCTAACTATGGGCTTCAAAGCATGCCCCTAAGATTTTCCAGTTTATTCCCAGACCTGCAGCTCCTCCCAGGCCTCTTAGAGGAGTACATTGAGATGAGCTGGGCGCTGTATGGAGCCACACCCACCCCAGCCAGTGGAGTGCGAAGATGAACAGTGACAAAATGATGGGAACAAATTTGGCCACAGGGGGCAAGGGCCTGTGTGCCCCGGGTCAAAGGACCACGCAGGGCGTAAAGGGATCTGCCCCTGTGAGCACGAAGCGACGGGTCAACGCTGGGCCAACGTCAGTGACGTTGGCCCAACGTTGCCCCGTCACTTCGTTGTGGCTGGTACCCCTCTTTGATTTTTAACTTGTTGCTTGGCAACACACAGTCACCACCTGCTCGTCATGCTGGATCATTTTTCGTGCCTCGGGTAGACCTATACCTGTTATTATCAGATGGCTGCGAACCTCGGTCTTTGTCATCTTGATCAAACTCCTTCTCAACACGTTACGAATCACGCGAGCTGATCTTTACAGTTTTTCGTTCAGCTTGTCCCACTTTATGCGTTTGCGATATTTAGTCAGGCAAACATTTCAGCAGGTGGGGATACTAACATTTAAAATTGACACACAGAGCCATCTGGTGAATTAGATTGTCATGGGCAATGCAGTTTAGGTCCTAGTCTAATTTTATGCCCTACCAATGGTAGGGTCTAACGCTCTTCCGTACGCATAACCCCAAATTCCATACCAGACAACCAAAACAACATGGGAAGAAAATATAATCTTACCAAAAAAGATTCATCAATGATCAATAGTAATCCAAGCTGGAGATGGCTCTAATATTGTAATTGTTTTACTGGCACTATTCCCTGACACAACAATATTAATATACTTTTAATAAATTCGAATAATTTATAGACGTTGTTCACTTAAAGCATAAGTTCAGAAAGTTAAGGATATATTTTGCGAAGAATAAAGTTATTGATTGATTTACATCTTTTGGAAAGTCATACTGATATAAGATTAGAAAATAGGATTACATAAAAACTGGCCCTAGTTATGATGTCTCAGTGCCACGTTAAAGGATTTCATTTTCAGCGTTCGTGTTGCAGCTCCAGTATTTACATGATCGTTTTCTGCCTTACGCATTCGTACTGGTAAATTAAACGTGCGATGAACAGATGTGTTAAATATTATGCAATACTATAATACAAAATAATAAGAAACGCAAAAACGATTTATGACACATATAAATAGTTGTGCATTGCTGTTGCCATGGTTATAGTTGAATGTTTTACCGCTTTCATCAATCACGTTTTTTTTATAACATTTAAAACGTTAAATAAAATTTCACTCACTTGAAGTTATTTCTCGCTCCTGCGACCCACAATTTCCAAGAGGTAAAATTCAGACATAATTATACGATTGCATTAAGACCATACATTTGAAAATCTTGCTTTTTAAACACACATTTCAATCCCAATAAGAGTAATTTTGATCGGCTAATAAAATCAAATAAAAACGAAAGCCCTGTCGCAAGCCAGATTGTGGTAGTGACGCGAAAACCGACGCGACGTACTACAAAATATATGACAGTTTCGAGCATTTTCGAGTTGCCCCTCGCGCTTGCTTCACCTACTCGCTGGTTTGTTTTGGCAATAATTGAATAGTGGGTTTGATAAGCATCGCGAAATCGCACGCGATGTTTTGCACTTAGCGATGTAAGGTTTAACTGTTGATATTTTCCTGGAAGAAACAGTTTTGTTTCTTCCCCATTCACTCGTAAAACTCCTAAAAATATTGTGGGGAGCCTCCGTGACCGAGAGATAGCGTGCTCGGCCTCATACCACTAAGGTTTGAAATTCGAATCCTGTGTTTGGAGGGCAGTGTCATCTCACTCATCTCACCATCCTCAGGAGGTTCACCTGGCCTAATTTAGCCTGTGTGTGCACAAAAGTGTCATAAAGCCCTATATATTTAATTGTTTTCATATTATGATACATACGAGTTTGTGTCTCTATTAATTATCTATGATTGTGATATAAATTTGCTCTTTAAAATACTATATACGTTTTATAATAATTATTTCACTGCACAATTATTTCGCTGCACAATTTAAAAAACAGTATATATTTTTTTTAATATAGAGGCATTTAATTACCCATTTGAATAATAAAATTGTCTGACGCCATTGTGAAATTTTGTATTATCCGCACTCATAAAGCGTGTACAAAAATAATATAAGTCCTGAGAATATCAACGCGCATCTTTCTATAGTGAATCTAGAATGATGAAAAAGATAATCAATTTGTTTCAATCAGTTTAAACATGAACAAAAAAATTACGTCCAGCTTTGTCAATTGATGGACAAATTAACATCGCCCCACCGTTTTTGTGAGCGGTTTGTATTATAATTATATTCCCTTCCCCTTATGAATTCCTTCGCATACATGTATACCATTTGTAGCATATTAGGCTCAGGGCAGGGGAAAATAATATGTTCGGGCGTATCTCAAATCTCTCTAATTGGAGTCACAGGTGATCACTGCTCCAAAAAAGCCCCCGAGATTATGGTGATGAGGGCACCTACTGGTGACAGTCTCCAAAGTGATAGATAACGGCTCAATAACAGATAGACTGACCGATAACACGATCTGACAAGAAGCTCCCGCCCCTTGCCACGGGGAGTCATTTTCCTAGCTGCCATTTCTTCGTGGCCTCACATAAATTTAACGACTTTGAGTAAAAGCCCATAGTCCTCGTAATTTATATTATGTTGTGTTATTTTCTAGAAAAATTAAGCCCCTCTGTTTTTAAACTTTTTTAATCCAAATTATTTTATAATTTCACAAAAAGTAGTCAGTGATCTGTTTTGACAGTGATGATAATAATAATTATTATAACTATGATACGGAACTTCATTATCTGATAAGCGCTTTGTAGTTTAAATGATTTTTAGGCTAATAACGGACAAACTAATGCAAAATTACTCTCCCATATACATAACATATTCCAAGTTATACAGTTTTATTTTCTCAGTATGTGCCAAAATGGGGATTTATTTCCGACTGGGCCAATGGTGATTTACATAGCTCGATCTGTATATTATATTATAGAGTGATTTAAATTAGTCGAAGGCCTTGAATATGCTACTATACACTTTAGATTAAAAAAGTGTAGAATTTATATTTTCATAATATTTCCACGACTACAGAAAGCGCCGAAAAAAAAATCTCCATCCATTCACACTCATCTGCCACACTGCCCATTTTTCACTTTTGTCATTATTTCATTAGTATTAACACATTGTACTGAATCTATGCATTATTTCTGTGTAATTTTAAAGACGGTGTGAAGAAGAAAAAGTATTTTGAACATTGAGAAATATAATTAATTTAGATTGGTTTATGGATTATAAGATCAGAATATAGCGGTTGATCTGCATTGTTTCATGTGGCCACACACGTGACAGATTTGCCACTTTTCTCACCTAAGGGGATACCGCGAAAACTGGTAATTTTCACAGCGTGACGTCATCTAGGCGACCACAACGAGGCCATGACTAAACACGACTGTCCCTTGTCTGGGAGTGCCGGTGACAATTCCTGGGCGTGGAAATTCAATTTGGCTTACTCTGTTTTTAGTTGTCTGCCTGCTGCAGACGACCTGGTCCGTCACCCTGCCCAGAGCGCAGTGATATCACACGCCGACGGCGGCCATTATGTGAGCGATAATAACAGGTTCTGCGCAACGCGCACGTAGAAATGGAGAAATATGGCCCCACCTGCGAGTGCTTCACAATGTCTGCTTTGGCCGTCAGCCGTGCTAACAGACGCGCGCCCTGGCGGGGGTTCCCATTCAATTCTCAACCAGTTACAATAACACACTTAATCCACTAAAGGGATAATTTTACCAAATGCTCATATTTTATTGAAATAAACACAAATTTTCAATGCTGAAAATTAGAACAAATATGAAAACATCGAAATGTAATATTTAAAATGAAATGTCTAAACTCGCGTGAAAACAAACAGGAATTCTCACATTGTTCACCTCTCTGTGACACCATAACAGACATGAGTTAGTAATTAGAGTTCGGTGGTTGTTAATTAAGCATCAGTTCTACCTTCTGTCGCATATTGTGACGTCGCTAACACAGGCCAGACACCAGCGCGTAGCGGCTTGTTATTATTAACACCAAACTCTGATTATTTAACAGAATGGTGAATAAAGGGATCATAGATGAGCTGTTATGGTGGTTAGCAGAGGGACGCTAGGCCTATATTATCAACGCGCTTCATGCTTTGTGTGTGATTCATTCTGATTATGTTTATTTTATTCACAATCCCAAAATAAACACCATTCATATTTGGTTGGAAAATATCCATACACAATTTTGAAGTTATGTTTATCATGTTTATATATTATAAATATGCTAATCATGTGTGACAGTGACAAACCAAATAATATTACAACTAACATAAAAATTGTATACAGTCATGCACAATGTTGAATATAGTAATGATCTCGACCATCATTTGTTTGTCGTGGCAATAGCCTTTTCTACATTTTCATGGTTAAAATGTACAGTTTAAATATGAAAAATGACTCCTACAAATCGTGGAGAGAACATTAGAGAAAAGGGTTTTTTGAATAGTCTATTGCAACGAAAATGTCAATTTGAAATAAACATTATGATCCCCACAATTGTAAATATTTGACATAGAAAGATATGAAAACTAAGTCTTTTCTATACGTACGTGTATAATATCGATTAATAAATGATTTTATTTTATTTTTAAAACACTGTCACATTAAGGCACATACAGTACTGATTTAGCAAAATGGGACAAGCTTTTTCAGTGGGGCTAGCCCCGGCTAACGCAGGCTAGCCCTGGGCTAGCCCCATGTTCTCTCCCCACCCCATTTGGGGCTCGCCTGTATGCGCCCAAAGTTATAAAATCCTTTAGCCGGGCTGCAATGTGCGTTTTGGTATAAGTTCATATAACTGGAGCCGCGCTCATATCGCCGGGGCTCAAGCCAATCTAGAGCCTCGGCGAATTGAGTCAACGCCTGTATGTGTTAGTCAGGCGCGCTTCTCGTCTGGTCCAGTTTCAAGCTCGACCGGTGCGCCGGGCGAGCCTGACTTTCCAGGTGCCTGCTTTTTCATCTTCAGTTAGGGCTATTCCAATGACCGTAGCTTCATAAAACCACCTATTTTCTGAATTTATACACTGAACTGCTTTTCCGATACTAAAGATAATGTCTAAATGCTAAAGGCTAAATGCTAAATGGCTAAGCAGAAAAAAATGAGGACTGCAACAGGTCTAGATGTATACGCGTACGGACACTCAATTATTGCACGTTTAGATCAACTCAGAGCTGTTTAGATGATGCTGAATGTGGTCAAGCTGAGCGCGCCCTGTCTTGCCCAGAGCGAGCCTGGCCAGCCCGGCGAGATGACACATGGTTCACAGCATCCATGTTGGCCGCCACACAGTATACTGGGTGCAAGCCCAAGTAGGATTTGGGCGGGTATAATTTCCTGGCCCGAACCGTGTGGGGGCTCGAGCCCATTTCATGCGCTGGGCGCAACCAATTCTGCGCCTGTCTCGCCGGGCTTGCGCCCGGGCTAATGACGGGCTGGCCAGCGTTAACGCAGGCCAGCCACTGATGAAAAATCTGTCCCATTTTGTGAAATCAGTACTGTAGCTGTCAACAGTGGTTAATGCCTCTATATCTCTCTATTATTCATTTTGTTTCTTTGGCGCATTTCTCCAGATGTATCTAAGGCTAATATAGTGTAGATGAATAAGGCAGGGGAAATATATGTTTTTAATCGAAAAAAAACCCCGACAAGTCTCTCGGTTTCCACATGCTTATATTTTTTTGCTTCATCTACTTATTTTATCTCATAATTTTCTTCTAATATAGCCTTCAAAATTATTGGTTTAATAATGGCGTCTAGCCATATAATATGTAAGGGTTTGTATGCTGTGTGCTTGCATGGTCACATGGTTCGGAGCTACCTGTTTCGCGAATTGACACATTTATTGTACTTGTATAATATTATGTTTGCTTTTTAAAATACGTTCTTATTATTTATATAGGCCTACTCAACTAGCATAATAAATTATTAGGCACTTGTATATATTTTTTGGTTGCAACGCTTTTTTGCTGCCATATATAATTTGTATGTTATACATAGTAGCAGAAATAGATAAGAGAGAATAATCTCTCTTATCTATTTCTGATAGTAGCGTATTTTGGAGTATTTTGAGTATTTTGTTCAAGATTATGATTTCATATGATTTGTTCTAAAACATCTAAAACTGTTTTTTAATGTATTTGTAGGGTTACAAATTGATATTTTATTGCACAATAAGACTATTAATCAACAAAATTGTCGTGTTATGAAATATTTGCATCGATAACTAACATGACTTTGACAGCCAAGTGAAATAAAGTGTTTTAGCAACAATGGGCACGAAGATCACTGGAAGAATCTATTTTTTGTTTTTCACTGAATTTATAGTCAAACTAAAATATATACATACATATACACGTATGATTCACTTGTGAGAGATATCTTACATATAGAAGTACATTGAATAGAAAAGGGTAGGGCCTACAACTGGTTGCTCTACGTCGATTCAAAATGATTATAACAACTTTGTTTGTAGGGCTACGCTGTCATTTGTAAGGTTACTCTATCTAAGTGACCTATGACAAATCATCACAATACTTTGATATTGACGGCTCGTTTTGTTATATAAACACATGTGTGTCTTTCCAATAATGATACTGCTCAATATCCAATACATTTACCTCGCTATAATTAACTTCACATAGATCATTGAACAAAATATCTAATTCGTCAAAATTAATAATATTATGCTTTTGCAACAGGTGAAGTCAAACAGTGATTATGGCACTATTGTGCCGCACACGCTTTGAAATACCACTTGTTTATACTTGCTTGTATATATTGTTTTTAATAAATATCGTTTTGTAGAGAAACGTCTTCGAATGCCAAGTAAAACCATATTGCAGTTTACAATATGTAAGCTATTTATGAATTTGGTAACCCTACGAATACAAACTTTGGTGAACTCTTTGAGATGCCAGATATGCTTAAATAAATATTTTCAATATTTGTAATATACAAAGGAATGCAAATTGGTTATATTGCTTAATATGATGTAGGCCTAAAACAAAGTTTATTAACACTAAACTAAATTTGCCTTTGCATTGGCCAGTTATAAAAAAATTAAAACTTTTTAAAAACATGTATTTGATTTGTTGGATAAAATATGTATTAGCTTGTTGAGTTTTACACTTTGTAAGTGCTCGCTATGAAGTTAAATTTATTCTGGGCAATGAGAACAATATACATGTTTTATTCATTAATTTTTTTTTCTTGCACTAAGAATACCTAACATTTGTGTAACCCTACGAATACCACCAGTCTCTGGCAGCTCTTCTATTACATAAGAATATATTAAACTATATGTTACACATGTTGTCATGCCGTGGCATGCTAATGCATCATAAATAATTAATTAACTCCTGTATACTCCACATCTACAAAGGGACATGTATAACTGTCATAATTTGCATGGTGTATTAAAATCCGAATATGGTTAACTTTTCAAGGTATTTATATTAAGCACTAAAATCTGAATGTCAAGTACACAGTATCTTGCTTATTCTGTTAGACAAGACTGTAGACCCTATGTGCTTACAAGGAATTCTACAGCTGTCATCTCGTTATTTAGAAATCGAATGGTTACACATTTTTCGATACCCCCTAGTGTTCAAAGAAGGAAATTAAAAAAATTGTCCGATCTTCTGACACGTTACTTTTACCATATCCTACACTGATATCACAAGTGTATTCAGAGAAAAAAACTTTTGTTAATCTGTAGTAGTATTCGTTTTATAGAACATGAAAACGCACTAGTATGGTTACAAAAATGCACTTCAAATTATGGCACCTTTTTGCTATTAGCAACATTATTCTGTGGATATGTTTTATAATGAATTCATTTCAGCAAATAAATAACAGGTCATGTCATAGATACAGTGTGTACAATATTTATACTGTGCAATATTACTTACTCAGAGATCAAAACACCAGCTGTATTCGTAGGGTTACACAAGTTTTACATAAAAAAATATTAATTAAAAAACAATTAATTCACAAAAGAAAAACGTTTTGCTATTGATTAGGTACCGGTGCAGCGCTTCAGAATGCGTAATATAAAGGGGCTGTTTATTTTGAATATTAAGAAAAGGAACTTTTTCAAAATAAGATCCAAATGCATCACTTTCGTATATCCCTCTCATTTCTACGACAAATAAGTCTGTAATGACTTTTCTTTATGTCAATAAAATATCTGTCTTTCTGTATATTCTATTTTCATATATATATATTTTTTTTATACTTTTTATACTTAAAACGGACACTATCACTGACACTATCACTGACTCTATCACGCACACTATCACTTCCTATCTCATATTAAAATGCAATACCCTGATGTCAATGATCAAGTTCATAAACAACTTGAATATAGATCTATTCATGTGTCTGTGTTTTTAACCAATTAACCGCCGGAGCCGCATATATTCGGGTTCTCATTTTTTATTAGCACATTAAGTACCACCTTTTAAAGATAAAATGTGACATCAATCAGCAATATTTGAAAACAGTTGATCTCCATTTTGTCAAATCTGAATAATTTTCACTCACTTTAAGTTGTTGAAAATTCATATTGAATAATTTGGCGGTTAAAGGATTAAAGGATTTTCTCAGACCTGATTCTATAAAATATACAATTTCTCATTCTATAAATTATACAATCACAAATAAATGCTTTTAGGGTTACGTAATGTATGATTTTCTCACGAATTCAATTTTTTCTTTGAAATATGCCATGTGGGTTTTGATGTGAGGAGCCTAAAGGGTTAACTGAATTATCAAAAATATGTCATACAAGTCACAACTCACAACATCTGTATGAATGATCGAGAAAATGGAATAAAAGACTTAGTGTATATTTGCATCCTGACAGCAGAGGTAGGTTCCACACTAGTGGTCTGGAACCTACCTCTGTTGTCAGGATCATATATGGGACACGAATGGCAAGGTGGCAAACCATCAAGTGAATTACAGCTATAAGATAAACGGTTTTAGTCAAATTTGTCGGGCGGGGCCCTAGGGTAGTGGTTAGCACCGCTGCCTTTCACGCCCGCAGTTCGTTTCCCGGTCTGTAAGAAACCTGACTGCGCTTTGCCTGATGATTTAACAGTGTTTTAAGTTGCAGTGAGAGGGCTAGCACAAACGTAGGTTGGTGTGAGAGGGTTATTAGTAAGTATTTTCATAAAAGTTATTTTTGCCGGTTTTTGTCTGATTGCAGAAATTATTTTAAATATATGATACCGAAATTATATAAATATTTTTTACGTTTCTTTGTTCTTTTCTCTCATTATTACTAGTAAAATTGAAAGCGTAGATTGTTTTGAAAAACACATTTACCATCTCTTCTGGGGGTTCACATCATAAGAATTCGAGCAATTATGGAAAATACTGCTGCCTCTTGCCTTTAATATAATATTCGCGTGCAACCATTGCTAGAAGAGGTGAGTGAATCAGGCATTATTATGTGGCCCATTCAATGGAACAACTTTTGGTCTTTCTTACTGTGTTTGATTTTAGGTCTTTCTTTGACACAGCATTTTTGTTCTGTGACTGCAGTCAAATTTGACCAAACAACCACTTCTAACATGTCAGCATTTACTAAAAAGTGTTAACTCAATCTTAATCGATAATTTGAAACGTTATGAACTTATCTTAGTGTCAATAGTGAGAATGGTGAGCACTGTGTTGAATCCAGTTTCCTGGTTATCTGTACAATATTCATTAGCTTACACGAAATAATCCTAGCTTTCGAATGGTCAGTCTCAGTGGACATACATTCTTAATTACGTTCTATAGGCAAAAATCATATCCCAATTTATTTTAAATATTAAAATAAATAGAACTAAATACAACGAATGAGATACTATTTTAGAAAATAAAATGCTAAAATATGATTTTATTATAAAATGACCTCGTTTCCATAGCAACCGATGCATTATTGGGCTATATTCTAAAAAAGTATAACATATGTTTGTAAATACCATAATACACGTGATCAGACTGGTGATAATGGCAATATCCAAACATTATGAATATTGACCAAAAATCATAACGGAAATCATCCGCATGGTTTTATTAGTAATGTGTCCAGACATTCCCTTGTGATATTTTTTTCGTATATCACGTTTCCAGTTGATTTCCCCAAAATATTTGTTTAATATTTTTATTTCCCCAAAATGTCCTCATCTTTGACGTCATATCAATATGACGTCATAGTTGTCATGATAATGCTAGGTGACATTACTAGGAAATAATTATAAGTTTACATTCACTTGAATTTGTTCCCGCTGTAGACGTGTAGTTGTTTGTAAACCTAGACAATATTTGAAAAAATGGGATTTAAAATTTGCTATTATTATATTAATTTACTAGCTTAACACACATTTTTAACACACATTCAAAACCCTTTATGTCAGTATGTGGCGTTACAATAAAATCAGCAATATCAAATATAGACGCACAAGATTTGTGACGCCCATATTATCATCAATATAGTCCCCTAACAGCCAAATAAAATTGTTACTACGATAGGATATAGGCTAATAGAAAAAAGTATGTATACATCTATTCCACCTAGTCCACCATGTTCACGTAATCTAACAGATCTGTGCAGGTAATGCATAAACTCCCCCCTGGCGAATATCACTAACACTACAATGGTTACCTCCAGGTTGCCAAGCCCATGTCAACAACGTGATAAGTGCAGTATTGCCCAGAACGAGCCAAATGACGAGCAGTGTATAGGAGATATATTTAATCAAAATATTTTTGATCAGCTGAGAGATATATCACGTATGTTATACGCCAAGTATAGTAATTAGTATAGTTTTTTTTATATATGTGAATATCAGATTTGTTTTGAATGACACGAATCGTTTAATGGTAGGCCTATAATTTTTGTCGGCCTCAATGCCTCAGGACCGCAAATAAACTGAAATCATTGACTATTTTTTAATTTAAATATTTTACAATAGATTATATTGTTGTAGTATGAAGGTAGTGTCTCGGTATCATAGTTGTGAATAACAATCATAGATATCATTATTAGAACGATCTTGATTACATATTGATCACGAGCAACATTATCATAAAGTAATAATATGTTGCAAATAATATTAATGCAGTGTGAGAAAATATATTTTGTCACATATTTTGTCACATATCTGTATAGGTAGCATCATGGATGACTGAATACGTCAATTGAAAAAATATATATCGGCCATGTCTGTTACGTCATATGTTTACGTCCATATTGCGTAAATAACTTGACATTTTAATTATTATTGTATGAACATTGAGGAAAGCGTAGGCCTATACCAATTAACCCTTGATGCGCTGAAATATTTTGTATAAACCATGACGACCGAAGGTTTTTTTTCAGTTTGAAATCATCATAAATGTCTTAGAGCATTTTAATATCTATGTTATGGGTTTACGGCCATTATAAATAGTTGTACTCTTTCAGTGCGTGGAACGTCTTTATACGTCAGAATCTGACGTCTACAGACGTCAGATTCTGACGTATAAAGACGGTCCTTGCGCTGAAAGGGTTAAGTAGAAACCGTTGGTTTGAGGACAATCTACAGTTGCAATTCACGCATTCAATATTACCTTATTTTTCTACTTAACCCGCTGAATATTAATGTTGTATATAATGTTGCATTGTCAGCTATTAGGTAAATGATTGTAAACCAATGGTGAGTATACATCCACACATAAAAGGATTAAACATTCCAAGTGTTCACTGGAGCATTCCAATTTATACGTTTAGGGGTCAATAGGAAATCCAGATCAATAGTTATTGCAGGGCATACCGATTATATATGTAAAATAAAGTGGAGTATCATCGTACAACTTAAATCAGTAATTTCCAGTGATATTATCATCATAATCAATCGCTATATCTAAAAATAGAAATCACTTATATTAAGAAGTGAAATTGTAAAATAATTAATTAAGGTTATAAGTTATATAAAATTTAATTGTAATAGTAGTAGCATACACGATTGATTGAGGATGTAATGCTATCGATTATTGATTATATGGAGGTAACTATAAAGCATATCATTGTGTCTGAGAATCTGTAGTGGCATATTGGTTGAGTGGAGAGACTGTATAGGTGGCCA
Organism: Flabesymbios commensalis; assembly: GCA_964017125.1. Classification (NCBI taxonomy): domain Eukaryota; kingdom Metazoa; phylum Annelida; class Polychaeta; order Terebellida; family Flabelligeridae; genus Flabesymbios; species Flabesymbios commensalis. The sequence goes on from OZ024907.1 coordinate 43,745,160, forward strand.
GCTAGCTAGCTGTCTCCTTATCGGATTATCGACTCAGTCTACAAAATGGCCCACAACTGCCTAACTGTTGGGTCAACGTCTGTAACGTTGGCTCAACAATTAAATAGTGCTGGAACAAATACATGTATATCGTGTTTGTTGACAATGTCCAAGAGCTACTCTCTGTGCACAGAACAACACCACACATAAAATTCAAAAGTACGCTGACATAAGTGGAGGACTTGGCACAGATTTTCATTTATGATAGATTATATACTTGAAATAATTATATCTTACTTTAGGCATATCTTACTTGAAGCATTAGGTAAATATTATCTTTGCTATTAATGTTGTGAGACATATATTTACTTGACAAACTGGTATGCTAGCGTTTTAATGTATAAAGCCGTGTCGGAGTATCTGCGGTAGAATATGCTGGCATTGTTAAAATTGTCTATGCGTATTACGATCTGTGTGCAGTTTCAATTTTGCACCAAGCTCCATTAAATCGCTAGCGAAATACAACAAATATCACAAAAATTTAACAAATTATGCACATAATTTATGAACAAATAGATCTGAGCATCGTGACAATTTCCGAGCATAAACATCATTTTTGGTTATCATGGTTAAAGTTTGCCGACACCCTGTTCGCGCAAAGTGCCATAGTCAGCACTGCATACTCCGGGCATTGAAACGGTTCACATAATTTTCTATGCACACCATGCTAAAAATAACGGTCACAATTATATCATTTGGAAATAATTTGTATATATCTACACATTAATGTAAACCTCCAGTACCGTAATCTAAAACTATTTCACCGTTCCAATTCATTGGCAGTTCAGATCCAACTTCACTTGCCCCCTCCTCCTGTAAGTCTACCACCCAACCTACAAGAGGCACTGCCTATCACCCGGGAAGTAATAAATTCTTGCCCAATGTGAGATCAATGCTGGGCCAGCGTCTCTGACGATGGTTCAGCATTGAGCTCGCATTGGGCCAACGTCTCTGCAATGAGTGTTATATCTGACAGGACTGTGTAAATAAGAAAGTGCCTAACCGTGACAGGTTATCGATCCACTTATGCCCTGCCGGTATCTGTTTCACTGTACCCGCCATGTGATTCAATATCACACACTTATATTGTCACTTTGCGATCTGCGGATCTTCTCATATGTAAAACAGAGTATGGGTTGATATTTTAAAGGCCTAACATACAATTGGGCTTTTGACATGATTTTTAATGAGATGATTTGTGTCTTGAAACATATCCGACAGTTTGTTAAATTATAGACATCTAGAGGTCTATGGTTAAATCAACTGATGTGCTTTCTAAAAATTTTCTTTAATCTTGACGTGTAATTAACTGGAATAAAATATTCTATAGCATACATTATTTGGGGAGAATATTATTTTTTCTGATGCTTTCAAATTGAAAATCCACAGACTTTAATCTGCAACACATGAAACCAATATTTGTTAAAGGCCCAGCCAATACATAGATATGTGCTGTACTCTTCCACAAAACATTTGTATAACATTAGTACAATGTTGTAGCAACGTCGAAGACGTTGGGCCGGCGTTGTATAAATGTTATACAAATGTTTTGTGTTTGCTGGGTAGGCCTAAACGTCGTCGTGAGTACGTGTTCCTGCAGACACGAAAAACATTGACTCACCGTTGATTTAATGTTGGTCCACTACACCGTCTGCGACACTGCCACAACATTAAATCAACATTGCGTCAATGTCTCGTGATTGCTGGGTTGTCTGTCTGTGGACTTTTTTCTATGTGGGATTTTCTCTGGAATCTTCAGGGGGTCAATATGTTTAAAGGACCTAGGCCTAATTAACTATTATCGTTTGCGGTAAGCGACGAAAAAAACTAAGTATAATCTGTTTCTTTTACTTGAAACTGATAAAATAAAATTATCAATAGTATTACTCCAATGTTCAACATTGAATAAACACGTTAAAAAGCTGGGTGACTAGAGAACACATTTCTACTCACTTGAAATTTTTAAATTTGAGAGAAACAATGACATTCTTGCCAATAAAACACATAATTTTGTCCAAGTCTTGTATTCTACTCTACTGAGTAGCTCAGCCTGTCACATGAGAAGATCTGTCGATTATTCATTCATTCATTCATTCATTCATTCATTCATTCATTCATTCATTCATTCATTCATTCATTCATTCATTCATTCATTCATTCATTCATTCATTCATTCATTTATTCATTCATTCATTCATTCATTCATTCATTCATTTATTAATTCATTTCTTCATTAATTCATTCATATGGCGGCTATAAACACTAATAACTAAGCTACCAGGTCTTCCACTTTCGCAGTGAATTGTGGCCGGTATAAACGTTATGAAATTAGATTTAGAAATAATCCTTCTAAATTGAGAAATGACCACACAAATTCATACGCGCATATCAATAAAATTAGTGAGATATTTGCGATCTTTTATAAACATGTGGCAATTTGCAGCAGGCTTGGGCTTAAAAAAATAAATTTATATTATTTGATACCAATTCATTTAGATTGGGTGACCATTTCGTGCTCCAAAATCATCAAAAATCGAAAAAGATAGATATAAAATGTAGTTCCCACGCTGGTAGTAACAAAGCATATGCTGCATTCTACAGTTTATCTATATTGGCAACTCTCTGAGAGTCTATTAGGAGATTACATTTGCATAGAAAATAGAAAAAAAGCCCATGTTTAAGAGCTCTGTTTTATTTTTTATATTGATAAGTATGTCCTAATGATTTAAAAAAAACTATTAACGAAACTGATATGATGAATGTCCAAATATGGCATATACACGCATAATTCGCTGATATAACGCAATGATAGTTATACACACAATTCATGCACAAACCACTGTTTAATGACTACTGCGCGGCCAGCTCATATGCCATACCGATATGATTTTGAAGCTTTTAATTTGTGTCACATGTTATTCACATATGTTTTACACAATCTGCAAAATTATGTATGTGCATTGAAATTATGGGTTCCAGTAGAGACATTTGTAATGACAATCGAGTTCAAATCAAGGGCTCAAATGTAATGAGATTTAAAATTATGTAATTGCAGCGCAATTCAGCTGCAATAAAAAAAGAGTAGGGGGGGGGGGGGGGGCCTACAACCTATTCGAGAAAAAGGTACAGACTATTATGCAGAAGTGAAAAAAATGCTGGCGTGGTCGTCGGAAAAGACGTCAGCTCCTGAAGGCAGACGTCTTTAGATGCTGTCAAGGTTGAGACGTTTGAAGACCACCTCGGAGTAATCTTTTGACTGGAGCTCGTTTTTTGGTACGCATCTGTCTTGAAAAACTGTTAGGTGATGACTATGTACATGAAGGGGACATATTCAGCCTAGTAGCAAGAAAAAACTCATGGTTCATAACAATACCGGCATAACCAAATCAGATGGACCAAGAGAGTTCAGCACAGGACCACCAATGGCAATTAGTCCTCTATGGTGCTCTCGGATGAGTGTAAGTTTATTTTACACACTAATGATGGAAGTGATGGAAGGATGTTGGTGAAATAATTGATAGCATATAAATCAAGACGCAATGCGATTTCGATTACGTAGAAACGTTTCTGTTATGGCTTGTAGATGCATCCGCTTTCTTGCGCTGCCACTTTGGTAGTGGTTGATGGAAATGTCAACCAGTATTCTTACATTGACTTCATGGGTGAAAATTTGCTAGATTCAGTAGAGCAAATGTTTAGGGACCAGTAACACCCATTTGTGTTCCAACAAGACAATGCTCCTTGTCACATAGCCATGGCGGTGTTGACATGGCTCAAAAACAATGCTAGACACAAGATGCTATTTTCTCCGCAGTCTCCAGATGTAAATCCTATGAAAAACATCTGAAGTTGGATGAAAAAGGACGCACGAGCGGTCAAACCTACCACATGTAGAGGAATTAAAGCAGCATTATTCAGAAGTTCTGACAGAATTTGTCCTGCAAAGATCAGAACAGTGTTTTTCTCTTTGCTCAGGAGAGCAGCGGCCATCATAAGATCACGTGGCTACCCAACTAAATATTAATTGTGACACTAATTATGTTTCATATAGCATCATAAATATTTTTTTGTTCATAAGCTGTAAAAAATGCAATATACTATCCGGGTTTGATTTTATTTGCTGTGATTCAATTAAGGTATTAAGCATCTGCGTGATAGGCATCACTTTGGGGGTGAACAAACTTTTGTGTGTGTAAGTTCAATTGAGTTCAATCACTTTCCTGATATGATTTGTCTCCTCTTATTATGTATAACTTTTATTTTTGTGTGCATAATGAAGTGACAATATAACTCTATAGAAATACCATCGTCTCTAATTTTATAATATCAAGTTGAATATCTGAAGAAATAGACAACCGGTATACATGCCTCCGAACAAAACCCAGAAAATCATGTTTTACCATAGAAAACAGGTCATTTTTCGACATCTAATAGAAAGCAGGGAACTTCAATCTGTGTTTGTGAGTTTACTAATCATCGGAATTGAACAACGTTTTCTTTTTTGAATACAAAATCGAATGAATTTTTTAGATCATACGCAAATAAATCCGATAATATGTATTTTGGCATAAACTAAACAACACTGTATGTATAAAAATACGATGATGTAGAAGAAATAGTATTACTTCAGAAATATTTTCTTTGGTAGGTGAATATCTGTGGTGAGCATATTGTCAGCAGAATGGTGGATTTTCAGTCACAATGTCGTCTCCATGGTTACCGTTACTCCGCGGCAAAACACACCAATCCTGTACCCAGTAATACAGATCTCTACCGCCAGACGGCTCCACTACTCTTTAAGACAAAACGCGTGGAAGGTAAGATGGGATTTCGAATTATACATAGGGGCCTACATGGAAATTGATAGCGTTATTATGCTTTATGGTGATGTGCACACATCATACCCTGATGCAATCGCAAGGCTCCGACACATTGACCTCCATTTTTTAAATGTAATAGTAAATTGTTCTAATACGATCACTAGTTTAGACCTGAAAATGGCATAGTTTTCATAAGCACTTAAATATTCGTCTCATTTTCATGTCATCCGAGTTTTTCGGTAGTGTCGTTTTTACACAGATGGCTGTGTAAATAAGATGGTGGTCAGTGTGACCGGGTCTGCGGCGAAGTAAATGAATTAGGCAGCCCGGTCATGCCGGGTACACACATCTATAAGTTACACGTGAAAACACATCCGTATTAAATTACTCAACTCATTAAGTGAATGGTTATCTCGACCAAAACTTGTGAAGCGGTCATTTGAAAAAAAATGGAATTGAGCATTATAACGGGTCATGTCGCTAAATGTATCATTATTTTGCGCCTGGTCATTCCATGCATCATTGAAAAAGTTAGCAATCGATCGTATCATTATGTGTTACTGTGTTAGTCCATACATGTGGACTATCATTTCGCAGTATTTCACGTGCCTAGTAATCCCTTTTATGTTTTTAGTACATGACTGTCGTCCAGACATACTGAAGGATGTCAGAGATCCCATGCTGTGGGAAGCCGCGCTACTACAGCAGGGACTGCGACAGATATCAGATGACATCATCGATTCTCACAAAAAGCCTGCAGAAGAAAACAAAGATAGAAGCGTGTAAGTGCAATTCTAGTACAGTTTCAAATCATTATGTGAGTCTCTAAACCCTATTTACTTCGATGTGGTTCCAGAGAGCGAGGATTCTTTTTTCAAATGCTTAAAAAAATAAGCTAAGTGAATTATAATGGAATATTTTGCTTATTTGCAAACAATTTCACCGTTGAATAAGACCTTTTTGTAATTATTTTTAGTAGAATTGATCTTTTAAACTGTTTTTACTCGATAGTGTGTATTAACCTTGTTTTACCCTACTAGGCCTTTACAGTGTCTGGCTGTCAGCTACACTTGTCGGTTTTATAAAGCCCACCATTTTTGGATTTATGCGCGTTTACTGTATGTCTAACTTGACATATTACAGCCCTACTGCATTGGGCCTATGTGGATATAATATGATTTGAGTGATATTGTTCTAGAACTATATTGGTTCTGTTAGGACTGAAAACAACAGAGTAGGACAAACTGCAATAATTTATATTTGCAATATTTAAAGTTCTTCCTCTTAGATAATTTCCCAGCAAACACAAAACATTTGTATCACATTAATTTTGTACAACGTCGAGCCAACGTTGGTCCAACATTGTACAAATGCTATAGCCTAGAAATGTTTTTTGTTTCCTGGGGTATCCCGAGCCTACTTGGATGACCATTTTCCCAACTCCCCTTGTCCTGTTCCTTTATCTGCCTTTATTATGTGTGTGTTATTCTGTTTCAGGCCTAATAAGTTACTCTATACTGTGGGTACCAGAGGCCACGATCCCGGTCAGTTTACATACCCTCGTGGAGTGTCCACGGACCCCTCAGGTGACGTCCTCATCGCAGACACCGGGAACCACCGCATTGCCAGATACAACCAGTGCGGAGTGTTCAAGGAGGTGTTTGGAAGTCGGGGTACTGGACCAGGGCAGTTTGACCAGCCGTTTGACGTCACAGTCACTTCCGCTGGACGTGTTTGCGTGGCTGACATGAGAAACAAGAGGGTTCAGGTATTCTCGTCAGGTGGAACTTTTAAATACGAGTTCCCGATCAAGGGGAAGCCATGTCACGTGGCTTGTGACGACTATGGTCATCTTGTGGTCAGCACATCAGATGGTCAAATAGAAGTGTATGACAGCCACTGTCGAAGACAGTCGTGTTTCCCCTCAGGCTCTACAGGTGTCACGCCAATCGCGATGACGTCACGATCTGAAATCGTCTCTCTTGATCGCCAGGCGGCTGTAGTGAGCATCAGAAATTTAGCAGGCAAAGTTCAACACAGATGGGAGGTGAAGTCCTTCAATGAGAACCTTGGTAGTCAGCCTAACTCCCTGTGCCTCAATCCTCAGGATCAGGTCGTCATTGGTGACGGACTGAACCACACACTGACTCTATATAACGAGAGGGGGTCCATGCTCCTACAACTGGCATCCCCGTCAGACGAGCTCGGGGCAATACAGACATGCGCCGTGGGACCGGAAGGACACTTAGTTGCCACAGAATTCACCAGCAATGGTGCACACTGCTTCAAAATATTTCGTTACAGGGATTGTGAATGTCATCTTTTACCATCTGTATGCACCCTCTGGTGATAAACATAAGAATTATCGGCCTTCCCAGCAAACACGAAACATTTGTATAACACTTATACAACGTTAGGCCAACGTCGAAGACGTTGGGCCGTCGTTGTATGAATGTTATACAATTTTTTTGTGTTTGCTTGGAATTACGATTATTTGTTAGAATGTGATCACAGTGGCCTACGGGCAAATAATTATAATATTTTTTATAACTGAACAATTATTATGTTATAATACTTGATATTGCCCATTTCCTTTAAATCGTCAGTAAGCATGTATAATGATTTTAAATATACTCATATTATAGTTGTTTGTTCTACATCTGCTATGCTCTATTATTTGATAGGATGAATGTTAAATGTGAGCAGCCTCAATAGCTCAATAGGCTCGGCTGTGGCTCCAGACGCACACCTGCTGGTACAGAATTCCAGATAGATCCTACGTTTGTTGTCGTGTATTTACAGTGCTCCATATTGTTCAAATAATGTAATGCAATGTGCTGCCTGTGGTACCATATAGTTAATCTATGGTGATACTGTGTACTATAAAGAACCCATCAAGTATTCTGATAAAGTGGCGCTTACAGGTAAATGTGTAAGTTTATGGTCTGATAACAAGTCTGAAGACATATCAGACGACTTTACATTTTACACCCAGATTACTGGACCTGTTCATTCGCAATGTACCACCTCAACTCCGGGGAGAATACAGCACTACATTCATTTCGGCCTTTGGAACTTTTCGTACGAATTTCCATCTGTGTCATACCGGTACTTACTCATTCACACCTGGGTAAGTGAAGGCCGTGAGGAAAAAGTGCCTTGCTCAATGTCCCAGTGTTGAGAGGGGAGAAACAAAACCTACACCAAGCGGGGATTGAACCAGCACATCAGGCAGCGGGTATTGTAGAGCGCCACGCTCTAACCAGGTCGAGGGACCGCAATGATGAATTATCTTTCTAATTTGGTTTGTGATTATATAAGATTTGACCTCACAAAAGTGAGCGCTGAATAATTAACATGTCAATATAAACAAAATGACAGAAAAAAGATGAACCCAAGTAAATTCACCAAATATATGAGTATTAATTTACTTGAATTTCTTTGGTACTCTTTAGTAATGAAAAGTGGGAGACCATACGGATATGAAACAGCAGTAGGTCTAAGTCTAAGGGAGCGACCATCCATTTCTTTATCTGGAGGTGTGGGTGGATGTAAGATGTCATGATTGTGAGCCACAATAATTTATTGTTAAAAAAATATTTAGTCCAAGGCTGGAGGGGTGTCTGTGTGCATTGATCACGGCGAAAAAAGTATTCACCTATTTCATCCACTGGTCTCAGTGGACTTTATTTTTTAATGTATTTAGGTGGAAAATAAATTTATGGGGGTCAACCAGTTTATATTTTAAAAGATGCATGTTGCGTTTGGCCGATAACAGCAAAAATCCAAGATTTTTTGAACAAGATAGATTTGTATCTAATGATCTCATAATCAACTGTGATATGTCATTTCTGACTAGAATGGGGGCGTGGGACCCACTTCTGAACCTCGAATTATAATTATTAGCTTATGTGACCTTTAAGCATCACATAAAGGTCAAAACATTGTCAGTGTATAGCGGTTATAAAGTGACAACACATTACTAGTGGTCCAATAGTTACATGTGATATGTCCCTTTTGGCTGACTGTATGTCACAGAATCTGTTTCTGGTATCCATAATGTCATTCTAGGCATCAGTGCTCTGTAAAATCGTCTTCTATGACATCCAACATCCATAACATATGCAAATACAACTTATCCATAAATGTTCCAATATCTACATGTCATATGTCATTCCTAACCGACAAGAATTTATGAGTGAGGAGTTGAGTCAAGATTTTTTGAACGTGAAAGCTATCGGCTCTGAAATTTATAATGCACTTGGGCAGGAAATATTGATGGATACGTTTAAGAAGATATCTAACATCCACAGGACCAACATCAAGGGGCTCAACACAATTCAGAAAAAAACAATGTACACAGTAAGGGAATACAAAAGATGGTAGCTGGATCTGATTAGAAACGAATTGTAGATATCACAATGGCAAGGTCGATAGCAATAAAATCAATCGTACCTTATGATGTCTCCCAGGAGAAATGTTTATTTGATGAGGATGGTTTCATAAAAAAAGCTCAGAAAAACATACTAATACAACAGCTCGAAAAAAAATCCCCCAGAAGATGACAAGAAACCTGATTTCAATTATCAAAGTTTCAAGTCTGGAGTAGTTTTGGATGTCATGGCCATATTTCGAAAGATGAAATTTGAGGGATTGAAAGCATTTGGCAATACAGTAATTCAATATGCCAGCACATTTGCTGAGCAACTTGATTTCATTGAGTAGGGATGCTGGAAGTCCTGTTGAACGAGACATTGGCTGTTTCTCCGACCAGTACTCAAAACGTCGTGGCTGGTGAAATAAAACATGAACAAATGCAAATGTACAACAACAAAAACGGTGGTGGAAATGTTGGAACTTCATTCCCACATTGAAGAAGCTGATGCGAGGATTGCTCTTTATGTTGCCAACTCAATTGTGGTGAATTAGATTTTTAAGGTCACTGATGCCTAGAACGACATTATGGATACCAGAAACGTATGTTGTTAACTAAAAACTGGTTGATCTCCATAAATCTTTTGTTCTCCCTAAATACATTAAAAAAATCAAGTCCACTGGGAGACTAGTGGATGCAATAGGTGAATACTTGTATTTTACCGTGATCGATTGCGGCCATTTTGGATTTTACGCTCAACAAAATTCAGCCTTCGGCCTTTAAAACACAGACATGCACGTGTAGCATCATTTAAGGCTAATTATAACCAAATACACATGGAACTATCATTGTTCGTCAGATCCGATTTAGCTGAAAAAATAATTCAACCATTTGATTTCCAAACAGCTATTACAAAAAAACGCCCACCTTCCCAGATGTTTAGCCAAGCTTTTTTTGAAGCCAATACCTTATATCTATCAAATATAAAGAGAAGCCCCTGCCGCTCTCATGCACACAGACTTTTCAACTATGTGTAAATAATAATAGTAATATGGAAATGGACTAAGTAGCTTTGTGAATAATAAAAAAACGTTGCTATAAGATGAAGTTATACATGAGCATAACATCGTGTATACATGAACATACCAAGTACAGTATTCTCCCCTCGACCAATGAAAGAGTTTTATCACATGACGAGGTTAGCTAATCATCTCCGTTTTTCCTATTCCCATATCAGGGGGTAGAAGCCGTAAAATACCATCCTTGGGCCGATACATCCAATATTGGTGACCTCACAGTAATATTAATAGTAAAATTGTTTATGTTTGTGTCACAGGTCGTAAAACATAGCATGTATTTATTGGGTCAGGTCCTATAGTCCGACGGCCCAATAGTCCGACGGCCCATTAGTCCGACGGCCCATTGGTCCGAAGGCCCATTGGTCCTACGGAAGACCCATTGGTCGACGGCCCATTGGTCCGACGGTCCATTGGTCCGACGGCCCATTGGTCCGACGGCACATTAGTCCGACGGCCCATTAGTCCGACAGCCCATTGGTCCGAAGGCCCATTGGTCCGACGGCTCATTGGTCCGACGGTCCATTTGTCCTACTGATCATTTAAAAAAAAACCTTGCACACGTATTTTATCTGTGACAAGACACCTATAAAGAAATTAATTTTATTGAGTTTTGAGATAATTTGAACTGTACAGGACCTACACATGAAGGTTTAAAACAGGGTAATTTTCATTTGCAGTGAAGTAGAAATTACAATATAAGCTGTTGATAAGTAAAAATAACGATATATTTGTAAGCATGATATAATGTTTAACTTTACAATAATTATGCCATGCCTATAATTACCAGACAGGAGTTTTTTTTAATAAAATAATATGTTACTAAACAAGCTAAATTGCGGTTCAATTCTTATCATTTGTAATGGTCTGAGGATATAAACTTAGAAAATATAAAATTAAAAATATATTTATTTTAATTATGTAATTATGGAAATAATATAGGAACATAATTCATTGAGTTTTTATTATATTTATGTTTTATATTAACGTGGGGAGGTTTCTCAAGTAGGCCTACAGTGAGACATTAATGATGTTAATTTTAAAAACACAAAAAAAATCTGAAAATGAAGAGTTTTGATTTTTTCATAAAAAAATACATTATTCGGTTTAATCTACTATATGTTACTTCGTTTTATTGCTTAAGCCTATGGACACTCACTTTATTATACATGCCAGTCAACTGTGCTATAATATGCTGATTTAAAGGGACAAAAAAAAAGTCTTTTGAATTTTGGGTTGCTGCGGCAACGTAGCAAGTGTACCGAAAGCCTGTATATCAGTTATTCCTGTATTTCTTATTCTTTGACATCCATTTCTAAAATTAAATCTCGTCCTTTTTTCTATTTTAGCTGGTAAATGCGCAACACCAAATTTAAAAAAAACTCACACAATGTTGGTCTATGGACTTGTTGACATATAATGGACATATATAAGGAGCCCAACTATAAAATACGATTTTGGCCTGATTGTGTCAATATATATATATTTAATTATGATTTTCGTCTTTTTTTTCGTCGCGAAAACGGGGATAAGGGTAATTGCACCATATTCAGTAGTTTTTTTTATGAAATTGATATAATGTTTTTTTTCTTAATATCATACGGATATAGCTGGGAGTTGTTCATATTAAATATCAATACAATATATTTTTAGGGTAGAATAATATTATACGAGGCCTGGTTGTTTGTAGTGTAAACCTATTTTTCAATATTGCAAATACGGCATGTTGCCTTGGTACGGCACTATATATAGTAATAATACAGCATAATAGTAGTAGTGAGTACACATTGTTTTCTGTATCGAAGAGGACAGTTTTAAAAGAGGCAATTCTGAGGAAAGGATGAAACGAGGAAGAAGAAACGAAAATCGCACTTGCGAAATAGATTATAGGCCCCTACCAAGATTCACATTTATCATAGTGAATGAATTTCGCTGATTCAGTCCATTATCAACCAATTTTCATGACATTTTAAAGCAATAAGTTCTAGTGATGACTAGGGCATACCTTAAAAATATCATTGAAAAATAGTGTATGTAGTTTGAAATTTAATATCTTTAACATGATTTTAGTAAATGTCGCCCTCTATTAACCCATATTAAAGGGACTAGCCCAGGTCTAAAATCATAAAAATATCGGTGATTTTATTTTGGCTTCTTAATATGACCATATAATGTAAACATGTCCATAGACTAGAACTGCAAAAGTTTTTTAATTTTTGTGCTGCGCATTTACCAGTTAGGCTAGATATAGAGACGAAATTCCCGGATTTCTTATTTTTGACATGGTTGTCAATAATTAGAAATCAGGAAGTTCGTCTCTATATCTAGCCTAACTGGTGAATGCGCAGTACAAAAATTGAAAACTTTTGCAGTTCTAGTCTATGGACCTGTTTACATCATATGGTCATATTAAGAAGCCAAAAAAAAATCACCGATTTTTTGATGATTTTAGACCTGGGCTAGTCCCTTTAACCCATTAATTTCATTTCATATTTTTTATCGTAGTCGCCGCATTACTAGAAACTAGTGTGTGTAAAAATTAGTTCAGAAATGACTGAATATTCAGTGAGATTTATTCACCCAATTAATCTTAATCTGACTATAATCATGACAATACATATAAGGGATTATTTAATCGTATTCCCCAGTGATCATGTAGGCCTACGTCATTTAGCGAAACTTTTTAATTCTGGATCAGGATCGAATAGGGTCTAATTCCGGATCATCTCCAAAATTTAATCAATTATTCCTTGGCCAGAAACACATCTCTACGAAAAGTTTCATACAGATCCGTTCATTGCGCGGTATAAGTTTGAAGTAATCCGACAGACAGATAAAAAATACCTTGATTTTCAGAGGTGATAGGGCCTACATTTTTAAAAATGAGTTGCATGGTTTTTTGCTGCGCGTTACCCTCAACGTTCTTATGCATTGTATTTCAACCCAAGTAGGCCTACATTATACAGTTTAACAATTACTTCACCAAACTTTATTTCTAATTAATCAAGCATTAAGTTTCACACCAAGCGAGGCCTACATTTATATTATTTAGATAAGTTTTGATTCCTTTCGCGTGATCACTATAATCCATTAGAATCGCCACACATAAAAAATGCAAACCCGTTTTTTATGCTACAATCAATAGATTGCAGTAGGCCCTATATATAATATTTTTATTTTTGTTTAAAAAATTCTGCCCGCACCTTGCAATAATCTGTATTATACTCTACATTATCAGGCTGATTATATTATATTTTGCTAAGATTGGAGGATACATTTGTGTAGTGGTTACGACGAATGCTTGTCACGCCGGTTCGCACCCCGCTCTGAAACTCAGCGTCAAAGTGACATGATGTTTCTCCCACACCCACCCCTATTGGGAGAGCTTCCGTCCATGTCTGGAGGACAGCGTCGTTTGATTCACCGGTCTCAACCTCCTGAGGAGGTTATAAATTGGTAAATAGTTTAGTGTGAATGTGCAATAATGTAGCCTAATAAATGCACTCATACTTATACACTCATATCAATTTTTTTTAGAAATTCTTCCCAATAGAGCGACCATTTGATATCCTGGGGGAGAGATCCTGGAAGACCTTTGCTCAGCAGAATATTTTTTCCAGTAGATGCTGGTTATTTTTCCACACCGTTAGATTTTTTTAGTATTATCAAGGAATCTCAATATTGAATTTCCTTTGTATTGAAGGTCGAATTTTCTTAGCTAAAGCTATTCTACAGAGTAGGACTAATGGGCCGTCGGACTAATGGGCCGTCGGACCAATGGGTCGTCAGACCAATGGGCCGTCGGACCAATGGGCCGTCGGACCAATGGGCCGTCGGACCAATGGGTCGTCGGACCAATGGGTCGTCGGACCAATGGGCCGTCGGACCAATGGGTCGTCGGACCAATGGGCCGTCGGACTAATGGGCCGTCGGACTAATGGGCCGTCGGACTATAGAGCGGTCCCCGTATTTATTAGTTAAAACGTACGACATCGGGACACATAATATAAAAAGCATTTGATGGGGTTTGAATGTCTATGAACTTTATCAAAATAATTATTTGCACGTTTTAGCACCGCCCCTTGAAACTAAGAATATTTCATCTATCTTTCAAATCGTCATTACACCAAGGTTTTTAGTTTAGTTTATTATATGATTATTTTGTTTATTAGGATAGGGAACACGTTTCGGTTTCGGTCCATTTCATATAAAGCAGGGTATGCCTACTGTCCACATAGTTCACATTATTTACATCACCTTGTACAGCCAGAGCCTCTTCTATTATTTCCAGAGCTCCCTGGACCTGTTGGGCGGCATTTGTATCACTGAGGTATGATTGAGGTATGTCGTTGACTACTTAACGAGGACCTGGATCAGCATCACTGTCTCGCTCACTTGGTGATGCAATACAGTGTCCATCAGGTGTAGGTGTGTCTGCTCATTTTGACAGTACAGGCCTACACACTAAAATTAATCTTACTATAACTGATGTGAGCGACATCTGGTGATTATGGGAGAGTTAATATATCCCAACATTATCACAATAAGAATATCATTATTTTTTTAAGTGGCGTAACGTGATTTCCGACTTTAATCAATCTCTGCCTTCGATAATAAGTACCTTCGGCCAGTGATCTCGGCAACTAAAGTTATCTTGAACAATGATCTCGGCCAATTGTTTTTCTTAATAAAATGGTCTCTGCAAATGTTTTTTATAGAATTACCAGTGATGAATGACCAGTGGTCTCGGCCATTATGCTTAATGAAGCTAGCACGGACGGCACAGATGTGTTTTTTTTTGTTTAATTTATCACTGCCCAAAGTTAAAAGTGATCTTGGCCAGGGATTTCTGCCAATTGTATTTATTAAGACCATGTAATATGCCCAAATATCACATTATGCCTGTTAATTATTATCAAATGTGGTCTCTGCCAGCCCAGTAAACACTTAACATGTGTATAACATTTATACAATATTGGACCAAAGTCGAAAACGTTGGGTCAATGTTGTAAAAATGTTATACAGATGTTTTGTGTTTACTGGAAGTCAAACAGTGAATAATAGACAACTGTAAGACATTGACTTAAATACATGATGATATAAAAATATTTCAATTAATAATCTCGCAAACTTGAGCTATTAATTATTCTGCATATTTATCTTACATATTCACTAAATAATATTCGACATGAATATTTAAATTATTTTGAACAGCCATGCCTGTTATAACACCTAACCATAATACTGTAGATAACCGAGGCTACTAAATTGGCTGACATAACCGTATCTAAAAATAAGCCTAAAATAGACCGAGATCACTCAGGCCGAGATTGAAAAAAGTTCGAGATCACCTCCAACGTAAATTAATTATTTCTCAATCTCGCGGTCATGTCCGGACAAAAACTTTTGAAGCGTTTCCAGACATTGAAACAATGATCATGACTATGTTCCCATCAATAATCTTGTTTTATAATACTGTCGGGCCGGCATCTGTAGCATAAGGCCAACCAATTATGGTGGTTACGCTAAACCATACATTATAGGACACAGTTCCACCAAAACGGCTTGGATACCAAATCAGCGCTCTGACGTATCATTATGAATGATGGATGTCCGTTATACATATAGCATCTTCAGGTATATATACATGATTATTGATATATAAAAAGATAAGTGGCAGGGTAAGATTTATTAAAAAAATTTGAAGCAAAGTTCACGGAATGTGACAAACGGATTTTCGTATACGCTATTCCTTTGCTTTTGTTCAATCCATTTCATTTAGGTTTTGTTATCTTTTTGCAATTTAATCGTTGTGTTTTATATATTAATAGGCATTGCAGTTTTATTGAAACAGATAGTTATTTCAAAATTATTATGTGAATGCTTATTTGTGTATCTTTGCCAAATTCTTGACAAGCTCAAGGGCGGGGGCCCTAGGGTAGTGGTTAGCACCGCTGCCTTTCACGCCAGAGTTCGGGGTTGGGTCTCGGCGGTTAGAAAAAAAATGTTTCTTCCCCATCCACGTGTGAAAGTCAGTATTGTGGGGAGCCTCCGTGACCGAGAGGTAGCGTGCTCGGCCTCGGAACGCCAGGGCTCGAATTTCGAATCCTGTGTCTGTAGGACAGTGTCATCTCAATTATCTCACCATCCTCAGGAGGTTCTGGCCCAGTTTAGCCTAGATGTGCACAAAGGTGGCCTAAAGCCCGATTCATTTCATTTTGACAAGCTCAAATATATAATCATGGAACAGTCTTAAAACATAATTTAAGTCTTTGATATTAAAACATAACAGGGCTGACCACTGAAACGATAACAACACGCATGTCCTATCATCAGCAGACCTATTAAGCCTGAAAATGTAGTTCCGAGATTCCACCATGTTAATGTCGCATGCAGAAATTAATGATCCAGATGAGTAGATCATGCCCTGCTCAGCCCAGCTAGTAGCTTACTAGAATATTAGTCGAATAAAAAAGCTCTTCGCTATCATTTATTCCCCCCCCCCAAAAAAAAAGCGCGTTATTTTTGCTATGCGTTCAGCTCGACGTTTGAAGTTGAGCGATACTGTATAGTAGGCATAATAATTATGATTTTATAAAGAACGTAACATACCATCTTTTCTTGGCGAAGTTTAGTCTGTATATAGGTGGCCTTAACTCTTCCTTGACCAATTTCGCATTTATGCAAAAACTACCTTCCTTTACCAAATTCGCATTTATGCGAAATTCACATGTGTACATGCATTAATTGCAATGGAGATATTTCATTACATTCGTGGTTGAAAATCGCCTACCAGAATGATCAGTGGCATGGACGCAATGTGCTCTTGCATTTTTAATTTGTGCGATGTGCGCATGAACATAGCTGTCACATATATTGTGCCCAGGGGCTACCTCGGGGGTCCTCCTTAAAAAAAGTCGGTCCTCCTTAAAAAAAGTCGGTTTCTGGGGGTGGTTTTACCAGGGGGAAGTCGGTAAAGGAAGAGTTCAGCTGCATTCATTTATTCATTCTTTTATTCATTCAATTATTCATTCATTCAACCTTAATTTTTTTTTTTTTTTTTTTTAATTATTCACTCACTCACTCACTCACTCACTCACTCACTCACTCACTCACTCACTCACTCACTCACTCACTCACTCACTCACTCACTCACTCACTCACTCACTCACTCACTCACTCACTCACTCACTCACTCACTCACTCACTCACTCACTCACTCACTCACTCACTCACTCACTCACTCACTCACTCACTCACTCACTCACTCACTCACTCACTCACTCACTCACTCACTCACTCACTCACTCACTCACTCACTCACTCACTCACTCACTCACTCACTCACTCACTCACTCACTCACTCACTCACTCACTCACTCACTCACTATTTATTTATTTATTTATTTATTTATTTATTTATTTATTTATTTATTTATTTATTTATTTATTTATTTATTTATTTATTTATTTATTTATTTATTTATTTATTTATTTATTTATTTGTTTATTTATTTATTTATTTATTTATTTATTTATTTATTTATTTATTTATTTATTTATTTATTTATTTATTTATTTATTTATTTATTTTAATATGTCTAAGCGTAACATGAACAAAAATTCGACATTTTTATGACACGTGGTTTATATATTTAGTAAAATATGATACTATCATTTGGAACGTTGAAACATTGAATAGTTTAAAAACAATAGCTCTTTATGTAGACCTACTAATATATTTGAGATTAGTGAACGATATTATTACCCTCACGTCGAATGTGATTTAGTGGTAATTGGATTTACAATGGTCGACATGTATCATTCACAATTTTCCAATGTGACCCAGTATGTTATAAAATCAAACAGTTATTAAATTACACTTTTATTATTAATTACATTTATCGCGATGCTAGAATAGTGAGAGAGCAATTCACAGCTCAATGCGAAAAGAAAATAAAAATAGCTAACTGTGTGGTAAATGATCATAAACATGATACGATTATTTATAAATGTGAAGCCTGCCCTTGACCTTACAAGATGTACACATTCAATGTGCGCAAACAAACAACGAACAACAACTAAATATAAGAGCCCATCAAACCTTAACCCTTAAAGCGCTAATAACAACAATCGTCGATTTTATTCTGTTTTATTAGCAGGCTAAATCACAGTTATTGAGTATGAAATGTGCGTTTAAACGGCAATATTTGCAAATCGCCGGTCTCAAATTAAACAAATATAAGTAATTTTCACCCACTTGAAGTTGTGGGTCGCGGTAGCGAGACACAACTTCAAGTGGGTGAAAATTTAAATTATTTAATTTAGCGCTTCACGGAGGGTTAAAGTGTTCATATCTATCACCAGCGATTTTATGTGTCCTTCAAACAAAAAAAACATGCGAAGGAGAAGCATTGCATTTGCTAGATTGACACATGTTTTGATTCAAATTGTAAAGATGGAGGCTAATTTTACTCACTTGCAGTTGTGTGTCGCGGTAGCGAGAAACAACATCAAGTGGGTTTTATTTTTAATAAATCAGATATAACTTGTCGCTTTAAGAGTTAACATTAACGTAATTACAAAATAAACACCGGTACATTAAATACAACATAATCAAGTTATACAGATCACTGTCTTTTTTATGCATGAGTTGAGCTGATTCATATTATGAAACATAACAAATAAAATGTAATAACAAAACCAGCTGTACAGTCATATACTCGTTGAAATAAACGTTTATGTAACAAAGTATCAGCTCATTAATTTTGTCATTGAAAAAAATCTTGTGTGTCACATTACTTAACTGTTTCAGTGCGAGGACCGACTTTAGACGTCAGATTCTGACTGAATCTGACGTCCATAGTCAGAATCCCTGCACTCAAAATGTAAAATATTATATAATTGTAGTAGACCCATGCCATGGATATTCAAATGAAGCGATAAGAGCTAACTAAGACATCTATGATGATTTCAAATTGAAAAAACCCTCTGCTTTCTATGGTTTGTATAAAACTATGTCCGCCCTTTAACCTTTTCAAGCCTGAATTTACCATTGTCATCTTCATCCACTACAAGCCGCGAATTGCTGTCGCAATTCTCGACTTGTAGTGGATGAAGATGACTTGATGTGGTTAAAAAATTAAAGAAAATTGCCATGTATTGGTAAACCAGTTTCATGGAAATTTTCGTTCTAAAACCCTTTGTTGTAGGAAAATTAAATGTTTTTTCGGGGATGTAAAATGATGCTTTAATGCATCGCGAGGGCTTAAAGGGTTAACATGATTCTGCAGTTTGTACGTGCATATCAATATAAATGTTATTAACAATCAAGACCCTGTTTTTCTCTAATGAATATTGCAGTTTATTATCCTTAAAATCTACTAATCAGGACATAAGCCTTTAATAACACAATAAATTATCATGGCAAAGCTAAAACACCTTGCTAATACGTCAATGAAGCTAAATATATATCATATATCATTCCCCAATATGATGTTATGTTGGGGGTATTTCAATTATATCTGTGTTATTTAAAATAAATACATCGATGTTAAGAATGCTAATCCTGATTGTTTTCGTTAATCCTTTTATTTGCACTTGAAGAGTACGTTTTTAAAGTAAAAACTTTCGATCAGAAAAAATACTTGATTGCTATTCGGACAAAATGTATCTAAATCTCAATTTAATTTATTATAGTTCTACCGCTCTATGTACGTTTCTGGTTTTAGTTGCCTCTACTTCTGTAATCAGCATGGCGCTTTCTGGGTACAGATGTGTCCCGCTGTTCGTACACAGTAGACTACTGCTTCAAGACACTATAGGCTTATGGGCCCGTTTTGATGAGAAAACATATCATTCCTCATAAAATACTATAAATGTTTATGCTCTTCGGCGGGTAATATATGGTTTGAAAATAAAAATATAATATGAGCGAAATAATAGATTTATTAGAGGTACGAGGCTTTGTACTTTCACCTGTGCCTAATCAGATTATCAGATTATATAGTAAGCCTACTTTGTAACCAAGAGCCAAGTTGAGCGTGGGGAATCCCCCACCCACCATAACACGGAGACCGACTGTTCAGAATAATATATGTAAAGTTGTCCAGCATATCAAAATGGCGCCGGCCCAACTTTACACCAGCATAGATTCAACGTCAAGTGTCTGATAGGTTACTGTTATTTGCCTTGCAGTATAGATAGATAACCAGTTTAACAGTTACTCGGGAGGGGAGAATGTGTAAAAACTATTTGTCAAAGTTCGTGTTTGTGAGAGTTTGTGTTCTATTTAGTTGAAAGAGGGGTGCTGTGTGTGGGAAACGGTTCACATTCTGTACACCAGTCTTTGTGAACATGTCCAATATAACGTTTCAGGTCCTTAGGTTTAGTACTTTTGTCTTTACCTGGTTATATTTATGGTTAAGAGCTTAAAGAGTTTTGGTTGGCATAATGTTGGCCCAGCGTCTACCGCATAATGCAGTAGTCAGAAAACAGCGTACAATCACCTAGTGCTGTTTCAATGTCGGAGCAGCGTCGAAGACTGTGGGTCAACATCGAATCAGCATTGGGTGAATGCCACGTGTTTGCGCAAAGTGTACAGCAGACCAAGTGATGGATTAATGTTGGGCCAGCGTCGGTGACGATTGACCGGCATTGAACCAGCAATGGGCTGCGACGCTGGCCCAATAGTGAAACGGAATTTGGTGGGTAGGCCTACATCCTCCGTACGAGGTACATCGTAGGCAAGTATTGCATGAATGTTGGCCAGCACCTGCAATGTTGGTATATTGTATAACCATAGACCTCTAGCCATGGACTACTAACTTGAAATCTCACGACACTGATTTATGTGGGAGAGCTTCTGTCTGCGAGAATTGGCGAGAGAAGGGATAGTTTACTTCCGCTGTAAACAGTCAACCATGTGCTTTTTGATTATTATCCTTGGGTATGTTACCATTTTAAAATTGTGTTGATCACAATTTCACTTACAGTCAAATTAATGATCAACATCAATGTATTTCAAATCGTAGCAAATCTATTCGATAAATGAATAAATTATAATAGTTCCTCCTGCTTCATTATCAAAAATATTTAAATATTACAACAAGACTAAAACATCCAAGCATATAAAATATCCTTCTCACGTGAATATGTGCTATCGTTCAGTGTGGGGTCTATACATTTATTGAATTCAATATGACAATTGTCCGAATTAAGGTCCACTGACAAGCTGGCTTAGTAACCCAGCCAACACGGGCATTCACCCAAAGCTGTTTCAATGTTGGCACACTGTCTTTGACGCTGGCCCAACAGTGAAACAGCATTGGGTGAATGCCCCGTGTTTGCTGGGATACACTACGGTCAAGTTTGAAACAGTTTCACTTTTTCACTATGTTTTTTTTATACAACGTCGGCCCAACGTCTTCGACGTTGGTACAACATTGTATAAATGTTATACAAATGCTTTGTGTTCTTTAGGATGCTATTTTTGATCCAAATGAACCCTTTACCCGCTAAGTGATCTTATTTAAATTTGAAACCACCGCGACCCACAACTTCAAGCGTCGTTTGAAAATTACTAGTAATTGTATAACTTAACCCTTTTACCGCCGGTGCCGCATATATTCGGGTTTTCATTTTTTATTAGCACATGAAGTACTACATTTTAAATATGTTAAAGATAAAATGTGACACCAACCAGCTAGATTTGAAAAGAGTTGACCTCCATTTTGTCAAATCTGAATAATTTTCACTCACTTGAAGTTGTGGATCGCGTCAGCGAGACACAACTTCAAGTGGATGAAAATTAAAATTGAATAATTTGGCGGTTAAAGGGTTAAGGCTAAAAATGAGAAAATATTGCTGTATAAACACACGTTTTATTCCCAATAACTGTGATTTGACCTGCTAAATATCATGAATATAGACAGATTAAAAACGATCACAGTCGTATTTAGCGGTGAAAGGGTTCATCTACCGGTGATATCATCTCAGCTGTAATTATTATTCATAACAACCCTTTGAATGAATGTATTTGTGATGTCTAACCTTAAAACAACATTCATAAAAAGTACTGTAATTAATGAATCAGAGATTCCGACACCTAGTAGCATTTAAAATACTATGGGCTCTTAACCGACACCTAGTAAAATGTATTATTATAGGCTCTAAACATACACTTCGTTTCTATATAATATGAAAAATAATTATTGTAAGTCAATGAAGGGTATGTTGAGTTATCATATCGAAAATATCTATAAACATATCTTACCGTGTTTAGGTCTATCCATATGTATCGCTATGCACTAAGGACACTATGTTAAAATGCACCATGGCCCTTGTTACATAATATTGAATATTACTGTACTTCCATACCATGTTGCTTAATGTTGGGCACATGTCGCTGACGGAACGACAACGACACATGGCGCTCATGAAACGACAGTGGCATATGTCGCTGATGAAACGACGTACAAAGGCGCCTGTCGCTGATGATACGACGACGGCACAGTCATGTCGCTGATGAAACGACAACGGCACATGTCGCTGATGGAACGACAACGGAAAATAACGGCACTTGTCGCTTATTGGATGACAGTGACACATGTCGCTGATGAAACGACAACGGCAAATGTCGCTGATGGAACGACAACAGAACATACGGCTGTCGCTCATGGAACGACAACGGATGGAACGCGGATGGAACGAGAACGCTAAGTCTGTGAAAATGGGGTCAACATAGGATTAAGTGAGCATTTCTTGTTTGCAGGAATAATACGTACCAGGCTTATTAACATAATGTCGTTACCAAAGCTAGAATGTCAATCACTGTAACTGTTATGTAAGTCACGTAAGATAAATCATCCGCTATGGAAAGTGAAAACAAACAACATCAGCCCAATTCGGTACAACAACTAAATGACACTGTGAGATGATGTGCACGATTTCATGAACTGTTGATGAGCAGTCATGAAGATGCATAAACAGTTCATAAACAGCTTACTAGTGCTCTAGTATGGAGTTGATGAAGTGTTTATCTTTAGATATTCATGAGGGCTATGAGTATAATGATCCAATCACACATTTTCTGAATGTGTATTGTTCATTAACCCTTTGACTTCCAGGCCGGAGTGCATGCCAGGATCCAGATATACTGGTGTAGGAGTTCTATTTTTCGTCATTTGAAGCTGGAATTGCTAACGCAATTTCCAGCTTCAAATGACGAAAAATACATAAATGTAGTATATATTTGACGTAAATTTGTGTCATTTTATGATTACGTTCATTGACGAATGACGACGGAAATTTCCGTCATGTATGGTAGTGAAAAGGTTAAAATTGCTCGTGACATATTGACATATCTATTTCATGATCGTTTCAAGAAAATTGACGAACAAGAAAATTAAGACAAATACTCAACTTGCCTATCAGTTAATGCACCATACCGACTTAGGGAACCCGTCTATACATAATTCAGTCATGTAAATACTATTTTTCCTTTACAATATAACACGGATTTCATGTACAGACAGTGCGTAACGGTAAGATGTTTCAGTGATAATTTTGGTCATCAGTATTATGGCCTTCTAAATCATATTAATTAACATACAGATCGTCCTCGTCGTCATCAGTATGCTTCAATTCACTAATATTGTCAGCAGGGATAGATGGTGATGAATTGCTGTACTTATATTCTTCACCTTCATGCCCATTTGCCGCCCCTGTGTTCACATAAATATCATCCTCATCATAGCAAATTGGACTTGGATCGGTAGCCGTGGACGGACTTGATGTTTTTACCGAATTGTCTTGACTGCTTGGTATATTTGTATAGACTGGGTCATCTTTATTTCCATCGCCAATATTGCCATATTGATGGGCTTCCCCTGCAAGCCCTTTTCCCATGTTCATCTGATTCACATACACTGCATCCTTCTTATCTGAATGTGTACCAGATTCTGGGTCATTGTTGTATATAGGTTCCTCACCATCAGACTCTGTGTGTGGATTGGGATGGTTAGAATTATCTGTCATATCTGCTACCTGTTGACCATTCACGTACGTTCTCCTTTTGGAATCACCCTCGATCACCGCATGAACAGTTTCCACACCACCAGCTGTCTGCTCATCAGATGTGTCTCCACCTCCCTGATCAACTGCCATTCCAGGATCATCAGCAGTCATATTGCTGTAGGGATCATCCTGACCTGGTAGTATATCAGGTGTTCCTCCAGGTTTGTGTATGTAAGTGTTTCTATGCCTGTCCTCGTTATCTGCATGCGTTTTTGACTCGTTCGTTTCTGTTATTTCTGCAGGGATATTTCTGGGAACTGTACCAGTCATCTCTGACGTCTCTGATGGTCGTTTTCTACTTGAGAAAATGCGGGTCATCATGCGTTTGATCTTAGACTTTCGCACAGGTCCTGATTGACTCCTGTCAACATACAAACAAATAGCTTACTCGTTAAATCATTTTCATTATTATTTTTATCTTAACATATCACTCCGTGACCACGTAAGGCTAATGAATACGTTCCTAGCGAGCCGGCATTTAAAAAATCAAGGAATTTAAGATGGACAATTTTTTAATCATAATGGAATCTCAAATTAATATATTGAGGCATTGTTTGACAATGAATATAATATTTAAAGACATATTTTTTTTATGCCAATCATTCTGAAAGGACTATGTGTTGTGTAAAATATGGCATATAACTGTATACTATTACAAAGCAAACCCTTTTGATTCTGAACAAGTCAGCTCAATATCACGAAGGTGTACAGCTGTGGTCTACAGTGTGATGAACGCAACACCACACCACACCACACTACACCAAAGTAAACAGGCATATATCCCAATGTTTGCCCAATGTTGGGCCAACGTCGTAGAGGGTGGGCCAACATTGGTCAAACATTGGGAAGATGTGTCGTGTTTACTGGTAAGTACAACACTACACCACAGATTATTCTACATCACTTCCAAATTGATTCATCATCACTTCAATTTGTATTATTTGCACACGGATAACACTGGGTAGGTATTCTCGTACAAGTTACGATATATCATAGGCTTCTGATTGGTCGAGGTGACCATCTCGACCAAATCTCGTAACGTGTACGAGAATACGGGCTCCAAGCGTACTTCGTATTAGCGTTATTAGTGACTTATAACAGGACACTCGTGCAATTCAAGACAGAATGTCAGAAAACACGAGATATGCACACAGTATTGATTTAATGTTGAACCAACGTGGTAGACGGTGTCCAACCATCAAACTAAAATAGATTTCCATGCAATACAATGGTAGGCCCTTGTCTTGTACAAGCCAGTGGCGGATCCAGCCCCCCCCCCCCAGTTCACAGTTCCAAAAACAAAAAAACGACCATATATCGGACAAAATATAGTCTAGAATGCGTGATTTTAGGCCTTAGATTTTAAAATTTTATAGGGGAACATGCCCCCAGATCCCTCTAGAACATATGATTGCCAGCTGTGTTGTGTATAAATTCTTGAAAAAATTGGCGTCTGTCAATTCCTGGATCCGCCACTGCCAGCTATGGCGATGCAGTGGTGACTTGTATACCCGGACAATGAGGGATACCATTCAATATCGAACTCGTCGCATGGTGTGCCAAGCTGGATTAAAATAATTTTGTCTTTTTCTGAAAAAGCAATCACAATCCAGGTGATGAATATGACTTTAAAAGTAGGGAGATAAAGTGGAGAGAGGAGTGGAGAGGTGCGGTTCAAATTTTAAGACGTGCGCAATGACTGTGGCACTTCTGTTTAACTGTTAAAGCACAATTATTAGTCGTTTATTACGGAAAGCATAGAAATATATTAATAAAAAGTCATCGAAGCAAACTGTGCAGTACACGGGTGAAAATCTTGATACCCCCTTGCAAAACCAAAAGGCAGTCTCTGTTTACTTTACAAGTAAACAGATACTGTCTTTTGGCTTTGCACGGCATCATAGTATAATAATACTGAAAATAAGAATATATCATCATGTATCAAGCATTCGCAGAACCAGCGTATAAGCACTGATAAGCATAGAGTGTTAATGCCATATAAATCATTGCAATTAGCAGGATAAGCAGTTCTATAACTGATTGTAGATCACATGGATCAGCTACTCAATTAGGCCTGCAGTAAACATGATCAACAAACACTTCAACCTGCAAGTTACCTGGTTTTCCTGATCATAGAAGGCTGGAGTTGGCATCCTCGCAGTGTGTCTGATCTCTTTACAAATCAATTAGTGACAACACGTCAACTCATTAATTGTTTTGTGGTATAGATAAAACGTAGTCTCCAAGCTGGAATTAATGTACCTTATACTCCTTGTCAAAAATAAAACCTCTTGGCCCCTCTTCGTTATTAAGACAAATCATGTGTGATAATCTATGACACTGAACCATTCCATCACAGTTAAAGTGTCATTTTTGAAACTCGCTTTGATGGCACTCCAATACAACTCCAAGGGCCAATTAGCTCAGTTACATGAAGGTTTCATAAAAGGTTTTATATTTATTTTATGAAACATCAACTTAACGTATAGTACTGTGCCGAAGAAACCACACAGTTAATCTTTAGCTATAACCCTTGCTTTGTGTTTTAGATTGCAGATTACATCAATGCCCAACTAGGTGAGCAGATCCACCTAGGGAAAGTAAACATAAAGTTATGGCTCGATTATCTCTTCTTTTGTCGATGAGAGTAAACATTTAAACAGTTTTGAAAAAAAAACAGTTTGAACATTGAAAATTAGCTTTTATTTGAATGGAATATATCGTCGCCTCGGAGCTAAAGGATCATATCTGCCACTCTGACGAGTGTCAGATAGGATCCTTTAGCTCCGAGGCAACGATATATATACATGTATATGTAGATATATATTTATTTCACACTTTAAATGTCAAAGACAAGTCGTCGCCTCGGAGCTAAAGGATTCTATCTGACACTCGTTGGAGTGGCAGATAGGATCCTTTGGCTCCGAGGCGACGAAGTGTACAAAAACGACTGGACTAACCAAGGAGTGATCAAAGGCTTAGAAGTGCTAGATGGTAGATTATCGTTTTCATTATTATTTTTTCCATTTTTAAATTAGGCCTATTGCATATTATCATAGTGTTCTGAATATCCATAATAAGTACAGTGGACATACTTAGAACTAGTCTAGATGTTAGTTATCAGCATCCACGTTGTAATAGTCTGGCGGTGGCGTGGGGACATTTTGATATGGTTTATTTTCAGTAGTGTTCTCCTTGTTTGATTTCCCTTCTCCGGTATTGTCATCGCTAATCATCTCCAAATAGGTGCGTCTTTTATTATCTTTCACATTGTAATAGTCGTGGGTATCATCACCTGCCTTTGGTGTGGTCACTAAGCCACTGCTGCTATCATCGCTTAATTTAACACCAAGTATCGGGTGGTTGATGTCTGTTTCACGTTTTGGTGGCGTTTCCACCACAGCTATTACACTACTAGATGTGGTCATTTCTTCCAGATTAGAATGTATTGGTTCATCATTTTGCAAGCTAATAATGTCATTGTGAACCAGCTCGACCCGAATGGGTGTTCGCACCTGATGCTCAGGCATTGCAGCAGGTGGGTCCTCCTCAGCGTATCCTCCCTGTCTGGTCTGCTGCTTCGTGTCTCTTGTGAAAAATCTGGTGACTCTTCTTGTGAGCTTGTCTGTAAACGTGGCAGGTTTCGTTGGTACTGGCTTCATCGCCTTTGTACCTTTACGATGCGGTTTACTCCGACTGGAAGACCTCGAATAACAAAACCAATACACAACAGCTCAGAACAAAGCAAAACATGTCACATTTTGCAGTGAGGTAACAATAAACCAGCTGGAGTTGACACCATCGTGTCACTGCTATATGTTTTCGATGTACCAGGTGTTAAGAGAATGTTAAAAAAAAGACCATGCTGAAAGAAACTACTTATTCTATAATATTCTATAAGATATTCTAGCTGTTAAATTATTGCATGGCAAAAAAAGGTATATTATTATGATGAACTTTCTATGTTATACCTGTATACTGGTCTTACAACACAATAGATACACCATAAGCATGATAAAATCACGGTGTAATGAAGTATTTAAGTCATTGTCGAACAATCCTATTTAGCTACAGAGAGAAAGATCGACAACAGGATGGCATCGTTTTATAGTACCGTATTCCCGCACATAAACGTGCATGCACTTATATTTGAAGGTGCACTTGGTGTTCAAATACAAGTGCATATAAATCGTCTTGCATTTATATTTAAGCATAGAGTATTATATTGGAGCATAGAAAATACGAACGTGTAATGTTTTTTACCCCACCCCCCAAAAGAATATATATAGCCTAATGAATATATTATCGTTGTGCAGCACATAAAATCGTCACAGCTGAGGTCAGTAGCGTCATAGCTATACACTACACGCCCTCTTTAACATATTAAGTATTCCTGTCAGTAATATACAATTTTTTGCAAGGGTATAATAAGATGGATATCAGCAGGCTTAAAAGAACGAAGGTCATCCCATATGGGAACAGCTGGCAGAATTTCATTATCAGTTTCTTATAAATATAAACGTTATATTCGTCATTTATCATGTATTCTATAATCACAATCTGAATATGACATACACGAGTTACGTCGGTACGTGAATAATCTCACAGATAAATCTTTAAAAAAACCTGTAAGTTAAGTTAACCACTGTATATAGTGGCAGGTACGACCCTTGAGTGCCGTAGTGGCGATGTGTACACCCAGCAAACACGATAAGCTCGCTCTGTGTCGATTTAGTGTTAGGCCAGCGTCGTAGACGTTGGCCCAGCATTGTGCCGGCGCTGGGTAAATGTCTGGTGTTTTCTGGGTAGAGTTGACTACAATGTTGTATGTATATATGTTTAAAAAATGTAAATGTATGAACGTTGTTTCGTGCTTAGTCTCAAAAGAATATTCATTATTATAACGGTTGGCCCTTGTACTAGCGACATATGTACAATTGTCTCAACGAGGGTCTCCTTGTCAACTTTTTTTTATTTTACTGTATATCAGGCTTGGGGCGAGTACTGGACAAAAGTACTCGAGTACAAGTACAAGTACTTGAAAAAATGACGAATACAAGTACAAGTACAAGTACTGGATTTTCAAAAGTACTTGAGTACAAGTACAAGTACTTTGAAAAGTACTTGAGTACAAGTACCGAGTACTTTGGTTGTAAACTCTAATTAATTACATGACTTTATTAAATAAATAATTGATTATAATATATGTTAGTTCATGTTGATATATGTGACCCGATCAGGCAACATGAGTTTCAAGTCACAGTTTGGCAAACGATTATTAAGAAAATGGAGTGGAAATGAATATTTTTTCTATTTATTTTATTTTAATACAATTTCGTGTTTTTATCCAAAACTGCACAAATTGCCTTTTTGAACTTCAAATGCTATTTTCTCAAAATGACGCAACTCGGACTTCATATTTTTCTGGGTTTGTCGACTCATATTTTCGGAGGTAAACACGCTACAGAGTTGTGTGATATACCATTTTAAAGGTTATTTTGTGTAGGTGCGGGATATCTTAATAACTCCTATAATTAAACATGCGACTTACGACTCATTTTGCCAGGTCGGGTCACATATAGATATATATGAGTGGTGAAAATAATATTTCATGGGACAGGCCTATTATTGAGATTGCATATCTGATACCATGTCCCAGCCAATAGTATAATATTGTATTTTCCTATTAGTGTACAAAGTGTTGTATGCTACATGTAGGCCTATTATTTGCCGAATCATAATGCATAAATAAGTACATACTAGTATACAAATTGTCTGTGTCTAAAGCTTTACGTTGCAAACACGCTAGCTTAAAAACTTGCAGTAGTCCTAATGATTGTACAATTTTGGACCAGTGCCGCCTGTAATACACGTTTAAATGAGCCTGAACACACGTGGTGTCATGAAAACATCAAGGCTATTAAAGGTACAAGGATCACAATTCTGCCCTAAAATTCCAAAAGACAGTATCTGCTTACTTGTAAAGTAAACAAAAGTGACTGTTGGCTTTGCACGGCAGAATTGTTTCGCGATAACAAGCACACTTTAGTTGCTGGTGACTGATATCAAATCAAATGCATTACCATAATACATGTATAGCCTTACACGATTCAGCTCGGGTATACGCTGATAAATTAGCCTAATATTAGTTTAAAAATATATTTGTATGCAATTTATAGGAGGAGCACATCACTGTTGTATCTATTTTTATACTCGGTCCGTCATCACATTTCGGGGACGGAAAGGGTTATAGAAAGCCGCCGTAGGCCTACAATGGACTCATTATGTAACCTCACACCTTTAACCCTTACGCGACACTAACGTGTTCAATTATATTTTTCTCTAATTTGCAGCTATAATTGCTGACTCAATTTCTAGCTTCAAATGACAAACTACATAATCACGATATTAGAAAAATTAAAAATCAAAAAGCATTTATTTGACTGACCTGCTGCTTACTGGTGACCTGACACATTGTATATACATGTATGTTGTACATTTCAAGGTAGTTTAGTTCGCTACACCTGACGTCTTGTAAACTTGTGCATAATTTTGTCTACTTTTATTTTTTGTTGTTTTTAGTATGTAAAGCGCTCCGAATTTTTTTGGAAGAACCGCTTTATAATTTTAATTATATATAAAAAATAGTCCCGCAGTTAAAGGGTTATGTTCGCCGTCTAATTACTTTCGTCATCTTCGTTTGAACAGTACTGTTACTAATCCTACGTACTTGCTGGTTAAATCTTGGCCCAATGTATTGGACATTGGCCCGACATTATAAGGTCACGGTAGATGAGACGTCGCGTTGTCGCCGTCTTGTTTTTTTGGTACTTACACAACATTGGTACTGAGTTGTATGAGCTATGGCAGTTTTAATATAGCTTAGTCCACATCTAGTCTCAACTGCTTTATAAGAGAACAGTTATAAACTATACTTGTATATGTATGTTTTGACAAAATAAATGAATCTTGAATCTTGACATGCATTGTTTAAAACATCAGAATGAGTGACTGTATCATCGATGACTGTGGTGCAATTTTCGAAAACAAGTTCATGCACTTATATTTGAACATAAATTATTTCAAAACTCCCCCAAAACATACGATTTTCACTTCTAAGTGCATGTACGTTTATGATACGGTATGTCTTAATCTGCTTTTAATTTGTAACAACACGTGAGAAGTGTGAAGATAGTATCGGTGTATTTAAAAAAAATGTTCTTTTATCTTAAAGATCTGGATTTTACAAAACCAAGTTTTCTTCAGATAGTTAAACATGACTATCTAATTTAATCCTGGGTCCCTTTGGGGATGGGGGGGGGGGGGGGTCTAAAAAACCATCTTCTATCGAAATTATTGCCCTGCGATGCACTCATCCACAGCGTTATCAGTGTACAGGTGTAACCCAAAAGAAAACTATTCACAGTTGTTTAACTGACATCTTTCATTTGCCAAAAAGGGACGTGTGATGCTAAAATGTAAATAATCTGATAATATTAATTTCAAACCTACACTCTGACCTGCTGCTAGTCATATGCTTTGCTTTTGATTGAGTGTAACTAATTCGCGGTCTTCTACAATAATTTTATCAAGAAAGAGGCCTGGCAACCCTCTACCATATCACTGTTACTGGGAACAAAATGTGTGTCTAAACATGAAGATTTGCATATATTTGTGCTCAAATTAAACAAAGATGACTAATTTTCAACCACTTTAAGTTGTGGGTCGCGGTAGCGAGACACAAATTCAAGTGGGTGTAAATTTATATAAATTAACTTGGCAGGAAAGGGTTAGTATCTAATTAGCGCCCAAGCAAACTATGAGATTATGTATGACCTTAGCATTCTAGTCACTTATATTGTTAACTTCTAGAATATTAGTCAAGTAATGATAATAATATTGATGACTCACTGTG
>OZ024907.1:43779960-43784960 GCA_964017125.1 Flabesymbios commensalis
AAAATGGCAATAATATGATTACAGAAATATTTATATTAGTTTAAATGTTGAAAAAATGCATTGCCCAGCAAACATGAGACGTTGGCCCAACGTTGTTTTACTGTTGGGCCAGCGTCGTAGACGGTCGGCCAACAATGAACCAACGTTGGCCCGACGTCTCATGTTTGCTGGGTATACAAATCATGAAGGTTTTATTGTGATTGACATAACATATTATTTTATCATGTTAGTCATTATTGTAAACACATTATTATCAGATATTATATGACCTATGTGTAATAATTTTCAGCGAAAATAGATTTATTTACATAGATTATTTTAAAAGTACGTGTCTATACATTGACTATCCTTATTAGTAATGGCAAATCAAAATTCTAACCAGGACACAGTAGCTCTTTATAAAAGCGAATTGTGTGTCGCATTGTTCCGTATTTTTGCCATTCCATTGTCATTGAAATTTTGCATAATGCTTGATCCGTACATTTTAGACCACTGAGACACCTTTTCTCGAATCCAAAAGTAGTGGGCGGAGATTGTTTTTGACGTCATGTCTGACTGATTTACGTGTATTTGCATAATGTAACAACAAAGTTTTATTTATTTTGACCAGTCAACAAGAAAGTCGGCTCAAGTTTGGTATTTCACCCCCCCCCCCATTTAATAACAACTGAATGACGGCGGTGATCGGTCGATTTCGTCATGTGACAGGCTGAACCACTCTTCGATTGGTCGGGGGTATAATACAATACTTGAACCAGAAAGTCGGTCAAATGCTGCCGGAATGCCGATTTTTTAAATCGAATCCAGTTAAATCAAAAACTTCCGACGTCGGCCTGGTATCGGTTCACTCTCAAGCCAGGGCCAGATAAAGTGTGCATTTTTATTATCCGTTATGGTGAAAAACTGATAAGTAGCTGATTTCGCTAAACTAAAACAACCTCACTTGACCTTTAATGACTAGTGTGCCATAATTATAGGCATATATAGGCTGCCACACTGGTTCAGTTTTAACCATTAAAGCGCTGAAATATTTGTTGTATAAACCATGGGGATCAAAGTTTTTTTTTCAATTTGAAATCATGATAAATGTCTTAGCTAGCTCTTTTCGCTTCATTTGAATACCTATGTTATGGGTCTACGACCATTATAAATATTTTAATTCTCACAGTGCGGGGATTGACTCAGACGTCAGATTCTGACGTCATAAGTCGATTCCCGCGCTGTAAGGGTTAAAGACAGATAGGAAACGTCGGTCAACGTCAGGTAGACATTGCGATTCAAGTATAGTACTCTACTCCAACCAATCACAGGCGTCATTTAGTAACGTCACTTTGTACTCAAATAACGGAGTGGTTGTGATCTGGAGTAGAGTACTATACTACACCGATATCTCTAATCAAATGATTATATTAAACTGAATTACTATCATTATTATGTATTCACGTTTGTTTAAATATGTGAAAACAAATTGATCGCAGCATATAGACA
The DNA here is from genome assembly GCA_964017125.1 of Flabesymbios commensalis. Taxonomy (NCBI): domain Eukaryota; kingdom Metazoa; phylum Annelida; class Polychaeta; order Terebellida; family Flabelligeridae; genus Flabesymbios; species Flabesymbios commensalis. Next base: position 43,781,449 of record OZ024907.1, read on the forward strand.
TAATGTCGCGCTTTTTCTTTCTTTTCGAGACCAGGTATTAATCACATTTTAGAATAAAAATCATTGTTTCTGCATTTTTTCTCCCACTATTATATTTATTAACCCTATATTCTACTAAATAGCTGATAAAAACCAGGGATAGTGGATAAATATCATGGTTTAAAATTGCCGCCACCGATTTATTATGATATATAATATTGACCACATAAAAAAATACTGAGGCTGATACCTAGATAACATGTGTATTTAAATAAAATTAGCACGAAAAAATGAGGTCGGGCAAGTAACCTCTCGCTCCCGAAAGCTCCCCACAATATTAAATATTTAAAAGTGAATAGGAGTAAACATTAATGTACAAATACGTGAGTATCCAAGAATCATTCCTGGAATATGTCAGCTTTCTGACCTTTTATTCCAGGCTGCTATGGAATTTTCACGAATGCTCTTGTGCCATAGCATTTATGTATGTTTTGCTAGGCCAGAGTTTGAGACATTGTGCTATAGCTTTAAACCAAGTCGGGTGGACATGAGCTAAGCTATCACGCCCTGTGAAAAAGCAGCGTATACATGAGCAGGTAGATTTGATTCTTACTAATCATCATTCTGAGCAGCATTTTCGACTAAACTTGTTTTTGAACATTTTTTTGTTGGCATACCAAAGAACGATTTTGATAGTGAAATAATTATGTGTTGATCAGAAGATCTGAAAATAATTATCTCCGACTCCTTTAACCATTAATAGTCTCTTCTTTATTTTTTTAATAACAAAATAAATACAACTTTCAAACATGCTAAAGATAAAGCGTGTCATCAATCCACAAATGTTCAAATCGTTGATCTCCATTTTGTCAAATCTGAACAATTTTCACTCTCCTGAAATTTTGATTCGCGTCAGCGAGACACAACTTTAAGTGAGTGAAAATCGTAATTAAATCAGTTGGCGGTCAAAGGGTTAGGGTTGTGTGAAAATTTAAATTATTTAATTCAGCGTTCAACGGATTGGCTCAAATATATGCGAATTATAAATGCGAATTATAAATGATACTGTTTTATGATGAAATCATTGAAAAGATAATTATTTAACTTTATAAAAAAACACATGCCCGTTTGTGACATTTTCATCATTTGAAAACGTTCCCACGGTAAATATATCTTTGGCCCAAGTATAGTGACTTGATGATGCCTGTGATTGGTTGGAGTAGAGACTATACTTGGCCCGATAATATTTTACAAAGCGTAGGCTACGTATATTTACAAATTCAGCCTGCTGAATCCATCATGGAAGTAACTGACTGACCAATGCAGTGTAGATATGTTATAACCATAATTTATTTATTTATTTGCAGTATTTAAACCGCTATAACCAGTATGGAACATATTTACCCTGACAGATTTAGATCGCACCACTCTGTTTTAGTTCCAGAAAAAATAATATATTTTGTCGTTAGTGTGAATGAAGAATAGAGATACAATGGTAGGCACAATTAATCATTGTGTTGCCATAGCAGAATAGCTGCTGGAGATAAATGGGCACACACATCGAATTAACCAGAAGTTATATCAGGTGCATATTAGCCTATATTGGGTGATAAGCAGATACGTGTGATATCTTTGGCATGCTATAGCAATCCGATTAAACTCACTTAGCATATCAACGCGGTATCTAGCGGCCTATGACTCATTACAGGCTACTTCCCTATTAGGCCTCTCGTGATTATAGTGGCACGTATTATCTGCGGGGCTCAAAAGGTGTTTCTAAAACAGTTCATCAACCCAGTGACTAGGAAGCGTTGACTCAATGCTTATTTAATGTAGGGCCACCGTCACAGACGGTGGCCCCACATCAAATAAGCATTGAGTTAACTACGTTTCCTAATTAATTAAAATTACTATTCTCTGGCCATTTATCAGGATATCCTAGTGAATGTATACAAGTAGAAGTTTATCAACCTGGTCAAATGTTTATTTATTTAGCGCCGCTGTTGCAAACTTAAAGCCGTTCAACTGTTAAAAATGGCGAACGGTGGCTGATCGATGAACAAAACTGAAAATGGCCCCTACGGTTCAACTTGTTGAACATATTAGGCACTGTTAAGATACGGTCGCGCGAGCACATGTGGGGTTTCGCCCCTCGGAGTTTCACTCTCTCCGTATTAAACGATCTACGAGTTATGTAATACTAACTTGTTCACGGTGAATTGCCACGAATAAATCCGTGAGGATAAATAAACATTATCCTCTCTGGATCCGACCAGAAGCTGATATGGAGCCCGACCGTACTGGTCTGCTCCTATATATGGATACAACTTCCTTGTCGGCGCGCTAGTTTTTGATATGGTGTCTATCTTGTCTGTACGTAGATCTAACACACTCAGGCCTGTCAATGTGGACTATTGTGTGAGACTTATGTACACACGAATGTCCGTAGTGCTGGGTGATCTCTAACAAGAGTAGTCCTATGCCAATTTTTTAACACAGTTGAATCCTTAAAAAATATACTTTTACCCACTGTGCACACCACGTTGATGCGACGTTAAATCAACGTCAATGACGTTGATTAAACGTCGTGTGCCGAGTGGTTATATTTAAATAGCTCTGGAAAATGCGAATTACATTATAAATTGACAGCTTCCATGCAATAAAAAGTAGCTGCATAATGTGAATTAATTATTATGATAGGCCTATTCATATTAAATGTTTTTTATTAGAAATAGCCTATTTCATCGCATTATTTATTTGAATTATAATTGTTAGCAAAAAAATCATGGAAAACATGACCCAGATTTGAATTAATTCAATACGGAGCATATATATACGCTACAATAAATGCCACAAAGTTGTGCCACCGTTGCGGACTCGGGGCCATCATTGAGGCAGCGCTGGGCCAGCGCTTCTCGTGTATGGTTATTGGACATGATTTCTATAGGTTACATACTGTACTGTGTTGTCGATCATTTTCTACGGCATGTGACCATCGTGTATTCAACACAATCATACCAGCTGTACGATCATATGTAACAAGTGTAGTTATCGACACCCATCCAACGAAAGGACGGTGTTTCCCGTCACCTGGTGGTAAATCGTCAATCAACACCCGTCATTTAGTTTTGGTACTACACTTGGGCCCAGGTTTTCATATCAAAGCCGCTATGATAGCCGTACATGTAGGTGTTTTGCTGCAAAACATCAGACATAATGACATGAATGATTACGCCTAGCTATTAGGCCCTACTGCTGTGATGAAGCGGTCAAATAGTAATGCAAACAACTATTATGAAGTGTAGGCCTAATTATGCTGGAATATTTCTCTTTGAAAAGTTTGTTGATATTGGGCCTACAATACCAAAGTTTAATTTCTTTCATAAAAACTATGTCGCTGACGTTACCCTATTTAACTATTAGGCCTACACCAATAGAATTAGAGTCTGATATTTAAATAATCTTAAAGTCACGCTCCACAAGACATTTTTACTTCCTGCTGTATCAGATTTAGGCATATAGCCAGATATGAT
>OZ024907.1:43789960-44129960 GCA_964017125.1 Flabesymbios commensalis
TGATCAGTAATATAGGACTATTTATCAGGTTGAAGTGACTGGTGACCATCCACTAATACCCAGCCTGCCACGCACTTGGTAATTTCCATAAACGTGTAAAGTCTATGTATATGAAACAGTTTAGGATGATAATTGTGTTTCAAACCTCACACAAATTGCAACGTAATTTCTGACTGTTGTTTCATACACATAAATATGTCTTCCATAACCTTCAATCTTAAAAAATTGGAGTGGTGGAAAGTATTTTAAAACATAGTTTCTCAACCATACTCTTACATTTTGACTATTTTATAGTGGGAAAACGACTCACGTTCTAGCAGTGTAATATATGAATTTAAAAATCAGTGCAGTTTTATTATTGAGATAACCAGTACCGTCTTACACTACCTGTATATTATTTATTCTCGTTTATAATGGTCAGACATATATTTTAAAACAATATGGCTAACACTGGCTAACTGCAATCAAAAAAAAAATGTATCAAGTCGAGAAACATTATACATATATAATTAGACCTATATATGTATATAGTTATACCAATTACAACAGGTACTGGGCTTTCATTTAATCTAATGACTAAATTAAAGCTTATAATGACCGATTCGTTGGATATTACGCATACAGATGTTTTTAAAATATATTGTTATTTCACTATGAGGTAGGATTTACGTAAGCCAATTAAAAATCGAGGGAATAAAACATTAGAAAAATAACTAGGTGCTAGGATAGTGACTGGTCCTGCCAAAATATGACATGGAGCACTATGTTAACACTGAAACTCCGTTATGGCTCCCTCACTCTCCATTTGTTCTTGGTCGACTCTATTTATAAAATAGTTGACATTTTTCTTCGTCTCCTTCTGCCACATTACATTTGTGGCAGAAGGAGACGAAGAAAACTACCCCCAGAAACCGATTTTTTAAGGAGGACAAAGTAAAAATGCAAGAGAGCATTGTGTCTATGCCACTAACCATTCTTGTTGGCGATTATTTTCAACCAACCATGTAATGGATGTACACATGTGGATTTCGCATAAATGCGATTATTTTAAAGGAAGGTAGTTTTAGCATAAATGCGAAATTGGTAAAGGAAAAGGTAATTGCTTTCATTTGCGATCATATTGCTACTATTATTTTACATGTTCTCGTTTCCACACTATATTTTACGCTGATGTATTATCAGTCTTATTTTATGATGGTACACTGCTATCTCCCTTTGTCTGTCAGGCAATTTTCTTGGGCACCTAACAATAATGCATTGGTCATTGTGTGCCCACGCATTATTTTTTCGTGGGCACACATTATTATTCCGTGGCTACGAATTGGTCATTGCGTGGGCACATAATAATAATGCACAATAATATATAGATATATAGTAGGCGTGGGCGATCAAGTTAATAATAAACCATGCTAACCCAGTCTATGAAGACTCACAAGTGAAGACAAGACTCAAGAGGGTTCACAAGCGGCTGGCCATGTGCTGACTATTACCATAGATTAACCATATATGTGGTTAATCTATGCTATTACGTGGGCCCGCATTATTATTCCACTGTATATTCTGTCAAAAAAGGATAATGTAGTAGTAGTAGTAATAAAATTATACATTGTCAACATTATTGACAAAGACGCGTTGCCAAATTTTACCAAATTAACCTTTAAAGCGCTTAATTAAATAATCTAAATTTTCACCCACTTAACCCTTTAACCGCCGGTGTCGCATATATTCGGGTTTTCATTTTTTATTAGCACATTAAGTACCACCTTTTAAACATGTTAAAGATAAAATATGACATCAATCAGCAATATTTGAAAACAGGTGACCTCCGTTTTGTCAAATCTGAATAATTTTCACTCACTTGAAGTTGTGGATCGCGTCAGCGAGACACAACTTCAAGTGGGTGAAAATTGCGATTTTTTAATTTGGCGGTTAAAGGGTTAAAGTTGTGTCTCGCTAACGCGACCCACAACTTTAAGCTTCTGGATAACAAAATACTACAAGGCTTAACCTTTCGATTGTTCAAATATTATCTACTATGTTACATTCGCTTAATGTTGCAATTGTGCATCTATTTTTTAGCTTGAAATTTGTTCACGCCATAACATGTTTCAATGTTTTTGTTAGATCTGGCTGGAGAAAGAAAACACCTTACAAAATAGATGTGTCATAGACACTTGATGATTATGGGTCAGTGAGTGACAGAAAACAATTATTCTGCACGCCCGCTAGATGGCGTGTTGAAATCTCTTTGTGGTGTTTCCCTATCATTATGTATAGGTGTACACATGAAATTTTTCATCCCCGTCCACTCGTAAAGATTTAGTATTTTTGGGAGCCTTTGTGACCGAGAGGTAGCGTGCTTGATTGCAGAGCGGCTTAGATCGAGTCGCATCAGAATCGCGTTCTTTCTCATAGTCTAGACACAGCTCATTCTGATAATAATGTGAGTATCGCGTAATTACATGTGATATCAAACTTATAAAATTTCGGCCTCAGTGATCCCTTTCAATACAAATAATGTTGGCCAGTGATCTCGGTCAATGGGTAATCGCATGGTCAATAAGCTGATTTTTTAATTGTTTGAACATCGCATTATTGCGAACTTGAGCTGCTACCGATGATTCGTATTATTGCGAACTTGGGGAAAGAAGGGTTAAAAATAAACCATATGCCCTATGAGGTTGAGAGGGTGGCGTAACTTGAGGAGCTTGATCTATCCCATATTCATAATCTATTGCAGGTTTGAGCAGCTGTTGCAATTTTTTTTTTGTAGGCCTACATAATCAGACATTACCTTTTTTGTTTCTATAACAATTGCAAGGTTACAGACAATTCTCAACCTCAAAATTACTTTTATGAAGAAACTTAAAAAAAACCTAAGATATATGCATAACCTATAAAGTATAAATTGCTCTAATGTGATCATTAACACCAAGATTAAGCTGTGTTTAGTGTCCTTTATCAAGGATCAGCTTTCACACATGGTGACTCAACTCATCCATTATGTCATGGATCAACTCTCATACACGGTGGCTCAACTCTTTCAATATGTAATGAATCAAATCTCACACACGGTAACCCAACTCCTTCATCATGTCATGAATCAAATCTCACACACGGTGGCTCAATTCCTTCATTATGTCATGGATCAACTCTCACACACGGTGGCTCAATTCCTTCATTATGTCATGGATCAACTCTCACACACGGTGGCTCAATTCCTTCATTATGTCATGGATCAACTCTCACACACGGTGGCTCAACTCCTTCATTATGTCACAGATCAACTATGACACACGGTGACTCAATTCTTCCGTTATGTAACTATTTAATTCTCATATATGGTGACTCAACATCTTCACTTCCAGGCCAGAGTGCATGCCAGGATCCAGGGATCCTGGTGTAACTATAGTAAATCCGACGGAAATTACCGTCATGTATGGCTACGTAACATGACGAATGACGACGGAAATTTCCGCCATGTATGGTGGTGAAGGGGTTAATAACACTTAAAATCCAACAATTTATTGTCCTGTCAAAGAAACATATCTTCTTATCTATACTTTTTTGATGCACAGCATGGTATGGACACCCACTTTTAAGCGGTCATTCCTTAACATTGGTGGTAGGCCCTATATGCATTTTAACGAGGTAGATACTAGTTCTGCATGTTTAAAAATGTGAACGTTTTTCCACGTGTGAATATAAACGTCAGACCAACGCCAGTCAACGCTAGGCACAAGTAGAGCACACGCTCTAAATTCGGTGTGTTTTCGTTGACCGAGGTTTGTCCCAGTCATATGTAAACGACGCACAGTCCACGCATAAAAAAATAAAAATTACAGTTTGAGTCCGGATTGTGACAAACGTCGCAAGCTGGTTGCGAATGCACAGCGTGTTTTCAACGCAAAGGGCGAATGATCAGCGCTTTGCTAACACGGTGGACGCACACAGTGCGCATTAAACCCTAGGGTGGTAATGTCGACGATTATAGTAAATTTTTATCAGTTTGTTTTGTACATAATGTAACCATTTCTAAAAGAAAAAATGTGAGCTGAATTTATGATAACATTATATGTTTGGACGTAATTTCGACAAATTAATAACAAATTCTGCACTCAAAGCCGTGTATCAAGTGAAACACCACCTCAAATAATTAAAAATAAATTGTCGTTCTTCAGAGCTAGAAGGGTTAAGCTGCAAAAATAACATAGTCACAGCCTGTTGCGACGAACTGCCGGCGTGTGCACAGCGTTTGCTTCGAGCGCTCATGCAGCGCAGGGCAGGCGTGTTGCCCGCGACTGCCCGGCGCCCTCAACGGGCAGCAATGTGATACATAGCAAACGTATTTGACGTTGATATAACGTTGTTCTAGCGCGCCCCACGTGTTTCTGACGATCTTCTGGCGTGTATATTTATGCGTTCATATGCGTTCAATATTTTAAACACACCCAAACTCCTTTGACGATCACACTGCGCACAAAAATATGTGTAGCGTTAGTGCAGCGCCCTCCACGAACCAGTAACGAGTGCTGACGCACGACCGACGCTCTGGCGAAACATAGTCAATTTTCAGTGCGTGGGTCGTGCGTCGACTATGTGTGACTGAATCTTACAGTCAGAAAAAAACTAAAAATGCCGGCGCTGAGCGCGCATATAGCGCCCATCCAACGTGTTCCTAACGCATCTCCAGCGAACATAATATAACGTACATAGGGTGTGCTAAATGCTTTCTGACTTTTTCGTGCCTCACGCTGGCGATGCGCGGTGTATTAGTTAACTTGGTCGCCCTGATAACGCGCAACGCTGGAATATGCCTAATACAACACGTAGGCCCACCTCGTAAAGTGTTGGACAAGTGATATGAGAGACAAGTGCATGGACTAATCATGATTAGCGGGTTAAAAAGTATATTTGTGATGCTTATATAGATAATATTACCGCGTGATGATTTTTTAGTGTTGTAATTACACTCTATCTGATAAGATAGTGTAGGCCTATTATTTCACACGCTCAATAGTCCATGGGTCAAGATCAACATTTGTTATATATATGTGGACCATAGGTCAGTATGATAGCAGTTCCTGAGTGAAAGCTTGAGTGAAAGCTTAGTCAAAGTAATTAGCGATCAAATAAACCGCCCTAAAAGCCCTACCACCTAAGTACCACCTAAATTATGTAAAAACAATTAGATGACAATTTCTACTCAAAAATGCAGAGCCTTTTTTCATATTTCGTCCCTGGCAGGCTCATTATTTTAGTTTGTTTATGCACATTTTAAATTTTGAAGAGCGATTGCCATGTAGCTTGACGAGAAAGTTATTTTATCCAAATATGCTATTGGTTGAAATCATAATTAAATATGAAGATCATAGAAAGAGGAAAGGCAATCGGCATGTGTAGCTCAGTTCCGCTTAGTTTCAGTTACACAAGCATAAAATTGTGCTCTGGTCAAATTAATGCTCAGCAGGAACGATGTTGATCATGGTCTAAAAAGTGAAAACAGTCTCGGACCATAATCTTCATCAAGTATAGACTAAGAAACAAAGCCGCTCAGAATAGAGCGTCTCTAAGTTTAATGTTATAAAGTTAGAAATAGGTTTGATGATATCCCAGCAAACATGACACATCGACACGATGTTGGACCAATGTTGGACCGACGTCGTAGACGGTGGGCAAACATTTGGCCAACATTGGGTCGATGTGTCGTGTTTCCAGGGTATGCACGACATGTTTTAACCCTCTATGAAATATATATATTTAACACGAATTGAGAATTGTTGGTATTGACACTTATTACATGCTACGGAAGGTTGCTTAGCTTGACAATAATTGGATAATCACGCTAATGTCTCTACCGAAATGCTATGGTACTCAGACAGTTTGGCATGTCATTTTAAACCCGTTCACTTTAGCTTCGGTCATTTTGGCACATTGACATTTTGGCACACAGACATTTTGACACACGGTCATTTTGGCACAGTACTTTATTATGGCACAGTTACATTATGACACATGTTATTAAGGTATGCAATAGAAACAAACATGACACATATTTATGCTCAATCATGACATTTTATTTATGCATATTTACATAATGCAAAACATTGGTTATTCAAAAAGTATTCTTTTTTTGCATATTTACATTATCAAAGCATTTTTTATTTAATTAAATACAAGGCGAAAAGACATAGACATGGTACCAATGTGTGAAGATGACATTATAATAGCATTAGCCCCAGTACCAAAATGACCAAGGCGTGGTAATGAAGATGACCGTGTTATGTACGGCATTGAGCGACACACTCAATGCCTCTCAACAGTATAAAATGATATGTCAGTGATTCTATAAGGCGTGCTCGTGTCGACTCAGAGAACAACTGAAATGAGAGCCACATATAGAAACGAATTAATTGCATATAATAATAATGATTATATTATCAAATATATAATATGTAGGGCATAGCCTACAGATCTACACATCATCATGATCATGTACAGAATGTTTGTTCAAAGATTGCTAACACAAAGCAAAACATTAATATCAATACCATAAATTATATCCACCAACTTTATAACCACGGTATACTGTAACATGTATTTTGTTGTAGCTAACCACAAAACACAAATGAGTAGGCCATTGGCTACAGGGGTAATATGTGTTGGGCTTGTTTTCCTGTGGTGCAGCTTATTCACTCACCGACTCAAAATTAAATAAGTATATATTTTAGATTGATAGGCCTATATTGTTTTTTTACCATATCATCACATCAGTTCATACTGTTCATTTTGACTGAACAAGTCGATAAATCACATGCTGTTGAGCATTTAGCATGTTAGCAATCCCAGTATGTGGACATAATAAATTATGTAGTAATAACAAAAAGGTAAAATGTTTATTAAATTCCTTGGTCAACGTCTGTAAGTCTTCGGTCTGTAAGAGATCGGTCCAGTGTTGACTTAACAATTGACAAGTATTTAGTGTTGACATGTTTGAGGACTGGTCTGCTCATCAAAGCCAAGCTGACATGGAGCCAGAATGTGCAAACATCACTGATGACTCGCAACTGTATAATATGTTTTTATGTGTGTATCCTACAGATTGAGGTGATCAACATATGGCTTTTTTCGAATGTTCAGCGCTTCCAGTTGGATACATGCGGCGCTATTGTTATAAGATTTCGTTATAGAAAAGTCACTGAAATGTGACGTACATTGTAGAACCGTGCACTACTTGAACAAGAACGATTGGTGATGAAAGCAACACATAGTTTAAACAATAGGCATTATCATATGCATGATTATTTAAACACCATGTATTCAAACAATTTTCAGTAACGCTGGGTGCTACAAAAAAAACAGCTAGATTTTGAAAATTAGCAAATAGCTGGTGTTTAATATGTCTGGCATGACAGGGAAAGAGACATATGCACCAAGCTCAGCTCAGTGATAATGGAAAAGTGGATAACATTTAACTCAAGACTTAAGTATGTGGCTCGTAATTGTCATTGAACTAATGAATTACACTTTCATATCAATTTTTTTTCAATGCGCGTATTACATTCATGAAAACGTATTACTTGAATTTTAAACGTCTATGTAATCGAGGCTTGTCTAAGTTATGCATAGGCATTGTATGCCCTAGGGCCTACGTGTTTTCAGACTACTATTATTATAATTTATGAATGATAGAGATCATTGGATAATAGGCCAGGCGGAAATTCTGTCTTAGCAATATAACAGGAGAGGTAGAAGAACATCTTCAAATTGTACTTGTCAATAATTATCTTAGAATAATAAAAAATACCTGTCTAAAATACCTGACGTGCAGACTACACACAGCTAGATACATTACGTTTTTGACACGAGACGTTGGCCCATGATTCTACTGGCGTAATGTTGGCCCATACTTAACCCTAAAAGAGATAAATTAAATCATTTGAATTTTCACCCACTCGAAGTTGTGTATCGCTACCGCGATTCACAACTTCAAGTGTGTGAAAATTATTGGACTTGTTAAATTTGAGACCAAAACATTTGAAAATATTTATGTTTAAACCCACCTTTTATTCCCAATAACAGATTTGATGGGATAATAAAACGCATTAAAAATGACTATTGTCGTGCTCTAAGCTGTGTGAGGGGTGTAGTCAACTGTTAAAATATGCGGGACAATGTGGTCCCCAGAATGCAACAGTGGCTCCTGGACATTCCACAATGACATATAACCCCACATCCACAGTTATCAGCCAAGATAATAATACTATATGCGTCTCATACCCATCACGGCATTAAGAGCAAGTTCCCAATTCATATAAACTCTATATACTTGAGCGACATCTATGAGGAATTAATTCACCATTTCTCTCATGTGGGCTCTGTGTTGTGACACAAAAGGCTTTGTTACCATGGGTATCTGGAAACAGTTGACCTCTAGCATATTGACAGTAACACGGCACACTCACCAAATGTTGGTTTAATGTCGGCCAACGTCGCAGACGTTGGTCTAACATTAAAACAGCATTGGGCCAATTTCTCGTTGGAGTAGTATCTTGTAATCAGTCCAGTCGCTGATATTAATGCCGTCAAAGTGTACTCTATAGGCTAATGTAGGCCTACACTTGACCGTCCCACACATGTGCATTTCAAAGCTGTTTGAATCTTTAAGGCAATATAAAGTGCTGGTGAACGTGTTCGATCACTTAGATATTATAAAACCAGAAAGCCACGTTTGTGTTTGCTTATGTTGTTTGCCATCCAGTCTGTAAATGTACACCACTCTACCAACAAGCACCATACGTTCACCCAATGTTGCTGTAATGTTGGCCCACCGTCTCCGATGGTGTCCCAGCATAACAACAATATTGTATGAACGTGTCGTGTTTGCTGAGATCTTAGTGATGACTAGACCTATTTTTTATATTGATTATATCTACCTGCAGTGATCGGTTATTTATAACTCATGTTATTTGAGGTCTAAATGTATCGTGTCTATATGAATATAATAAATTATGAACTTTGGGTGTAAAAAATGCTTTCTTCTAAAAATATATATTCTGCAACCGTTATTCAAGTGGTTATTTAACTTACATGGTGACCAGTCCTAATTATTTGAGTGAACATTATTGAATTAACATTTGAATGAACATTACCACTATAAAAGGTCTAGGTCTTTAACGGTTGCTGCCATCTAGGTCAGTGTAACAAATCTTCAATTGAGTACAAAAACTTACATCTGTACAATTTGAATTAAAATATATTGCAATCTTGCAAATTAAATATTCATGTCTGAGTCTATCAGTCGCATGTGTGAATGAAAAACAACTAACGTTACAAATGCTGAAAACGACTACCCAGCAAACATTTGTATAGCATTTTTACAACAACAGCCCAACGTCTTCGATCTGGGTTCAAATTTGTACAAATATTATACAAATGTTTTGAGTTTACAGGATATAAACATGATTTGCACTCGAAGGTTAATTATTATGATTAAGATTAAGACATTAGCCATAATATTAAAAGTGTTTGATGTCACTGATCTTCTAACTTTATATAGTTACATGTATATAGATTGTAGAACTGCTGTAACAAACACATTTAATTGTTTTATCGATATATCAAAAATATCAATGGTACATTCGACTATATCATTATAGTTTATTGGAAAAATTCAATGATGGAAAGATGAATGCCGTAACTTCTTTTTTGATACCTATATATCATTATAATTATTTTGAGGATGATGTGAACCGTCACGGGATCGTCGAGAACAGAGTATTATTTATCGGGCTGGCTTGTTCCGGGCAATACAACGGGAACCTAGAATGTGTGTTTCGTACTACATTCGAGATAGTTTTGTCTGGAAATGTTGTCATAGATAAGACATTTTCAATTACAATAATTTATATTGAAATTGCGTCGTCCTTGCTCTACTACAGTGTGTCGTGCTTTACTAATAGGGTAGCAATATTAGTACCTCGTACTGAATTAAAAGGTAAAACAAGGGGTTTAAGAGGTTCAGAGAAAACTCAATCTCCTGAATAATATCATGTTTGTAGAAATTTTTGACACACTGGTCCAGAGTGGAGTCATCGGCCTGTTGGATAATTGCTACATGTACGGCATCTCTGGAATCGCCCTCCGGTGGTTTGCCTCATATCTGATGAATCGACAGCAAATGGTTGAAGTTAAAGAATGTAAGGGCGAACCTTTCCAAACACAGTATGGCGTTTCCCAGGAATCTGACCTTGGGCCGCTCTTTTTCACATGCTATACAACACCTTATAGTGTGATAATTTCTAGACATAATGTGTGTCACCATCTTTATGCTGAGGACACGCAGATCTATATCACACTATCTAAATCAGAGCCTGAGATGTCATTGTCACTGTTGCAGGATTGTCTGTTGGACGTAGGTGACTGCATGAGAAGTAGTATACTCAAGTTAAATCTATATAAAACAGAGGTTTTACTATTTGGAACAAAATTACATCAAAAATAATTTATGAAATATTTCCCCGCAATATTATTAGATCATGAAATAACAACAACAGTGTCAGCTCAAAATATTGGAGTCGTGTTGATGGCGGTTTAAATTTCAGAAAACACATAATTATCAATGGTTTGTCGTTCTTTTTACTACCACATTCTTATGTCGCCTGCGTCGGTGCTTGACATCTGAAGTATCTAAAACCATTGCAGCAGCGTTGGTTCTAAGTAAACTGGACTATTGAAACAGTCTATAATGTTGAGGATGTTCAAAATATTATTGTCCAACTCGTATAGTGACACGTTCTCCTCGTTTTTTTCTAGAACAACGCCCCTTCTAAAGTCGTTGCATTGGTTCCCGGTATGTCTTAGAATAAAATTTAAGATATATTCACTTGCCTATAAAGCCTTATGCAAAAATCAGCCAATCTATCTAAAGAAAATGCTTAAGCCTTCGAACGTACTCGTGATCTTCGCTCATCTGACCAAAATGTGTTATTTGTTCTTCGGATTAAGACCAAGATTAAGACCAAGAAGTGAAGGGTTTTTCTTGTGGCGGCATAAAAATTGTAGAATCGTCTACCCTGTGAAATTAGAATTTCAAAAACAGTTTAATTTTTCATGAAAAAAATTATTTTAACCAAGCTTTTCCGATCTAGTTATTTGGTGTGCTGGCATGCTCAGTTGGTGATCCGGAATGAAATAACGACTAAGATACTGAACACTCCTTCTGATTTTCGTGCCTATGAGCTCGGGACACCGAAGAGATCTATAGGCGCTATAGAAGTTCATTCATTCAAACCTACAATCACGTCCCGACTAACACAAAGCATTGTCTAAATGCTGAATTATTGTTTACCCACCGTCTGCGACAGTGTTCCAACATTAAATTAGCAACGTATCGTGTTGCTTGATGGAGCATTTAATAACGTATCACATCTTAAATTAAAATAGCAAACATCATTTATTTGTAAGAATGATATAACAATTTAATGCGGACACATTCAGTAATTCTTCATCATAATAATTTTATTTTACTACCACACGGAGGCGGGTACTGTCCAGGTGTAGTGGTTTACGCTGCCGTCTTGTCACGCCGGAGCTCGCGTGTTCACAGATACAAAATAAAACCAAACAAGCCTTAATGTTTCTTGTTTGCTGGGTGATCATCTTATTATTTAGAAGGATAACTATTATAAAAATATGAGAGGCCAATATATGCCAAAACGTGTCTGCCAACATGGCCAAGTGGTGGCTCTGTGACTGATAACACTGAGACCACAGTACATGACTAATATGAACAGTCTGTTATAAATCTTAAATAACCATGTTTACGACACCTATAAACATTCTAGTCTACCACTTTCTTTGTCGCTGCGAAACATTGCGACCGACCAGGAAGGAAAGGATTGATTTTACTTTCGCTAGAAGTTGTGGGTTTTCCACACTTTAGCCACAGCTATTATGGCCTCTTGGTTATTCTGCTCTGCAAAGCCAAAATGCAGTAACTGCTTACTTGACAGTGAGCAATTACTACCTACACGCAAAATAGTGTAGCACTGAAATAAAACAAAAGACATGTCACCTGTTTAACCATTCTTTGTCTAGGTTTGCAATAATTTGAATCCTCGTTAGCCGCATTAATGCGATTTTCATAAATTAACTTATTTTCTCTTGAAATGACTTTAGAATGAACTTGCTGTCATCGTACAACTATGCCACATTAAAACCCTGGTGGTTATAGTTATGTACCAAGTTTTAATATGCTACATCTAATGTTTGCATATGCGGGTGTAACTGAAATATTACATCGCGATTGTTTTAAAATACACATGGGTTCGATTATAGAAGTGTACTGAGGGGAAGGCCGACTCACTCATCTAGTCGCTATAGTAGGCCTATAGGGCCGCTACTAGTCTTGTTATTTTACAGCGCTCTCCACGGGAGTGAGCCGTAGTAGCAATGGCGATGTCACGATGTAAACAACTCACTCTGATAGTGTTTATGTGTTGAAAATGCGAGTGTACGAAGGGAAATATGTAGCGAAAATAACAAATGATTAAGGTAAAATCGTATGCAATTCCCTCTCTTTCAGCTTACTCAGATTACAAGGGTTGTCATGTTGTCAGTGTCCAATACAAAGTAAAGAGGAGAAAGAAGTGTGAACCGTAGTAGGACTGGTCGTCTCAGATCAAAGCAGTCGTGAGGCCAGGGCAGAAATGGGGGGGGGGGTCCCGGTTGAATCGCTGATAAACAGCCCCCAGCTGGTCTAGATTATTGTGAGGGAACACAATAATTATTGTGATGAAGACAGAACACAATAGTATTGTGAGTGCGCTTGACATGGAAAGGCCCTGTGGCTGTAGCCTACTCCTGTAGGCCAAGACCTACACAGTCACAGGTCATGGTCACCAGTTGGTCACTGTCAGTACATGGCACTGGCAAAACATGCTGTAGCATTAAGAATGTTCTATCGCAGAACATTCTATGGTTCGAAAAATACGTTGTGTGGGGAATTTGAGCAAATAAGAGTTAGTGTACAGAAAAACACATTGACACAACGTTAGCTTGATTGGTCGGCGGGAATTTCACATTAAGCATGCACAATCAATCATTCCGCTTGAAATGTGTATAATCTATAAATTTAACTTGTTTTTGCAACGTCCTGCGATTTCTAAACACAATTGCAAGTGATACAAATTAGTCTGTGATGCACCTTTCCAGAATATTCTAGATTATTTATATATTATATTATGGACCACCAGTGGCACGCAGGCGGCAGTCGAAGGGTGAGATTTGCAACTGATGGACCACCGGCAAACAATGTTGCTGGTGGGCCACCCGCTATCAGATGGACATCCTTGTGGTGAGCCACCACCGGCAACTGGTGTCATTCGGTGGTGGGCCACCGGTGGTCCACCATTACGTTGCTGTCTGTGGAGATGCGTTTAAAACTCGTTTCGCTATGTGGCTCGACATAAACTCTACGTCGCCAGTTGTGATGCTGAACGTCCCTCTACCGGGTACTAACAGTACACAAAGATACTGTTTTCTATTATTCATGTTATGCTTTTCTGGTGTTATTTAATTCGTTAAATATTTTCAGCTTATTAAAGCTTAAATCAGATATTACTTTAAATTATGTTTAAAAAATTCCTTATCAATAGGCCTATAAATCATTCATCTGGATATATAGTAGAACCCTTATGCCTACACTGTGTCTTATAAACATGATACACAAGAAAAGATATCATGCACGCATACTCAATAGGTATTGCGATAATCTCGAAAGGACAAGACAATCGCATCACCAATAAGAAGAATTTGTTACAGTACTTTTGTTTACTCAAAACTGTCTGTTACCCGACCGTCGTAGAGCTCGTACGATATTACCACAGTAGTCCAGGACAATTTAAAAGCCAAAAAGTAGCGAACATAGGAACAAATTGCAACAGAAGCTTTTTTTTTGAGTTCATTAACATATCTACAATGACCAAAAAAAAGTACCAAGCCAGAAAAATTCGGAAACTTTTTTATGGGCCTTTTTGTGGAGGTACCCTTTAATGGCTAAATCACTCAACCTAATCATAGGATGTTTTGAAAAAGTAATTGTTTGTTACCCAGTAGTATTTAAATACTCCCAAACACAAACTAAAAGATAATAAAAATAAGGCTCCAATTAAAAATAACT
The DNA here is from genome assembly GCA_964017125.1 of Flabesymbios commensalis. Lineage (NCBI taxonomy): Eukaryota > Metazoa > Annelida > Polychaeta > Terebellida > Flabelligeridae > Flabesymbios > Flabesymbios commensalis. The sequence continues at coordinate 43,804,143 of OZ024907.1, forward strand.
CTTATATGTGCAATATTCAGAACATCTGGAGATAAATATTTTGAAACAACAGCTACAATTTTTGAGAGGCTAAAAAGACATAATGTATTCTCGTGTTCAGTGGGAACAAAATGCAATATAAACTTGTTTAATTAATTAACATATCTACAATAAACTAAAAAAGTCCCAAGACAGAAAAATTCGGAAACTTTTTTTATGTTTTTTTTTGTGAGGGTACCCTGGAATGGTTAAATGATGGTTATCATTCAACCAAATCATAGGATGTTTTGAAAAAGTGATTGCTTGTTTCCCAGAAGTATTTGAAATGCTTCTAAACACAAACTAAAAAGAATAGAAGTAAGGCTCCAATATCAAAAATAATTCTTATGTGCAATATTTGGACAATCTGCGTATATTGTTCAAAGTGAAAAAAATTGAAACAACAGCCATATTTTTGACAGGCAAGAAAGAAGAAAGACATAATGGACTTTCGTGTTCAGTAGACTTAATGCTGAATAATTGAAATATGATATCTAAAAAACCTGTAGCCTACATCATGTACATGTTGAGATGATATACGGTGTAATAATTTGTGAAATATATCATAATTTGACAAGAATAAAATACAAATAAATATTTAACAATATAAATGATCTTATGTCACTTTTCGTTGTACTTGACAACATTAAAACACATTTAGTTGAAAGTAAATTAAAAAAAAGTACAAAATCATTGTCGCTTGCAACTGAATATGTTTATTTCTAAATGACATAAGGGCATTTACACCATACTCAGTCAGTTGTATTATATTGATATAAGCTTGCTGATGTTATTTTTTTACTCTCATATTACCATGGGGAGCTTTTTAATGTAATGTGATGTTTAATGTAGAAATACAGATCTTTTGGCATGTTTGGTATTAGAAAATATAAGATTTGTCTCATAAAAAGTGATGATTATGTTAGCAGTTCTAAATTTTTCTTTTCTATGTCATTTTTTATTAATACTTGACAAAATTGAAAAGTATTTTTCTAAATATTGATATATAATTAATATGTATACAATAAATTGTATATACATCTCAAATGACAGTTACGTATGTCGCTCGCTGGGTGTGTCTATTTCAAAAAGGGGGGAGGAGGTGATGTAATTACTTCATACTCAATCGATGTTATTTTATTGATATACCTATTTTGATGTTATATTCTTACTCCCATATAATATAGGAGTTTGTAAGTATATATGAGTTGGTGTTCATAGTAAAATTACAGACTATTTTTATATGTTCGAGATTGAAACAATATGTGAATGATGATTACGTTAACTTTGTTTGGCTTAAACCCTATGAATATACATGTAATGACTTATATTATGTATTTCATTCTCTTTCATTGTATTACGATGATTCATAGTGAAAGCATATAAAAATGTTATTACTTTTTGGAAAAATTGTGATTTTCACTTGCTTAGCTTGAAAACCTAAAAAAGCAAAAATTAATATTCCAACAAACCGGTGGGTCTACTTGAAATAAATGTATTTCCTGAAAAAAAAGATCGCTGTGATGGGATCACATATCAAAGCCTGTGTCATTCACTCGGTTGTGTGCGGTAGCTGCCCTACTAAAGTGAAACATGAAAGTCAAGTAAAATATGTTGATATATTAGTGGGATTTTTTCTAAGAAGAAAATTTGGGTAACACCAGATTTGTGATAGGCCTATATAGTTTTACGATATATGTGATAATCAGTAGCATGTTAGATATAATTTAAGTGCAAATTATTCTTCATTTAAAAAATATATATATCTATACTGGGCGCCATTTTAAAAAATGGCTATGAAACAGTCATCTGAATTTTTACATCTTGGGCCTTTTTTGGTCATTCTTGATAAAATACCAAATTCAAAAATGCAAAAATCCCTTCTGTTGCAATTTGTTCCACCTCAAATCATAAATGCCCTGGACTACAATTCTTCAATTAACCAATTCGGTGTGTATGATTACAGTATCGTTTTTTGTTTATGCTTTTATGTTAATTGTAATATACGGTCTGTATGCCCAGCCGTAGGCCAGGAGCCTATTTAGGGGGAAGAGGGGTGCTGTGTGTGGAAAACGGTTGACATTTCTGTACACCAGTCCTTACGCACATGTTTAAGGTCGCTAGGTCAGACAGTTGCGTTTTTAAAAAGTGCTAAGAAAAAAATATATTAACGAATCTATTTGTGATTACAGCTTAAAGGGTTTTGATAGGGCTAATGTTGACCCAGCGTCGCAGAGGTGGCCCATCATTACATCAACATTGGGCCAATGTATCGTGTTATCTGGTGTCGGGGTAAGAAAGCGCCACCCGCATTGCTATGCGGCAGTACCCCAGCAAACACGGAACAATCACCCAAATGCTATAATTTCAATGATGGGCCAGCAAAGTATCACCCAAAAGCTATTTCAATGTTGGGCCAGCAAAGTATACAGCAGACCCAGTGTTGGATTAGTGTTGGGCTTAATTATAACAAATCAGTATTAATGGTGTATTCAAGGCTATTGTGTTATTCTGTGTAAAATAGACATTTCAATTGGCAGAGGGTGGCACAGTGTTTGATGACCAAAGATTTGAGCTCTGATATAGCCGTGATTGGTCTCCATGATGACGAATTAACAGGAACATTTCTTTTGTTTGTTATTTTAATAAACAATATAAATACAATCTGGTAGCTGTGTAATACAAAGAGCATCTATAAATTAAAATTACATCAACATTACAAACAAAATATACTGTATTCAAAATACCATCAGTTGTTCTTAACAGTGATCGGTGAGTAAAAAAAGAGTATGCTGGTCAAAAAATATTACGGAGTATTTTTTTCGTAAATACAGCCTGCGGTCATAGTATATCATTTTCTTTGGATGAGCATAACAAATATACATATATTTGTCACAGTAAATGTAACTTTTTGTTCAAGTAGACGAATGTAAGATTAAATAAACCATATAACATGAGTAAAAAAAGCTTTGAAAAAGATTATCTTTAATAAGTTTATAAGTGTTTACTTATATTGAAAAAAATATAATAATGGGAATTACAAAATAAAGATATTTTGGTCCAATTATAGGATCGGTACATATACGAGGGACGTTTATAATAATACGACATCATGATCTAATATATATGAGTAGTATTGATTAAAGTTTTTGATTAATGTTTATATTTCTCAATTTCATTTAACAACTAGATTACTGTGGTATCATGAAAAACTTTGGCATTTTTACAGAGTAAAATATTTAGAAACAATAGATGTTTGTTATGTGAAAATATGCATGCATTTGATATAAACATGGGTGTAAAGAAAATAACAACGTCGACTTGTGAGAAATAGATGTACAAACATAGTCACTGCCTATCTACACATTGTGACGTAATACACGAAATAGGGCTACTAAAATCATGTCTTGATTTGTTTGCAAAACATATTGCTAGAAATTTGCATAAAACTAGCGGAGATACAGCAAATTAAAAAAAAGTGCACTTAAAATTGTAAAAAATCCACAACAGATGCAATTTAATACTCGAACACAAACTCCTTCACCTGAGTGACCTGGCATTTTTAAATTTAAAACAAGTAAACCACAAATCACCCCGTGTAATTTGCTGAATGGTACACAATGTCATGCTACCAAAAATATTTCCAACATTCTCCATTAAACATAATTATTTTCAAGGGGATCACAAAATGCCAGAAGTCAATATGCGTGCAAAGCTTCATTCCTTAACATGTATAAAAGTGTATTTTGTCTTCTTGTATACAGAGAACCATAATAACACACCCGAGAAAATTCAACTATAAGGGCTGAAAATTATTTTTTTTTACATTTTTTTGTTTTCTGTCAAGACAAAACATAATTTTTCAGCGAAACAGTCGACAATTGATGATTATTGATGAAAAACCTTCATTCCCTCTACCTTTACAATTGCCGTATTCTGCCTGATTTCGAGGTGTCACGTTACATAATTACGTTAAGATTGTATAAGCTAGAATTATTTAACAAAATCATTTATTTAACAAAAGTCAATATCCCTGAATATATTTATAGCCACCGCATGTGTAAGTCTATAAATATTTGGTGCACGTCTAGGCATATTTAATAAAGAACTAATGTGCAAAACTGACAACAAGCAAACACCAATGAAATCAGAATGCAAAATGGTGAGTCTGCACATATTATCAGGTCGGTAAAGTACAATTATTAAACAGTATAATCCAAGGTCAATGTCCCTGAACATAATTATTGTCACCATAATATATTATGTCTAATTTTACAAATAGTTGGTGTGCACAATGCACGGAATAACTCCAGCACTGGAACATAAAATAAGCTTAAAAAGTACAATCCACCCTTTCGTTGCTGAATGGTTTCTATTTCTAATCATTTGAAGCTGGAATTGCTAACGCAATTTTCAGCTTCAAATGAAGACAATTATTACTATGTATGAAAATAGACGCCTCTCAGATTATTTTTTTGAATAACTTATCACGTTCCACAAACAATGTCACTAATGTTATTGGCATTTAACATGGTTTGTATCTGGCTTGACACCGTATAATTAAATACGAGTCTAGCAGTGCAAGGGTTCATATGATGTGAAACGTTTTTAACGCTTAAAGCGCTGAAATATTTTTGTATAAACCATCAAGCTCTGTCCGATTCATTTGAATACCCATGTTATGGTTCTACGACCATCAAAAAGATTTTTAATCTTTTAGTGCGGGGACCGTCAGATTCTGACGTATAAAGACGGTCCCCGCGCTGAAAGGGTAAAGTTATCACAATGAGCAAATGCTCATGATGAACACAGCACAGACACAGCAGAGGAGCATGACAGCTATACAGATGTACTGAGCAGTGAGGAGCCAGAATGAGTACAAGTAGAGGGTCCTGTGACAGTAATCGTCAGCCGCCGGATCGCCACTCTGATAATCCCCGTACACGCGGTAAACCCATACAGAACCTGGTGGAAAATAAAATATTACATCACATGCAAATATGTGATGGGCCGCTTCAATATGTACCTTTATGTAATTAGTATGATTTAAGGCTTTACTATATTTATTTTTAAATTTTATCATCGTGACAAAAGCGGTTAAGATACATTGTATCTTCAAATAAATGTGTATCATTTAAAATTGATCGCTGTTCTCGCCTGAAGTCTCATACTTTAATCTTGGGTGGCTTCAGCGCCAGCGACAATAGTCTTACTGAAAGGCTTATGCAATACTTGTATGTGTCTATGAGTCTGAGTCAGGTTATAATATTATGTATATACATGTACATTTAAATACAATATTCAGCACATTTTCATCATCTGCCGTTTCATCTGTTGTCCAAGGCAAAACGCAGCGTATGTTTACTTTACAAGTAGGCATAGGGGCCTGCTGCATTTTGCCTTTGCAGACCAGTATTCCAAGCAAACACAAAATATTTGTATAACATTTATACAATGTTGGACCAACGTCGAAGACGTTGGGTCGACGTTGTGTAAATGTTATACAAATGTGTTGTGTTTGTTGGGATAGACCACATACCTGCAATGAACCAGGCGAACAAGAAGCAGCTGAGGACAGAGTCTATGGGGTTGGGCTTCTTGCTCTGTTCCTCCCCATCATTCTCATCTTTATTGTGACGAGATCTAGCTTGTTGTCCTGAGTTTAGTAAAGCCTTCACAAGACCAAACACTCCCGCCACTATCAGATATATAGGAATGTAGCGCTCTCGTGGGCAATCATCTAGATAGATTGAACCTGCAACGTCAAACTTCATACATGTAAGTACATTAAAAATGACGTGCTAACGGATAAATTACAGATTTGTTTTCGTAATTTTTCTGACAATTAATTTTTTTCTGGTAATCCATCTGGGACTGTAAGCTACTCCAAAGTAGTGTTCGGACATGTTGTAAAATTAATGTTATTTATATATTGTATGTAAACATATTTATTTTCCTTGACTACCCATTATTTATATATTTAGACAGGGATATATCCTAACCAATCTAATAAACATGTCTGTCAAACTTTTCTCAACGGTTTCTAATGTGTTTTTTCCCGTAGATTTCAAATCTGCCAGATACCATTCGAGATTTTGCATATTTAATTAGCTAATTTGCATATTTCTAAAATGGCCGCCAAAAAAAAGTAATCGGCTATGAATACAATCACGGCAATCATAGAAATGTGTTTTTTTGGTCCCAAGTTCGGGTTTTGAGATCCCATAATGCCATTTTGACTACAATGTTATTTTTGGGGTCATTGGAAGGTCATAGGTCACGTGACCATTGAAATACAATATCCCACCTTCACGTTTTAGCAAAAAGTGCACAAATGGACTTTTTGTGGATAAAATGATGATTAGAATGCCTGATATTATATATTTAATTTCAGAGGGTTACATCTCATACACAAGACTATATTTATTAATACAAGATGGCCGCCATAATTCAAAATGGCCGCCAGCCGAACCTAAAATCAAGATATCTGAGCTTCTAGATATCATATTTAAGCTATCTTAATGTCTAGATTGGGGTGTTGTGGATCAAGGAATACAATGTCAGACATCATTATACTTTCAAATGATTTATGATGTCTTTTTGATCTCTATAGTTTGATATTTTGGCAAAATTGTGTTATATCATAGTTATATTTGAATAACTTCCTCCCAGAATGAGGTTATCATCCGCACACTGTTCTGAATTCACATGCTAACATGATTTAAAGTAAAATCATAAACATCACATGTATATGACAGCGATAAAAGAGATAAATAGACATATCATTTACATTATAATACGGCACTGTTATTTTGTAGCGTATGTAGAACTACTACCCAGAACTACTACCCAAGGGATAAACATCATATTTTCTGGAAAACTGACACGGCGTGTTGTAATAGTTTGGGCACCTGAAATGATATCTACATATATTTAGAATCACAACCTCGGTGCACAACCTTGCAAATCGACTAAATAAATTGGAAATTGGCAGGAAGCCAATAATGGCGGCCATTACCCAAAAACTTGAATTTGTCGATATCTCGGTCAATATTTAAGATAATTTGCTTTTAAAGTTGTCTAGACCAATATTTTCAGGGTCAAGGATCAATATAAAACCAGACCTGAAGTGATGTTATGTCTTGTAAATATGTATACCAGTAGGCCTATATACACACAACTCTGCTTTCATGTTTTGGAAATAATGTTTCACACTGTATATTAATAATCACTTTTGATAAGAAAACATCGTGAGCGTACGATGTCATAACAATGATAATGTTTATTGATCAAAAACTTGATAATAGAATAAGTATTAGCCCTTGCAGTGATATAGCATTTGGTATTATAATCACTTCATAACATAGTCAGTCTAAGGGGTACTGGGATGATTGCTAGTAGTAGTACTTTTCGCACCCACCTGGGGAGGGCCATTTGGGATCTGTCCCGTCTGTTGCATGTTGGGGAAGCTGCATCCTACACGTGGCTGGCTATAATATTGTGGTGGATTGCCAGCGGGGTAGCCTGTTTCCTCCACTCAATAGTGGCATCAATGCAGCTCCCGCATCAGTACAGGCACTGATGTTGGCCTTGCTACAGCAATACAGGCAATAGTGTTTGACATTAAGTCTCTCATGTGGGATGAATGGAGTTACCCTCAACTATTGTGACTCTTGAGGACTATCCGACCAGAGGATAGCGGAGCTGTGCTAAAGGCCTCCGTGTTTCAGCATTAAATTGCATATCAAAACCCAAGTCTTTGATCGTCTGGGCATGTCTGAGGGTAAATCCCCTAGACATGCCCAGAACATCGGGCAGTAACCCACCATGCCCTATCACCCCACGCTCACGTCATCAAGGTATCAAGGTGTTGTACGCAGCTACCTTTGCTTAGATATCTCTGACAGTCTTCTACATAGCAGGTGATTTTTCTTCTCTTACTCCAGCAGTTTTTGTTGCAACCCTTCTTGCAGCCACTTGTCTTTGTGTGTGTCATATATGGTGGCCTTGGTGGGTTTGTAGATTTACCTAGGATCAGTTTATCATTTTATACAGCCCGTCCATAGTCCTCAGGCTTGCAGGTAAGCTTGGCTATGTGAGCTGACTTGTCAAGTGCTGTTGCCAATGCTGCCCGCTTTAGATGATGTTCTAAAGCAAGGGGGGTGGCAGTAATTTCAGCAGTGATTTGTTATTATAAAACTTGATGAGTTTATATAGCTATATCACAGCCTTCGAAGTTGGATTATGCGTTCACAAGAAGCTACTTTGCCTGGTCATACACATCTACCGTTATTTCAATGTGAGCACCATGGCATCATCAGCTATCATGCTAGTTCCGTTTTCTGCGAACAATGATGGAGGCATATTGCTACATTCATGATCACCAATAAAGTTATTAATTTTAATGTCTCCACCACTTACTTTTTGTGTGTTATTTGCCGAAGAGTAGAAATGTCATTACTCTTGTCAGACGAATCAATTTCGCTTATAATAATATTTTGGTTTCTGGTTCTGAGTCTAGTCATTCACGGGTGACAAGAGCTTCCTATAATTATGATCTTGAAAGTAATGGCAGCTTTGGACACCATTTCTTTCACATCAAGACCAGAAGCTCTGTTGAACATAGCAAAATAGCTAAGAGGGAGCGATCCAAGTGGTTTTCAAGAGTTTTTCCAACATGACTCGCTTTCTTGCTTTTCTATGTCAGACATGGTACCAGGAGGAACAAAGTGATCCTTCCATTTGTTCAACTAAATTTCACTTAGGTGGTGGATAAAACAGAGTGTACTAATTACAGTCACATACATTGCATTGTATATTTGGTGATTGGTCGTTCATCTCAAGACAGCTATCCATTCACGAGTTTTGCCGCTGCAATGGGTCATGCAAACTTTAGGGCACTGTCATTTATTCACATTATAAGCGGACGATATACCATTGGCTATTCATTCTCTACTGGCATGTTAAAGTTGGCTGAATAATATAACTACACTGGTAGACTTTGCTGATGATGGTGCTCCCATTGAAATCACGATATATGTTTGTGACCAGTCACAGCAGCTTTTTGTGAACTCATATTTCAACAAGAGAAGGCTGTGATATAGATACGCTCAGAGACAAAACGTTCCTAAATAATATTATTAAGTCAACACTGCTGAAGTTGTTACCACCCAATGAAAATGCTTTTCAACAGCATGTAAAGCATGCAGCCAAGACATCCTCAAGCCTTTGGACTATGGATGGGTTGTAGAAAATGGCAAGCTGATTCCTGTTCAGTCTACATGTACAAACCCACCGTCGCCACCACATATGATTCACAAAATTTCATCCTTGCATGAAGGATTGCAACAAGAACTGCTAGTGTGAGAAAAGGAAAATCACTGCTAATTATGATGTGACTGTCGGTGATCCCCAAGCAAATGCAGCTTTGCACAACACAACACATCATCCTTATAATTAAATAGCATAACTGCATCATATACTTTTTAAGCACACTCACTTTCAATAATCTTATAATCGATATACAATGTAGTTGTGTGCATGTTGCTTCCTGCAAACACTAGTTCCTTCGACAGTATTATTTTCAGCGCTCTTAATTTTTGTTTCATGTAACATTCGGCTAATTATGTTTTGAAGTGATTATTGTAACAAGTGATATAACACAACAAGGATTAATATTTATGTTAGATTATAATCAATAAACTTACCATTGTTATCACATCAAATGTTTTCTTATCAAACGAGATTAATAATATCTAGCGCAAAACATTAATTTCACACTATCAAATGCATAGCTTTGTGTACTATCTTGTTAAGAAGACATAAAATCACTTCAGGGTTGTCTCCATATTGATCATTGACCCTAAAAAGATAGTTTTAGACAACTTTAAAAGCAAATTATCCTAAATATTGACCGAGATATTGACAACTTAAGGTTTCTCGGTAATGGCCGCCATTATTGGCCTGCTGTCAATTTCCAGTAGTCGATATGCAAGGTTGTGCACCTAGGTTGTGAGCCTAAATATATGTAGATATCATTTCGGGTGCCCAACCGTTTACAACACGCCGTGTCAGACTGTCAGTTTTCCAGAAAATATGATGTTAACCCCCTGGGTAGTAGTTTTACATACTCTACAACATAACAGTTCCGTATTATAATGTAAATGATGTTTATTTACCTATTTTGTCGCTGCCATACACATGTAATTTATATGGTTTAACTTTATATCATGTTAGTATGTGAATTCATAACAGTGTGCGGATGATAAACTTATTCTGGAGGAAGTCATTCAAATATAATTATGGTGGCGTAGATGGATCACACAATTTTGCCAAAATATCAAACTATAGAGATCAAAAACACTTCAAAAACCTCTAAAAAATCATTTGATAGTATAATGATGTTCGGCATTGTATTCCTTGATCCAAAAAACCTTAATCAAGCCACTAAGATCGCTTAGATATGCTATCCAGAAACTAAGATATCTTGATTTTGGATTCAGCTGGCGGCCATTTTGAATTATGACGGCCATCTTGTATTATTAAATATAGTATTGTGTATAAGATGTAACTCTCTGAAATTAAATATATATTAGCAGGCATTCAAATCATCATTTTATCCAAAAAAGGTCAAGTTGTGCACTTTTTGCTAAAACGTGAATGTTAGATATTGTATTTCAATGGTCACGTGACCTATGACCTTACAATGACCCCAAAATTAATATTGTCGTCAAAATTGCATTATGGGATCTCAAAACCCGAACTTAGGGCCAAAAAACACATTTCTAGGATTGCCGGAAATGTATTGATAGCCGATTACTTTTTTTTCGGCGGCCATTTTGGAAATATGCAAATTAGCTAATTAAATATGCAAAATCTCGAATGGTATCTGGCAGATTTGAAATCTACGGGAAAAAATACAATAGAAACCGTTGAGAAAAGTTTGACAGACATGTTTATTAGATTGGTTAGGATATATCCCTGTCTAATTGGGATAAGTAGTGTGTAAATGAGCTACTTTTTGGGAACAACACAAAAATTATTATAGATAGCACATTTGCATGCAACATATTTGATTATCAAATCACATTACCAAATGAATATAATAATTTCTTATGGCTTGGCTGATAAGTTATGTACTTGATTTTAAAGGGATAATAATAGTCTTAACAGGAGTAGGCTACTTACCAATGACAATGCAGGCAATGGGCAAAGCAAATAAAAAACCAATCATTACTCCGCAACATACTACAAATATAGACATATAATATCATATTACAAGGATTATAATACGTAATGCAACATTGAAACAGTTATTTATTTCAGTTCATGATTAACAACTGAATTTAAAAAATAACGTTTCTTGAAAGTGATGCTATGTAATTAAATAGACATAATGCCAAGATTACAGTAGTCATAGGAGATTTTGTGTAATGAGACTAGACGAGATGAAAAATCTATTCAAAACTAATAATAGATGTTTTGGAGTAAAAATGAGAACATACATTTCTCTCCCTATTAGGATATCTTCAAGCGGAAAAATGCGTTACCAAACTGCGTTCTTTGTTATATTGCGATTTTTTTGCCGTTTCGCGTCATTATCATGATCATGTCGCTGTCATTAGATTTTAATAGTGCAATGGAAGTGAACAAATCACACCATGCATGCACATACTTTACTCGTCAATAGCAAGCTGTATGAATTATAAAGTATCAAATACGTTGACGTTAAACATGTTAAATTATTTTAATTGTCAACACGTACAATCCCCTGTAGACTATATAATAGCGCATTAAAAGAAAATATTACTGCGTACAATTGATCAAAATTAATGGTTATCCAATGATTATTAAAAACTGTACAATATGTAACTACTACAGTGCAATCACACTTTATGCCGAGAGCCATTGAAAATAATATTATGTTTCAAACACATTTGCGCGGTCATTTTGTTTTACCATTTGTAATTGATATCAAAACAAAATACAGTTCGGTTACGTTTTGTTCGGATTCAGCATGTCTAAATTAGTATATAAGTTATATGTCACTATCATGTTACATTTACCTAAAATGTCTGTGTCACATTTTTACTTTTTTCGACCAGTGTACATGTACATAATGTATTATGTAAAAAGTTTGTTAGAGGCTGCATCAGCGACCGATTTTCAGCAAACATGTTAACTCTTTGTTAGACATTGGCCAACCGTCAGTATCGATCATGTCCCAACATAAACCAATAAGTATGTGGTCAATTTCCCGGTTTTTCGACTTATTATCAATACTTTTTATAATTCAATTAAAGCTTTGCGTCATGGGTAAAAGAGCATTGGAGGCTGTCAAAGTCATTTGAATATATTTATCTATGTGATTATATTGATAAAATATTTAATATAATCTCATTGCTCGAGATTGGCTGCACTGTTGTAGTGACAGACCAAATGTTACATAGCCAATGCTTAGAATATACTCCTATCAAAGACCATGTACATGGTCTTCGCTCCTACATACTGTAAGCAAATCGCGCATGACAGAGAACAGCTTTATAATGTTATACTGTATCATAAGTTTGCAAGCGTATACTCATTACGCTCGCACTTATAGACTTTAATACTTACATGTGCCACAGAATATGATTGTAATTGCTTGCCAGAGAAACAACACTGGGTTTTCTGATTCTTCTTTAGCTTTCCTCACTTTGCCGAACACAGAGTCATAAGACGGTGGGGGACCTGATACCGTGAAAAGCAAAATAATACATATATTCTTAAATAAATTGTACTTTATTTGCGATGTAATTATCGTAATGGGATATGGTACGTTAAAATAGGAATATTTTTTATGGACAGAAAGTACAGCCCTGTAAAACGTGCAAAGAAAGCATTTTGAATACACCTGCCAATTTTTTTTCTACGAGAAGATATGTCGATCAAGTATCTGTTTCAACTTAACACATTGTAACCCGTATTTCATATTGGAAAATGCGGAGAATATTGAATATAACTCAATACAGAGCGCAATTTCGTCACTAAAATTCTGAGATAGCATTTTTTGGTAATGTTAAGATATTGAAGAAAATTCAGACGCGAACAGATTGTTTAATATTGTTATTTTGATGAAAGATGGCCAAAACATGTAATTGTGTTTGCTTGTGTTTAATTGTATTGCAAACGTTTAGATGTATTAATAAAAAATATATAGGAGTGGTCTTAATATTTACACATTAAGATACATATGAAATACAACCAACAGTGTCATAATACGGAAAGCCATCTGGTGAATTTAAAAAAACATTATTCAATATATTTTCATTTCCTTTTAAATGAAATATTCCATGTATCCATCTTTGTACCGGAATCGATCATAGTTCTCCTCAAATATTATGTTCCGCAGCTAATGTGTCATAAGGCTAGTCTACCAGCTATTTATATCATATCCCGGGAATTGAGTGCGGGGGACGCTGAGTTTTCGAACTGTTTTTTTAGAGCACATATTCTAATTGAATTGAATGAAAGACAAAGGTGCTGATCATAGATGAAGCTCCATTTTTAATTCATTATGTCAACAATGCCATAATTAGGCAAAGTAGAAATAATTATGTCCACGCAAAATACATGTACCTGACCTACCACAACACTTACCATCATCATAACTCGGTGGAGCTTCCGGTGGAAACTAAAAAAGTAAATGAACACACGTTATTAATAATGAGGTATAGGCCTATATGTTAAGGAATAATAAGAAACATGCGATTTTAATATTATATAAAGACTTATCTATTAGAGTTATTTTGCTGAACAGTGACTGATTTTATACATGACAACAGCGAGAATATGTTTTAATACAGTAACCTATGTGTAGCGCTATGTACATAGGTCTACCATTATTCGCAGTATCGTGCAATTATGGAGTATTTCACACCAATGTAAAACCTTTCTCTATTTTACCATACAGTAAAATGACATTGCTAATCCAGAAATGACTTAGTTAGCTATTTCTGCTCCATTTGAATACTTGTGTTTTGGGTCTACTGTCATTATAAATATTTAATTATTTCTACAGACGTCAGATTCTAACGTCTAAATTCGTCCCCGCGTTCAATGGATTAAACGTAAAATAATTAACCAGCCCACAAAGCTATAAAGCAATAAATGTTACTTTTCAAAGTAAAATTACTGCTTGTTGGCTTGAAAGGTTGATCCCCTTACATGCATAACAACGTATGATAACATTATCATAGAAAAACAGCTCGTCAAATTGTGTACAATAAATAATAGTTATCGAATTGGGACAATACGTTTCAATTGATCCAGAATCTTTACTGATACTGCTTTATGATAACCATTCAATAAATAGATGTTTGTTTAATAATGTCAATTATGTTTTCTGTAAACAGATGTATAGGCTTACCGGGATGTTATTGCGCTACGATGTTTGGACATTGTATGTTTCGGATTGAATCAGCCCTCCGCACATTAAATTACACACGGTGCTTATATATTATATCCCTTACAGTGCGGGGACCGACTTTAGTCGTCAGAATCTGACGTCTGTAGATGTCTGTCAAAATCTGACGTCTGTAGACGTCAGATTCTGACGACTAAAGACGGTTCCAGCACTGTAAGAGTAAAAATATTTCTAATGGCTCTAACCCCATAACATAGGTATTCAAATGAATCAGAAAGAGCTAACTAAGACATTTATCATGATTTCGAATTGATTAAAACTCTTTGGTGATTTATACAAAATTAATTCAGCGTTGGAAGGGTTGAACACGCAGACTTTATGATACTTACGTCCAGATTTACAGCTCTACTTTCACCTTCTTCTGCAACACTAGCCATGATTATAGCAGATCAGTCACTTGATTCTGCAAGATGAAATTAAGCAGATGAATCCTAAAGTATATGTAATGTCAGATTTAGCACAGCAAAAACAAACAGTTTTCAGGGTAGGGAAGATCAAAGACGAAATACTAATGACATCACAGTGTGACATCACTGTTTGGTGTGGTTCATAGTAACGCATGCGTACTAGTTCTTGTTCACCTACTTTAAGCACACCGCATATCTAATAGTCCAGTCATTTTATCAATATACCTCAAAATAATTGCAACAAAAGGTTTTGTTACTGCAAAACGTCTCATTAGTATCCCTGGAATGACATATCAAAACTTTACCCCGATGGAGGAATGGGAAATATATTTTTCTGAGGTACAAAGAAAGGTGTCGTTTGCTGTATTTTCTGGTGTTATTTTACATTTACCGTAAATCAACTAGTGGTCATTGAAGACACATTTTTTGTAACTAGGCCCATCTTTTGCCTCTTCATAATAATCACACCATACCAAATACATTTAAGAGATATAAATGGGAAAAAATGAGAAAAATGTTCTAAATTTTACTCACAATTTGGTGTAGACCTCTAATACTAGCTTATTTGAAAAAAAAAATTCTCCGATATAAAAACTTGAAGGTACGCCTACGTGTATACCTTTTCAATTTATCATGACAACATTAAACCAATGATAATTCCAAAATCTGATCGCGTGGTGGCTTTCAATTAGGTATTTCCGACCCTGAATAAAGTATTAACCATTTATTAAAAACAATCAAGCTTGTCCAGGATATAGGTCACGTAAAATCCAAGATGGGGGCCCATAACGATCAAAATAAATGTCCAGATAAATGTCCAGATAAATAATCGGGTTACCCGTTGGATTTTGATGCCTAAATTGATTTTATTATTGATTTGGATAATCTAGATATCTGGCAACACGAATCCACCTGGGCACACTTATAAGAGTTTTTCTTTTAGCTAAATATTTATTATTTAACCATGATTATATTTTGTTCTTAATGTTTTTATGTATTTTCACAGGTTTATGTGTTGAAATACATAATTTTACTGTAGGCTAATAATCGGATTCCCATTAACCATGATGAATGATCATAATTTAGCCGATTTTTCGGTCAATTCTTGGCCAGTTTTTTTTATAAACTTTTTATTGCAAGGCGTATTTAAGTACTCAGATATATTTAGACAATTTTACATATCATCTCTCTGGATATGATAAGACGTGTCTGCCACTTCACAAAGTGGCAGATACACACTTTAATATCCAAGGAGACGATATACATGTAATTCGGAAACTAAGGCAATGGGGCCGTCATTTAGCCATGGGGGAGATCGCCGTCGATATTGTAAGGGCTAGCGGGTTTTGCTTAGAAATGTATGCTAAATGATGATAAGGGCTAGTTTTGTTCTGGGCTAGTAAAACTCACAGATGAATTTTCAACCCTGGATCGGGGCTAGTTCGGACAAATGAAAATAAATGTTTGTTATTTCAACGCCACTTAACATGATTTTAGTTATGTATGTCATACCATGTAATATTGTCACATGATTTTTTAACAAGTTAAAAATCTTGTATATACATGTACACATATCTCTCTCATTTCTATGACAAATAAGTCTGTAATGACTTCCGTTCTGTCAATAAAATATCTGTCTGTCTGTTCCGACAAACCCCATGCTTGGTATGCCTGACAGTGTTAGAGACCAGAGAGGTTGTTAACAACATTGAGTAGCAGTGCGAGAGGGGACTGAGAGGCTGGTAAAACAGGGGCAACAACATTGGATGGGCCAGAGAGCTGTTAACAAGAGGAGCAACAGTATTGAAGGGGCCAGGGAGGCTGTTAGCAACAGGAGAAACACTGCGGTTGGGGCAAGGGAGGCTGGGGAGCGCGAGAACAGCAGATACAGGGGCTGGAGGTGCCAGATAGGCTGTTTACAACAGGAGAAACAGCATGTGAGGGGCCAGAGAGGCTGTTAACAAAATGAGCAACAGTATTGTAGGGGTCATCAAGGCTGAAACAGGGCTAAAGGGGCCAGAGAGGCGGTTAACAACAGTATTGAGGGTCATGCGAGGTTGTTAACAACAGGGGCAACAGCATTTGAGGGGTAAGAGGGCTGTGAACAACAGGAGCAACAGCATTAGAGGGGGTCATGAAGGCTAACAACAGGAGCAACGGTGCTTGAGGGCTGATAAAGACAGGATAAAAGGTGCTGGAGGGGCCACAGAGGCTGTTAACAACAGGAGCAGCAGTATTGGAGGAACCAGGGAGGCTGCTATCAACGGAAGCAACATCATTTTGAGGATCCAGAGAAGCTGTCAACAACAGGAGCAGCAGTATTGGAGGAGCCAGGGAGGCTGCTATCAACGGAAGCAACATCATTTTGAGGATCCAGAGAAGCTGTCAACAACACGAGCAACAGGGCGGGGGGGGGGGCAGAGAGGCTGATAACAACAGGAGCAACACAATTGGATGAGCCAGCGAGGCTATTAACAACCGGAAAACAATCGTGGAGGACAAGAGAAACAGTGCTGGAGGGGGAAGAAAGGCTGTTAACAACAGGAGCAATAGTGCTGGAGGGACCAGGGAGGTTTTTTACAACATGAGAATCAGTGCTGGAGGGGCGAGGGACTTTGACAACAGGAGCAAGAGTATTGGAGGGGCCAGGTCGGCTGCTAACAACAGGGGCAACAGGGCTGGAGGTACCAGAGACGCTGTTAACAGCAAGAGAAACAGTATTGGAGGACAAGAGAAATAGTCCTGGAGGGGCTAGTGAGGCTGCTAACAACAGGAGCCACAGTGCTGGAGGTACCAGGGAAGTTGTTCAAAACATGAGAATCAGTGCTAGAGGGGCGAGGGAGGTTGGTATTGATAACATAAGGAGGATCAGTGCTTGAGAAGCCAGGGACTTTGACAATATGAACAACAGTATTGCAGGGGCCAATGAAGCTGTTAACAACAGGAGCAATATAATTCGATGGGGCCAGGAAGGCTGTTAACAACAAGACAAACAGTATTGGAGGACAAGAGAAACAGTCCCGGAGGGGCTAGTGAGGCTGTTAACAACAGGAACAACAGTGTTGGAGGTACCAGAGAGGCTGTTAACAACAGGAGCAACAGTGCTGGAGGGGCCATATAGGCTGTTAACAACAGGAGCAACAGTGCTGGAGGTACCAGGAAGGTTATTTACAACATGAGAATCAGTGCTGGAGGGGCGAGGGAGGTTGCTAACATAAGGAGGAACAGTGCTTGAGAAGCCAGGGACTTTGACAACATGAACAACAGTATTGCAGGTGCCAATGATGCTGTTAACATTTCTCTCTATAATGGGAAGCCAAATGAAGCTCTTAATGCACTCCGCTATATGCGATTTTGTGAACAAGTAAGCTGTCAGACTGTACATGGTCAGCCTCAAGACTGGAAAGGCTGTGCAAGCAGACTTGTGCCGGAAGAATTAAAATGGGGCTGAAAGATTTAGAAAGGGAAAATGCTACCCATCCAAACTTAATTTAAAAATAACTATTTTGAAAAATTATTGATCCCAATTTTAAATAAATGATTATTTTTAAAGTTTTGTCACAAGTTATTATATTTATTCAAACATCTGGAAAAAAATACAAATCATATCTAATGTTGAAAAAATGTTTTGCGTATAAAATACGACCGTTTTAAAAACCGCCAGATAACAAAATTCCTCTTCCCGTATTGGAGTATTATTTACAAACACTACAGACCTCAACCAGATTATATCCAGTTAGAAAAATGTTATATTTTGTTTTGTAGTTATCCGGAAAATAGCGAGAAAATGATTGGATTAAAAGATCTGTACGTAAGCATAATTATAAGTATTTATAATCGGAGAAAATCCTTTTAAAATAAGTTAGTATTACACCAGATTTTTATTAAAATTTAGAACATTTTCCTCATTTTTTCTTATTTATATCTCTTGAATGTATCTGCCATGGTGTGATTACTATGAAGAGGCGAAAAGTAGGCTTAGTTACCAAAATTGTGTCTTCAATAACCACTAGCTGATTTGCGGTAAATGTAAAATGACACCAGAAAATACGAAAAACGACACCTTTCTTTGTACCTCAAAAAAATATATTTCCCATTCCTCTATCGGAGTAAAGTTTTGATATGTCATTCTAGGGATACTAATGAGACGTTTTGCAGTGGAAACCTTCTGTTGCAATTATTTTGAGGTGATCCGAAAAATTGCCACAGCATGACTGGATTATAATGCAATTGTAGACTGGACAGTAACTCACACTACTCATGTCAAAACAAATTATTTCACACAGTCATGCAACATGTGCAAGTTTAATTATTGGATATTTGTTTTAATTAAACAGTAATACAATATATACATTAACGGCATCGCTGAAGCTAACGTACGACATGACCTGGACCACTAACTTCATCAATACAGAGTGTTTCCCTTTATAGTTCATGGGCCAGATATAGATCACCCCCCCCCCCCCGGAGATGATTTTAAAGACAGTAATTTTTGGAAATTGGGACAGGAAAAAAATGCTGTGTCATCACATTTAAATCATCATGCTGCTGTACATGGCCCACCGTATATTAACCCTTGTCCTGCTATTCCCGTATATATCCAAGGTTAAGAATGTTTTGGATCAATAAAAAGATCACTTAATTTGATAAAATAGTTTTCAGTAGATGCTAAGTTGATCCAATAATTTAATATAGGACATGTCTATTTTTCATAAATATTAAAGCACCCCCTTGGGATGACATCAATTTTCGTTTTTAATTCCGTACTGAAGTAGTGTATCCCACGGATCATGTTTTTATTTTTTTCAGAATTTTCATATTTTTACAAATATTTTTAATCAACATTTCTATGAAACCAGAAGTAACCCAAACAAACTATTTGTATACCTAAAGGACGATTGAATGTTTTCACAGAATTCGGCCACATGCCTATGGCATCGGCCCAGCGTTGGGTAGACAATCAGTGCTGCAGGTGTGTCCTCCCGTGTCCTGACTATCTGACTATGAGACACGAATTAGCGGCGACTGCTCTGATCTTACCGTCTGATACGTGGGAATATGTGATGTAAAGTGCTTAATATTGCTGACCTGTTTTGTTTACATGGCAATATACGACCTGGAAATACAACTATTTCGCTCTTTTTCGGTGCTTTAAAATTGTTTTTTGACTTTTTCGTATTTTTAGTTAAGAGCAGTAGGCTATATAGCTTCATATAAATTAAATTTTCAAAATTGACAACATTAAAAATGTCTCATCCCAAGGGGTCCCTATAATATTTTTCGTCATTTGAAGCTGGAAATTGCGTTAGCAATTCCAGCTTCAAATGGGCGGGGGCCCTAGGGTAGTGGTTAGCACCGCTGCCTTTCACGCCAGATTTGGGGCTCGGTTCCCGGTCTCGGCGGTTTGAAAGAAACAAAAAATGTTTCTTCCCCATCCACGTGTGAAAGTCAGTATTGTGGGGAGCCTCCGTGACCGAGAAGTAGCGTGCTCGGCCTCAGACCGCCAGGGCTCGAATTTCGAATCCTGTGTCTGGAGGACAGTGTCATCTCAATCATCTCACCATCCTCAGGAGGTTCTCCTGGCCCAGTTTAGCCTATATGTGCACAAAGGTGGCCTAAAGCCCGATTCATTTCATTTCCAGCTTCAAATGACGAAAACTACCATTAAAGCAATTCAGCAGGACAAGGGTTAAACCATCACCAAGCTAACGTCTCTTGAGAGATTAATAGGCCTAGTCATTGCGATAATTGCTTAATTCAATACTAATACTTGAATTAAGAATGCTGATGTTTCCCTCGGCAATGTACCGACAAAATAGTCATTATGCTGGTCCATAAACAAATGCTATTAAATGCGTACTGCAGAATAAACTATTTTACTTACTGCTTACATATCTGCTTTACCATAATAATTGTCATTATTATATTCATCTTTAGATATAAGTCGATCGCATGTACTATTTTTACCAGTGTTTACAATCATTCAATGTTGTTATATATGTGAATAAAATGGACTGATGATATATATTTCTATCATATGTGGGTCAATATCAGTTATATCTTATATTTAAAAACTCTTGTTCCATGTAATGCGACTACAAGTCAAAAGCAATATTATGCTCTGGTATATTAATTATGTGTGTTATTTAAAGAGTAAAAAGAAGTTAAAATGTCGAAAAATACAAATGTAAAAAGAACCCATTGTCAGATTTTAGACGAACACACCTGATATGAGTTTTAAAACTCTTGGCACAGATTGATCTTTCACTTTATGCGGAAGTTTCTAAAGGCTATCAAGAAAACATGAGTCATTGATCCAAGGTTGTTTCAATTTCAAAAACAACATTGGTTCAATGGCTCATGTTTGCTTCGTAATTGACTGCATGATTCTGAAAATTATTAAGGATAATCTGTCGTAAACAAAAAAGTGAGTAGGTTAGGGGAGATGGTCGAGCTTCGAAATTAAAAAAAATGGGAATACCTTTTCAGTCATTTTGTTACAGAAAAAAATCAAATTATATAGTCAGGGTGTCAAACTAGAAAACTATATGATGTCGCTAAACATTTTTAGTACAAGCAAGAGACCACTTTGAATATTATCTTTAGCATTCCTAGATACCACATCGAGGTGTCTCCAAACTGAAATTTAGCATTTCAGGTATTTCATATGCATTTTAAAAACATACCCATTTCTGGTCTATTTTAGCGGTAAAATGCAGTTTTAATGATTCTCCGCTTTGAGATAATCTTCCATAATACAAATCCCTCTACACAGATTAGCCTGATTTCCAAAATCTTAATTAAAAATAGCCTAGTCATTACCGAGTAATAGACATAACTTGATATTTCGAATATAAGGCACTGCACTGTATGTTTGCAAAACAAAGGGATGGTGATTACAGTTCAGCACTTTTTACGAAATGGCAGCTATTAGAAATTTCGATTATTTGTGAGCGCAATATCCAAAAAAACCGAGGTGATTATGTAGGGATTGTTTACCTGTTTTACCAGAGGTTTTGTTCACGTTTCACCAATTTTAATCAAATAGCGGTAATTTGAATGTTGTAATATCGTTACATCAAGAGCCGCTTCTCAGCATTACTTGTGATTGATCGCAGTTCAATGATTTTCAAGAAACTTGTAGTTATTTGACATTTTTGTGATAACGTTTGGTTGTAATCTAGTCATTTTGTCTGACAACAATAGTTAAGTATATAGCATCCGAGCCTGAGTACCTCTGACTTTCGAGCCATAGCCGAACTGAGCGGGGTCATCGTTTGTGGACCAACCGGAATAAGTATAAACATGATGTGATGTTTTATCACTGATCGAACAAGTTAATCGTTTATGTAGTCTTATAAGTAAGTTTATATATAACTGAATATAACCTTTCTATCCCTGTATACAACAATCGTCGAAAGAACTGCAATGTGAAAACAATTAGCGAGATGATCACTTCTTCCGAAGAACAAACGCGCGAATCTGGATGGAGGTCAAAGGAGCAGGCATTCTAAAGAAGTTGTAAAGGGAATTTTGCAATAAAATACTCTTGTAAATGTCAATGATGAGCCCAGGTTGGCGAATATAGAAACAACATTATGGATACTAGAAAAACCACTCTAATACGACTATACATGATAATATCAGAGGTATAGAGACATGCAAAATCATATATATGGTGTTATTCATCTGTAATTATGCGTTTGATACAGATAAATTAGGGCGGGCTCTAAGTTCTTTGATTGACATAATATTCAGTGGTTTCTACCATAAATATAAAGTTATTGAGTTATTGTATTTGTCAAGACAATCGTCATCTACTAATATTATGTCGACTAATATTCTGGTGATGTTTCTTTGTTGTTATTATTAGATATATATAGCCCACGAGATATGGATTGAAACAACCATGCAATATTTCTCTTCATATATTCAGTTGGGGGAAATATGCCATGTAGTGTGAATGTTTACTTTATACAAACGTTTAAATACATTTTATCCTTTTCTACGTGGCTTTTTTTAAGAAAGTACTCATTTTGGATACAGTACATTTTTGGTGGAAGGCATTAGATAATCGCATATGCGGTCAATCTATTATAAAAATCAAATCTACACAAATTTGTACTATCAGCAACGTAAGAAAACCATCAAATTATTTAAGCCATATAGCCAAATGTGAAAATGTTTTATCTGGTATACCATACTTCTACAGCTGTAAAGAGGGTAATTCGGATCTAGCATGATGATTTTCCGGTCAGAAATTATTTCCATATTTATCACAATCCTGAAAACTTGCCATTTTTCTTGTTCATTTACACGCTACATGTTTCGGTAGAGGCAATAAACATGCGTGTAAATAGTGTTAATTTGCATACTTCAATAAATATTTTTTACATATACATTGTATGTGTAAACACAAAAATGTATTTACACTTTTGTGTAAATTAAATATTTACATTATACGGCATCAACTGATAATAGAGATCCCAAGGGATGTTATCAAAATGTATATTATCCAAGCTGAAACAGTCTAGATATTGTATTATTTTGATAGTTTCTTCTCATGTATCAATCAATGTGTCACAAAGATCGATGTTCAGGAATTACAAGAACTACAATAGCGAATTTGCTACCCACACAATGTTCTGTAATAATATTACAATCTTGTTAATCGGACAAAATATGGGACTTATGCGGAAGTTTCTAAAGGCTATCAAGAAAACATGAGACATTGATCCAAGGTTGTTTCAATTCATTAAAACAACATTGATTTTCTAATACATATCATCCAAAATCATTCATACCATTCAGCATGCAATTTTGAATGTTTTTTTAGAATAATTATTCCATATCAGCACCGTTTACAATAAATAAATTTGTGCTGTGTATAGGCCTGTAAAGCTATAAACAAGTCACTCGAAAATGGACGATAATCGGTGAATTTCTCATCCATTATCTTCAAAGCTAGAAAAACCGCTATCTTTAACAGTGAGCTCACAAAAAATTGATGCAAATTCATTGATGCTATTGCATGAAATAGTAAAGATTTTAGACCATTTTATGGGAAATCCACCTATTTCTCCATATTATGATACATAAATTTAATAATATAATAAAATAATAAATTATATAAAGTAAAAATGACATGATAATGTCTTTAACCACTTAACAGCTGACCCATTAGAACACCGAGTTGTGAGCCGTTGTGAAGGTTCAACATCAAAATATCACAGCACACCTCTGCCACTATACACTGATTAATACATTGTTTGGCTTAGAGAGCTCAGTGTTATATGAGATTTAGAGGTTCCCAAAAAACAAGGTAATGATGCATGACATGTCTCCTTTTTAAGTAATGAGTGTTGTGTCTTTGTCTGACCCTTCTCCGGATCTGTTCCCCAAGGGGACAATTTAGATCATCATGGTAAGCTCAACAACAACAACACAGGGTAATTTCATTGGACTTGATTGTCAATATTTTTGCATCCCAGTGAGGAAATCGTGGCAGAGAAAGAGAGCTTGTAAATTTCGAAAGAGATCCAAAATTGAAAACCATCAGGCCACCAGAGCTACACCACTATGCAACCAGTATCTCCGTCCAAGAAAGAAGGCTATGTACCAGAGCATTCGTTCCAGCTGGAGGTAAATGACCAATGCATGACCACAGCCCAAGCAGATAAACGCAGGCCAGCCTGCAATTATTGAAATTGATCAGCCTTTTTTGCGATTGGCAGACAAATCCAGCACACCTTCTCTGAGAAGCATGGATAGGACAATATCATATGCATGTTTGGAGGCCTGCATATTAGATCACAACATTCAGAGTGGTTGCACGTGATTGATTGAAAAAAATTGATCAGAACTTTGATGAACGCTGATGTTACAAGTCCTGGCAAACAGACTACTTACTGAAAAATTCTCACGGCACATCGCCCAGGCATTCACAACATGTTACAATGGCCAGCCTCTATATGTTGATGATATGCATAGGCTGCATATGACCTCAAGACCATATAACAGCAGTTATAACTCATTTTTATTAGATCACTGTGGGATGGTGACCTCCAGGCGTATTTGGAGTATTTACTTGCTCTTGGTCATCCTCACTCCAGTCGTTATGATACAACTGGAGAAGATAATCCAGACAAAGCTGCTAAATTCGAGAAAGGCACTTTGTGGTCAGCAAAACATCACTTATCTTTTCGAGGAAATGTATTGAGCAGGCCGACGAGAAACACTGTGCAATAGCAAAAGGGGACGGTGGACTCAACATGTCACAGCTCACCATAGATGGTCGTAAACACGTGTCATCAATAAATAATTTGAGGAAGCTAGACCTATCTGAAAACTTCCCATTCCATGATTCATTCAAGCATTATTTGTGAAGGAAGTAAAGTCAATAACAAAGGCAATCTTAGTAATCTATTTGCTTACAAAAGCCTGGACTGTGTGTTTTGGATACAAAACACGTTGTATGGGAAGCTGTTGTAAAGTCAGTGAGAAAGTTAAGGAATTGGGAAAGAAACAGTTTGATGACTTTGCTGAAAAGAGGCTTCAGCAGAAAACAGGGCCTACACTGTAGTCCACAAAAAGAAACAGCGAATATCACGTATTAACTGCCCAACGAAAATGACAAATTTAGCTGATCAGTTATATCCCTCAGCCCTCAGAAAACAGTGCTCACTTTTTTCACAACTTTATATCTGACGTCCAGTGGGAAATAAAGATCTGTATTTATAATGTAACCGTCATGAGAATGAGTAATATAAAACGTCCCTCTAAAAATTTTGAGAGATCAGGTCTGACACAGCGTCAGAGATATTTCCCTATCTTGGAAATATAATATAAGACTTCCAAAAGCTCTCATACACCAAAAGTACACAACATTTCACTTGGTCGGATTGTCATTGTACACCTTCTAAAACATATTGTTGCAGATATATTTGAAGATAATGCTCAACACATCGCTCTTCCGTATGTTAAGGGCTGGTTTCCATCATTACTCATCTCTACCCGTGGAGGTTTTCGGGTTCCAGGATCCTGTGATACCGTCGTTTCAAGGTCTAATTAAACTTATGAAAGAGGGGCGAGCCATTGCCATCATAAACGAACGCACAACAAGCATCTAGGCTATTCTGAGTTGCTGTCATGATTTATTCTGCAATAAATGAATTTCATTCCATTAGTAAAGCACATTATAAACGGCGTGTTGCCATCAATCAGAATCAAGTAATCTGCCTAAGCTACAGATAATCCATATTATAAAATCATACATTAAACTATATTTAAGCTGCTATTAATCCATTGTTATTAATCCATTATCCATTATTATTAGTCCAAAAATATCATGCAATGAAAGAATTTCATTCCATCAGTAAAGCAAATTATGAATGGCGTGTTGCCATCAAGCTATCAAAATCAGAATGACAAATTCATCACCATCCGGAAATATCGAAAAACGTGGCCAAACAGAATCAACCAGTCGCATGATTCCAAATCACCAGCAAGTCCAGGTCGGGTTTATCGGACCACGACCTGGTGTACACTGAACACATTCGTACATCATCCAATGCAGGCAACAATGCAGCCAATGCCTAGCCAGTGCATCCATACTCATAATTATACATATGAGCATACGCATAGCCAATGCATGGCCAATGCATAATTATAGGATACTTGACTGTCACACATATGTTACATCACAAAAGTCACCTAAAATTGAAGTAATACGGGATGAGTATAAGTCAGGCAGTCTTTTTTTCTGTTCTAGAGAGGAGAGGAAAAGTAAGAAGCAGTGTTGCAGCAAATGCAAAGACCCCATCAAACTGCCAAAAAGTTTTAAAGATTGATGCACTGTTGACGCGCTGCCACATAAAAAGAAAATGGGGCTTTTATCAGCAGTCGAGCCATGCCCACTAGAGAAAAAGCCAATACACATATTATACTCCTCGTGCCCAAAGCAACCATTGATGACTAAAATCATGTTATGGGGTGCACTATCGATTCAGATGTTTTTTTTTCTACAAGTTATTTTAAACACACTTAAATTGATCTTGAGATTATGTATATCTGCCACTGTATTGTGATTCTTTCTGCTGCTTACTTTTATAGGCCTGTGGTGAACATGTTGAATGAGCTGGAGATTTTATTTGGAAATGGGAAGGAGCATCTCATCATTCCTGCTCATGTGATATCTCAGTCATTTGGGAGGGGTGGTCTGACGATTATGATGCTACAAGCATATACATGTATAGGCTGTAACCAAACCTCAGCTTTCAACTGTTGAATGGTTTGTTTGTTTAATGTATGTTCGAATCACTCATTGTGAATGATGGCGCACAAAAAGAATTCTCCACTAGAAGCACAGATCCCATTCCCTAGAATATATTCCTGCCACTTCAGCGCAACGATCCTGAACGTTCTATTCACTCTGAATGGAATGAAGGAAGTATCATGTTTAAAGGTCATTGGCAGCCATACTGGGATTTATCAGACCTTCTATAACACTACATAATGCATCATATATAGCTTTGGGTGGGGGCGGGCAAGTATAAAAAAAAAGATGAATCACAAATTTGCCTTTCATATGAATCGCTTAGTAGAACTTCTATAAAACACATGTTGGGCCGATTTGTGGCGGCCATATTGGATTCCTAGTTATAGAGACTATTAAATACCACTGCTGCAACTTTTAGTGATGCCTTCTGATGCCAAACCTTAACTTTTGTTCGGTATTTAACTGTTTAATAATCATCTGCATGAATTAATGGAGATTTTACTTTTAAAACAGTCAATGTCGACCATCTTGGAATTGGCGGCCATACTGGAACAAAATTGCCTCTTACTCAAATGTGAAAGAGCATAATCAAATGCACTTTTGTGCAAAATTTCATGCTTGTATGATAGAATGCACAGTCACACTATCCTGGATTTTGCACTATTCTGCTGGACTAAAACTATATATATCTGGTATAAATTTAGTGAGTTCAAACTCAAATAGCGTAAACAGGCAAAGTTGATTTTGTTATTTTTAATGAGCATCTTCAGATTTTTTCACATAGGAGCGAATATGACTTATTCGTTCTGGTAATACTTCGCATAGTTAATGATGCTGTCAAGCATAATTGCATATACGGTTACATAATTATTATTGAAACGATTATTGGCATGCCATTGTTGCTAAGATTTTAAATTGGTTAAGCACACCGATATTGTTCAAATACCACTGGCCCGGTGCTGTGCATTATGTTGGTTTCTAGGTCATAGTATATAGATCAATAATGTGTGGGTGTGGTTCACAGATTCTGTTGACAGGTGCATAAATATCCAAGCTCAACGTTGACATAACGATTATTAGAGAACGGCTCAAATGCAAATAATTATGATAATAATTAAGTTTAGTGCTTGACAATTAGTAGGTGATACGGAAATATCAAGCAAATGTATTACATAGCACTGAGAATCGCATATTCACATGATACCGGAAATGCATTTCTAATGATACACCTGTTAAAGCGATATACAAAGTAACTCTTTTTAGTTTATAATAGTTTAGTTTCTTCAGTGAAAATACGTGTTGCAGTAATATTTACATGCTAAAAATTGAGCTGTATAGAATAGTATTATACTTGGTTGGTGGCTAGACAGGTGTTTTGTACCTTTTTGTCAGCCCCCGCCAATAAAAAATATTTTCTAAGATTTATACAATAATAGTAACAGAAAATAACAATAATAAAAATAGTTCATATAGGCCTACTGCTAGTCATTTATTCATACATCTTCGCACTTAGAACAAATGTACTGACTGTACCAAGAGCATGGTGAACTGCCGTGGGCATTTTGTAGAAAATGTAAAAACATTAGACTTTTCACATCATTTACAAAATGGGACATATAAATAATACGTCAGATATTTTGGTAGTTTATTTCACAAATAAAATATTCGATTTAAAAAATTATCATAAATGGTTCTTTCTTAAATATAGGAGGCTTATTTAGCCAGAAAAAAACGGAAGCGCTATAGTTCTGTCTGCGGCTACCGTGGTTATATTATGAGTAATATATATTTGTTGACATCCACATGTAAATTCTGTGTAAACATTTACAAAAGCAAAGAACCTGATTGATCAAGACGTAAAGATAATCAATGGAGCTAAATTTACATGTTGCAGCTCGATGTATTCTGCTTTGGTATAACCACATCATGTACCGCGTCATCGTTCTCTGCACCCCTTCCATAGTATTTTGTACTTTGGGGAGCATGCCACCAAAGGGTACGCTTAATAAGGCCACAGACACGATTTGCTCTGGATATACACGACATGACTTTTCCACTGCAGTGCCGAGTATATCGTACCTCCCAGATCTTGAACATGTTGAACCTGGGGAACACGCCTTAATGTTGTTCCATTAATGCAGTAGTTAAAATAAAGAAGATTCTAACGTTTCATATAACATTTTGAGATAATAAAAACATTCATGAACTGATGAACTGATGAAACAATATTTTTTTTACATTTTAAACACATTTGCAGTCATCAGTGAACAATGTTATTTGGCTCATTGCTAAATCTTATATATATATATTTTTTTATCATTTATATATAATATAACGTAACAGGGTTTTTTAAATGACGAAGGCGAAAAAAATATTTAATAACATGTGAATATGCAGGTAATAAAACGATCTTTTAAACGATCAACACCTTTAAAGTACCGAAACATAGGCCTATCGATGGATGATTCCTTAAACAACCTATAATAAGTTATGCCTGTATACATACCTGTGCCCCTCAATTAGTATTATGGAGTTAAGGGGAGCCCCTCGTGCCGAGAGTACCTGTAAGTGACCGTCGGAGCCTCTAGTGTGGGGTCACAATGGCCGACGAGGGAATCTGCCCGATCTCACCATTTAAACTCAAACTTCCTTCTCCTCCGTCGAGTCGACGGTTCCAAACAAATCAGAAAACTCTTTCTCCACTTGTCATGTTTATTCGTTTAACATTTGGCAACAGCAAAGCACAACCTCCGCGCACGGCACGTCCTATCTGACTTAGCGAGAGCGAACTACGGCACGTCCGTAGTCGCCGAGTGTAACGCCTGAGGTGCGGGAAAAATACCAAGGCCGCACACTTTGCAATTGTGTGCACCCGTCACCAAGGTACGGAAACGAGGCGGTCGTCCACAACCTCTCGCGTCCGAGAAGCAGGGGATAACCGCCACATTAACTGAACGACGTCAGGCTCCTACAGTACTATTGACTTGTACATCGAATCAGTACTCATCTGTTGGATATAATTTATTAATTAACATGGATTAGTTTAGTTTTGGACGGATTAGATTTAGATTTGTTTGGGGAGAAAGGTGTATCATAGAAAACATACATAGGCCTAAAAAAGCAGTAACACAGCGAATCCCATGTCTGTTTCCATCATATACCATATATCATGTATAGAGTCTATACCGCGACGTCTGTTATTCGATCGGCCACATTTGAAATTCCAGTTATTTTTTAAATAAAGGCTATGCATAATATCTCTCACTTGGCACACTTGACTCATTTTCCATTTTTTGGTGGTTGGCTCAGTTGTGTATAAACACTGATAAAGGCGTCCACATATACCTGTAGCATAAAGCCTGCAGTTGGCTAATGCTAGATGTTGCAGTAACGAAAGAGTGGGGGCAACTTGGGATACTTTCGGGGCACCTTGAGACAGACTTGGGGAACCTTGAGACAGCTAGTTTTGGGGCACATTGAGACAATGTCCCGCCCTGACTAACCTCACATCCGATATCATAGTTTGTGTGTGGGGTGTAATTGAAACAAACCATTATAATTATATAAGTTATAAAGTGATAGCACAGACCTCTGTAAGATACCACAGAAGTCATAGAGAATTTAAGTATTACTTGATCTATAGACGCAAATATTGATCATCCCAAAAAATACTTTTCATGTACAAAATGGACCCCAACAATAATACATGACAAGGATGTCCAACAGCCATTAGCAATAGGATGGAAAATTGAAATTGGTTAGTTTTGGTACCATTGACCAGATGGCACACAAATCGCAAAATAATTTCTGTGTCAAACAAACCTGTGAAAAGGTGCCCAAGTCTCATGGCGCCCCAGTCCTGTCTCCCCTATGACCCCTATGTCCCTGGTACCCGGCATGACCTGGCTGCCTGTTTACCAAACTGCGATCATTAAATGTTATTTTCAACATCAGCAATAGGCATATTAGTAGGCATATTGGTAACATGACTAATAATCATGATAATTACTTCAGTGCAAAATGATATCCTGGTATCTAGATCTTCTCCCCTATCATACACATAATCTTTGTCAACACACAGTGTGGGGAATGTAAGTGTTCAACAAACAAAATATCTTGATCCAACCCAGAATTCACTACACGTTGGCACAATGTTGATATAAATGTTTTAATGGTGACCCACCATATGGCATAATGAGCAACACTCTCAGTCACTGCTGAAGTCGGTCTATTGCTGACTATACATATGGCATTGAAACAACATTGGACAAATGTATCGTATGTAATGTACTATACATTTTAATTTTAATTGGATTCAACACTGTGTACCCTAATTATTGTTAACACATCTCAGCAAACACGCTAATTTGACCCAATGTTGGTCCACCGTCTACGACGCTGGCCCAACATTGGGTCAAAGTATCGTGTTTGCTGAGATTGGAAGTAATCAAACGCACACGATCGTCTTTATTTTATAATGATAATGTTACTAACCTTGCGTGTTTTATGTTCACACAGGTAAAATTAGTTGACAAATCCCAATTCTGTTTGGACGGATGAGAATATCTACAGGGAATCGCTGAATTGCGTTGGAGTCTATAGGGCCTACATGTGGTAGTTTGTGTATGACAACAACATACTGTGTCTCTATTTATACGGTATACACGCCCTACTGACGTTCAACTTGCTGCACGCACACCGATCGATAATATAGCATTGCAGTAAATCCAGAATGTACTGTATGCTCATTTTCTTGCAGCAATCAATGACCCTGCTTTTGGTCACGCTGTCTGATCACTCAGGCCAATTTCTCAGTGTTAGGCCATGTTTCAACAGCTTATGCATGTTATGAGTAATTTCATAATTCAAAGGTGTAGGGCCTACTGTTACCCAGTAAACATAAAACATTTGTAACAGTTATAACATTTAAATACAATGCCGGTCCAACGTCGAAGACGTTCGGCCGACGTTGTATTAATGTGATACAAAAATTAATGTTTTGTGTTTACTGGGATATTTGCTAGACTACTCCTCAAAGTCAAAATGTAGTATTTGCTTACATGTATAATAGGCCCTAAGCCATGCATATATATGCTACCTTTTGGTTTTGCACAGCAGTAGGTATCTTGCTGGATAGCCTAGGCTCGACTGATTTCTGTGTTAACCCTTGTCTTGCTGAGTTGTCCAAAATTAATTCATTTGATAACTGATCGTCTAGGCTGTGAGCCAGTGTCATCAAAAAAATAACCTTGCTGCACAACTCTTTGCACGATTTAGTCCCAACTAAATAGTTCATCTTGGGTCACTGTGTGGCGATTTGTTATTGAAAAGAGTGTAACCGGAGTCCCAACTTAATAGTTCATCTTTGCTCACTGTGTGGCGTGCTGTTATTGAAAAGGGTGTATACTCCTTCAGCAGTGTCGCCTGTTCCTCTGTTGATGTGAGCGAGCTTGTGCCGATCGTTGTACAACTTTGGTTGCTGTTGCTCATCTTACACATGACATGTAAATATAGGCCCACAGGGAAAGTGGATAGTGACCAGTTTAAATTTAGTGTGATGTTGAAAATTGCTGATTCTTTTGCCATGTGCCACGGAGATAATATTGACCATGGAAATAAAACACTTAATAGCTATGGAGCAGTAGGCCTACATGATATGAATAGTCCATGCAGTCAAAATATAAAAAACACACCACAAGTAGCAAATGTTTTTATTGTTTTACCAATTAGTTCAAAATCATCAATTCACGGTACGTGAATACATTTTCCGCGTCCCAAATGGGCCTCAGTTTCGATCCCTAGCCGAGTAGGCCCTATACGGTATCAGGAAGGCGATGTTCCACACGACTAGGGGCACTAGGGGAACTTGCCTGAGATGCCCACCCCTAAGGATCGGAACCTTTTGTAGCCAGCACGTCTGACTGATTACCAAATGAAGATCAGCAACTGATTCTGTATAATTATAACCATTTTTTTGAATTTTTGTAGGTCTGTAGATCTACTCTGTGTATTTGGTGAAATATGTCGGAAAGCATTTTTTGAGCTAAGTACGTGGGCGTTTTGGGAACGTCATTCTTAAGACGCCCCCCCCCCCCCACCCGTGCACAAAACGCCCACTACATTTCCCCACTACCACATGGACGCACACCCTGAAACAAAACAATCATATGGGCCTTATAGGGACATGGGTGGGCGTTTTGGGAACACTTGTCTTAAGCATGCTAAATCAGAGGGGGCGTTTTAGGAAAAACTGGGGTGGGCTTTTTAGGCACATGAGAAAATAATAGAACATGGTAATTTCCTAAAAAGACCTCATGGCAGGCTTGTCATATTCATGCTAAAAATACGAAAGAAAGATGCCTTTGTAAGGCTTTTTTAAAGTTATCTATACTATATTTTTAGGCATAGTCACAGTTCAAAATTGTGCAAAAATAAAATCAAAATGTTTCATTTTACATTTTAGTTTGGCACATTAAAGCTGTCCTGTGTCTATGCAGCCAAGTTCTGCACAAGGGGAGTCATGGCGTCATAAATGAATTAAACAGTCGCACATAGGTGGAATTATGACTATCAATTCGGAGAAAGTGGTGGGTGGGCGTTTCAGGCAAGTTGGGCGTCTTAGGCAAGTTCCCCTACATGTGTGAGTTCGTCATCAAATTTGCTTTTTAAGAAATTATTTTAGTTTCATAAAAAATACTGAGCTCAGTATACCCCATATGAAATATTTTAGAATATTTACATTATTATTAAAATATGTTATTCTAGACAAAAAATGAGGTAGGGGTACGCCTAAGTACGTTTAATTAAATCACAATTGTAATTGTGTGTTTGTGTCTGGTGTCAAAATTATGCTTTTACAAACCTATCTAGCTACACAATTGAGCCATTACATACGTCTGTATTACCATATGTGATAACTCACTTTAATTTGTGTAACCATATAATAAAAACATAGGCCTAATGACTCATGCCCATGTTTTGTCTATGGGAAGCTGTGCTCAGGATTTAGCCAGGTAAACACGTGCCCGGTGTTTGTCCATCGAAATGTGTGCCCCGGGTTTGTTCAAGAAAAGCTGTGCTCATGGTTTGTTTACGGAAAACTGTGCCCAGTGCTTCTCCATTGAAAGCTTCGCTCAGGGGTTTTCCGGAGAAAGCTGTGCTCAGGTTTTGTCTATGGAAACCTGTTCTCAGTGTTTCGTCATCGAAAGCTGTGATCGAGCTACTTAGGGTTGGTTCAGGGAAAGCAGCTTTTGGGATTTGTCAAGATCAAACTGTAGGACATTTAAAAGAAAATACTGCCAACAGAAATAAAAGTTATCATCGGGATAAACTGACTAGAAGGATTCTAAATATACACTAAGAAATTGGATACATGTGTCCATATTGCAAATGTGATTATGGAACAACAAAAATAAAAGAATAATTCGCTTTAATATTATATATGTTGTTATTGATGATGGTAAGAATTTATTATGTTGTGGCTGTTTGTTTAAATAAAAATAATTATTTTAATTTATTATTTCAACTACAAATAAGTTTTATATAGTGAAGCTTTGGTGATTCAGTAATATAAAGATAATAATTGCTTGATTTTTTAAATTATGAGATAAAGACCTGTATCATTTTTTTCTCTAACTATGCATTACCAATTGTATCTCTGTAGAAGTAATAGACAATCAAAAATAGTTGTTGACCGTCATCATCTCATAATATAAAACGAGTTTATATATATTTCATGTGTTTAATCAGAACCAGATTGGCAAGGGCAAAGCATAGGCACATATCTTAGCTACGCAACGTGAATTCCTTTAGAACGAACATTTAGCAAAATTGTTAAAAAACGGTGTTTGTCCTTGTTGGTGAGCTTGTGAAATTTAGGTCTATCATAGGGTTTATTGTCACAGCACCGGGGCAACAAGTCACAGTGTATGAATGTACAGTGGGGTTAGATGTCACAAGGAACAAAGCAGCTGGGGTACAAAGTTACCTTATTGACATCCACAAAAAAATGAGCGGGACGTAGCATAGGCCCCCTAGGCCTATTTTGTCAAATTACAGGTTAGCGTTATCGCTGTTTTGTCCTTTACAACCATTTGTTGTGACTTACATCCTATTTATTGTCAAGTATGAACGGAAACATTTTTTAAAGATTATATGTGTTCACAACATACTGCTTTTCTGTTATCTTCATGCTACCCTGGAATCGCCTTGGCAGCTTGCAGATGACATTTACTAATGAGTGTCCACACAGATATTTCGCCTCAGGGTAAAGAAGACAAAGATGTCTACCCTTGGGGTTAAAAGTTTCAGCAAAAGTTTCAGCCTGTGACTTTTAGCCCTGTGGCTGTGACTTTTAACCACATGATGCGCAGCATATAGTTCATGTTCGAAATTTCAGAATTTTATTGGGTTTGTAGGCTATATAAATCATTATCCATGCCAATAAATAGGCCTACAGTAGGCCTATATGTAAGCTCCAACACAACTTTGAGATACTAACCTGAAATTTTGACAAAGTCTTTTTACCAACTCCGAAATCCCATTTCAACAGATAGCAAAACAACACTTCGTTTCTTTTCTGTCTTTATGTTCTTGGGGAACACCGGGAATGCTGTGTGGAAATGATGTGACGTCGGTGACGTCAGTGACGTCATATCATATGGTTTTTACCCATAGCATAGAATTCAATAACCCTTTCACTGCGGATGTCGCCAAAAGGCGACCTCCTGGCACACCGCGGATGTCGACATCATGAATTACTTTTTTTAGTTACAAAATTAATTTATTCAGCGCTCAGACAATTTATGACGTCATAATTCCGCGGTGAAAGGGTTAAATCTATGCCCTTAGAGAAAAAGTAACAGGCCAGTGACTTTAATACTTTAATATTTGTTTGGACTCGGAAAATGCTGACTCTGCATTCTGCTGTCAATAAATTGTTTATTGGCGTCAACTTCGCTGCGCATTGCGGTATGAAACGGTGGTAATAATTTACCATTCCTAAATATCTTCGCAACGCTCGTTGCTTTTCGGGCTTTACGAAATTGACTATGGCGTCGATGGCGCTGCATGGTAACGGCGAAATTCCTTCAGCACAAGCGTGGTGGCCTAAGAAACTTAACTCAGTTGTACCAAACTGACACTTCTCAGAACCGATGATGATGCCGTATTCGGCTAGTCGGGCAAAAAGAATTTTTAAATGTTTTTTTGAGTTTTATGATCTGGACTGGTTACCAGTAGGTCGTCTAAATACACAAAAACGAAATCAAGTCCGCGTGTAACGTGGTCTATGAAACGCTGAAACGTTTGGCCGGAATTTCGCAGACCAAACGGTGTCCTGGTAAAATTAAATAGACCAAAAGGTGTAGTAACGGCTGTCTTATGTATGTCTGACGGTTCCACAGGAATTTGGTAATAGGCTCTAACCAAATCAATTTTTGAAAAAAAATTTGAGCCAGCTAATCGCTGCGTGAAATCCTGAATATGTGTAATTGGGTAACAGTCGGGTACGGTCTGAGCGTTCAAGCTTCTGTAATCTCCACTTGGTCTCCAGTCGCCATTTTGCTTTGGTACCATATGAAGCGCTGAGCACCATTCACTGTCGCTGGGTTCGATGACTCCTAACTTGATCATGTCGTCGAACTCGCGTTTCGCAGTGACAAGTTTATCGGGTGCCAATCGTCGTGGGCGCGCAAACACCGGGTGTCCTTTCGTTACGATTTTATGTGTAATGCCGTGTTTAACGGTCTCACCCTTTGTCGTAGGGAGAGTCAGTTCCGGGAACTGACCTAAAAGTTTAGTGTATTCATTATGAACAGTGTCCACTCTGTTCAACGACAGTGGTCTGATTGACGACAGTGAAGC
Source organism: Flabesymbios commensalis (assembly GCA_964017125.1). Lineage (NCBI taxonomy): Eukaryota > Metazoa > Annelida > Polychaeta > Terebellida > Flabelligeridae > Flabesymbios > Flabesymbios commensalis. Next base: position 43,841,173 of record OZ024907.1, read on the forward strand.
GGGAATAGCTAAACCGGTTCTCATGTCTCTAAGCCATCGACTTCTTAGGTCTACTAGCAAATTATAATGAATCAAAAAATCGGCCCCTATGATGGGTTGTTGCACGTCCGCCACTATAAATGTCCACAGATAGTCGCGTTTTAAGCCGACGTCGACGACGCGTTTACTGTTGCCGTAGGTATTGATAGTAGTGTTGTTAGCGGCCACCAGGGAGAGGCAGTCTGCGTCCGAAATCCTGTTAGCGCAAGATTTCGGCAAAACGCTGACCGCTGCGCCCGTGCCAATCAAATATTTTTATTTATTATTCTTGTCTGCGACGTACAATAACTTAGAGTGAAACAACTTGGGAAGGGTGGCTTCCACGGAGTCATGTCGCGTCTCGGTTATACCGCCAGATGCAAGAGTCGCTACCTTGCTCTGGCTTAGCAGTTTAAAGAAAATGCGCTAGGGTTTCTGCACGTGCGTGCCTTGTCACCGAAAGTTTGGTGAAAGTAGCAAACAGGTGCATTAGCCGTATCGATTCGGTTCGCAGCATTATTTTGCTGTGCGTTCTGCGGCGGTACGTACGGACGAATATTTTGCTTTGCATTGTTAAAACTACTTTGTTTGTTAGGAACAAACTCTGTGGCCTGTGCATTTGAAATGAATGGAGGCCTAGGTGCATAATTATTATTTGCACGTCCACGTCCCGAGTTCCTCTTCTTTTCTGCTGCTGTCGCGGTCTCTAATTTCTTTAGTCTCTTTGATAAGTCCTCGAGCAGTCCCACTAGTTTAGTGGTTTCGTCGACCTTAATCTCTGCAACCCCCGGCTTACTCTCTTCCACATCCGTTTCTAAAGCAAGGGCCCTGTCGGCCAACATGGCCAAACTCTCCAGTGTAGCACTATCTGGTTGTGTGGCCAAATGAGCACGAATTGAAGTTGACATTTGCCGAATAAATGCCTGGCGTATAACCGCCTTTCCGACCACTGCCTGAGTTCCGAAACCTGCCGTCTTCTGTAGGCGCCTTAAGAATCTTGAGGGAATGTCCGAGCCCATCTTTTCTCCGGAAATCACCTTGTTTACCCGTTCGGGTGTTGTTAAATCTCGTCGCTCAATTAATATACTTTTCAAGCTTTCATACTTGTGCGACCTGAAAGGTTGGAGTAGGACATCTCTCACGTCAGAGGCGACCTCGCCTGAAAGTGCTGCACATGTCAGACTGTACCGCTCATCTTCGTCATGGATTTGATGAAGATCGAACTGTGTTTCGATCTGATTAAACCAAAGTTCAACATCTGTAGCGTAAAATGTTGCTATCTTGAACTTAGGTAAGTTTGTTGAACGTCTCGGAGGCTGTCTTCTGCGTGGTGAAGGACTTTTTGACGAATCACTCCTAGAGTGATGTCTTGTTCGTCGATTTCAAGCGATTCGAGCAAAACCCTCTTTGAGCCTTTGGTACTTATTGTCAGCCTCGCGGAAACGAACTTCGTTCTCCTCGCTTTCCGAGTAATAATTATCTTTTCGGCGAGAGAGTAAAATTATTTAACTAATGAAACGTTTGAGACTGCGGGTCTTTTGGCTCTATGCACTCTCAAACGGTGTTGAAATGGTATGTCATATTAACACATACCAGCTATTTCGGTGACGTGTCGTGTGCGGGTTAGCTGTACATTGCCGTCTAGACCTTGTTAAAAATGTCAGGATATGCTTAATCTTTAGCAGTGTAGGCTGTTGAGATTGTCCATGCTATGTCGCATGTTGCGAGATACGGGGGTTGCTGAGATATTTGAATATTCTTCAGTGGGATTGCGTATAATTACTTTTCATTTAATCACACGCATATATAATTTTTGTGAAAACTGTAGGTTAAGATTGCATAATAAATAATTACTACATGCTATGCTAAGCTATGATAATAGTATATAGTAAATCGACTTGGGTTAAAATAGGCAAATATTGAAAATGTTTCGCTATAGCGCAACTGTCAAGTCGAATATTTCGTTATTTATATAAGTTTGATCTACTGAAATCAACTATCATGAGAAAATCCTGGCTGATAGGATAAATGTGACTGCGATAAAAACAGCTACATTTGTTTTTAAAATAATATTTTTTAAACGTGACTGACAGTAGTCTACGCGATTTGATGATATAATATATCATTTCACTGATAAATGATTTCTGCGGTGAACATTCCACTTTTTTTTATATGGCATGTTCAGCGCCGATTCATTCTTGATGACGTCCGAATCGATCGCTCGCTTCGTTTCGTTTATTGACGTGTAATTCGGTTGTCGTCGTAGCTTTTGCGTTTATTTGGTTTGCGTCGGGTGTGGTGTGATGTATGATTGTTTGCTGCTAACATGTGGCCCGTCGCACACGTGTCAGCCTGTATCCGTTTGTCAAATATGGCGTACGTGACCACAGCCGCGTAGACCCAGCCAGCAGCTCGTTGCTGTATGCTTGGGCCAACAGGCCTGTATAATGGGTGTGCGTGCAAAACTGAGCAGTAGACGCATCTAGCCTCACATTAGCATATTCATGAGCTACCCTGTGCCGGGCAAGGCGCGAGGAGTAGGCTAGAACGACGCCGAACACCAGGGGGCGTTGCGACGTGAAAAATTAGACTATGATTTTTATCAAAATCTCGCACAACTTGTGCTATAATTTCTTTTCCGAAACAGCGTATTTTATATTCTCTCACTTTAATAGTTTTGAAAAAGGAAATTTGTATGTATGTAAAAAAAAAAAAAATTATGGCTAGACCGTGTATAGTCTTGACACGTGAATAGACTGAGCCACGAATTCAAAATGGCGGCCTAATTTATGCTAATGTGATGAGGTGACATGGGTCCACTGTCCAGGTGCATGCCGGGTATAGCGGGACGCGTTTTTGCCCACGGCGGGCCAGTAGCTAAATTAGGGGAACCAGCATCCAACATGGCGCTCACTTACCAAATACATTCATGACAAACAGCACTCCCTGAAATAAAATATTGTTATAATAATAAAATGTTGACCTACGGTCCTGGAAATATGTTTTACAGATCAACTAGGACCGTTTATCACATTCATTTTCAGGCAAACAATTTGATTTGGCCCTAATCCTATTAAAGGTTATCTGAGTCGAAGCGATGTTTTTTGATAATTTTTTCTTTGTCAATTTTTGCTGAAAAATCGAAAACTGACGAGACTTCTTCTATTGGATTTTAAAATCGAGTCACCCTATTATGGCGAACAACGATAAAAATGGAGTTTTCAAAAATACCTACTTCCTACTCGCCCACAGTGGCATTAATAGGATGAAAGCATTCTAGGAACTCGTACTTTGAAAGGATGAATGAGAAATTTTTTTACGGTCTTTCTGGAAAAACCGACATATCCGCCATCTTGAAAAGGCGCCAAGCTCGTGGAATTCGATCAAAAAAAAAGAAAATTACGCCGTTTTGGACGTAAAAACGCGTACTTCTCCTCTGATAATTTTTCTAGCTAGTTATAGCTGGCATATTAGCGTGACCTACAATTTTCACGTACCTTTGCGAAAAAAATGCTCATAATTTTTTTCAAAAAATCCCTTAAAATTTTACCAAGAACTATCCTTGAAAACAGAGGTTTTCATCTTGTTGCTTGGTGAAAACGCTGTTGCGATCACGATCAAACGTCAGGGGTCACCAGTGTGGGAATGTTAAGTGGGTCCACCGGTAGGGTGAACGGCGAGAGCCGCCTCTCATTCACCATCTTATTAATAACTTCATTCTTTCCCCGTCAAGAGCTAGACTACAAGTGCGGGAAAAAGTTACGACTGCATGGCAATCGGATTTATACACACGGCACTGGAGTACTGAAACGAGGCAGTCATCCCACTGTCTCTCCGCGTCTGGGTAGACTGGGGGCGACTGTCACGGTAATCAAGCGAGGCAGGGATCCTACAGGCCTACCGGTATTGTTACTGAAAATACTGTGTTTCTTTCTGTTTCCCGTAAATGTCGTGTTTGAGCATTAATAAAAGAAATATGTCTAGTAATATATAATAAAACACTAGAAAAGTAGTTCCCGAACTCTGAGGCCCGGCTTTAGGCTGTTTGAGTGTTTCAGACAAAAAAATGGCCTAATATTTTGTAATTGTATATAGCTAGCTGTAGGCCCCTATTGGTTTTCCCAATGGGCCAGAATCCAAATGTCCAGGATATATAATTATTGAAAGAACAAAGGAGACAAGTATCTTCAACGTGTAGGCCTATAGCTAGCTATCCCTTTCACAATCACCGCTGATAAATCAGCTTATGTATGCATCTATACGATGTGCCTGGTACACACAATGAAGGCCTACCCACACAATACCGGTTCAATATTGGGCCAGCGTCGCAGCCCATTACTGGTTCAATGCCGTTCAATCGTAGGCTATTCGACGCTGACCCAACATTGAAACGAAATTTGGTGATGCATGTCCCATGTTTGCTCTGACTGCCATACGGGTGACGCTTTATGCCCCGAAAGGTCACAGCCCGGATAACGAAATACATTGGCTCAATTGTGAAATAACGTTAGGCCACCATCTGCTACGTTGGGCCAACATTATTCCAACCAAAACCCTAGCCTTTAGGCCTAATTCTTAACCACGAATATAATCGTGAATATTTTTTTTCTGAAGACTTTATAAACATGAAAGTACTTGACCTGTGTTTGTGCCAAATTGCTCGAACACATTATTTGCAATAGTATAATGACCCACTTTACATAAAACGAAATTGTAACACGTGTGCAACACAGTTCCCTTGCAGAGCATTCATGCGAAAGTCAATTACTATCGACCGCTGAAGACCTGGTTCAAAATTATGAGAATAAAATTCAGACAGATTCAATTGTATTAGACACTAGTAAGGCTTTCGATGTAGTTCCCCACCAAGTTTACTCCACAAACTTGATCACTACGGAATTAGGGGATCCACAGTACTTTCCATTCAAAATTTTCTCACCACTTGATCGCAAAAAGTAGTAGCTAGTAGATGGTAGCCCTTCGGATGCTGCTCATGTAGGATCTGGTGTGCCACAGGGTACAGTACTTGGTCCGATCTTATTTCTTTGCTCCATTAATGACCTCCCATCCTCGGTCTCATCTGATGTCCGACTCTTCGCTGATGACTGCCTCCTTTACAGGCCTATTAGGCCTATAGGGAAGGCTAATAAAAATACTGCAGGAGGACCTAAATAAGTTGGAGCACTGGGCATACTTTATTGGGGGATGAAATTCAACCCATCCAAGTGTTCTGTCCCCCGAGTGAAAAAAACCCGGACTAAAGAGATAGCTTCAGACTATCAGCTCAAGGGGGTCACACTTGAGAAAATATCAAGTACACTTTATTTAGGAGTCAGCATCAGTGAGAACCTGGAATGGGAGGATCACACATCCTAAATTGCGAGCAAGGCAAATTCCACACTGGGTTTCTTGAGGAGAAATATGAAGGGATGTCCCTCAAAATTAAAAGAGATTGCATATTATTTTGTTAATGGTTCGGTCATCACTTTTGGAATACTTTTGTCCTGTATGGGATCCATACATGCAGGTGATGTTGATAAATTAAACAAAATTCAAAGAGCTGCTGCACGTTTCGTAACAATCAACTACCAGCGTAAATCAAGTGTAACAGCTCTTAACCAAGATCTAGGCTGGACTGACCTACAAACTAGAAGAAATAATTTCAGGCTGACAAGCCTGTACAAAATTTTAAATGGATTTATCGCTGTGTAGGGGAGACTGGGGCACCTTGAGACGGAAAAATTCAAACCCCCCAAACATAGATTTAATTTTCAAAATAAAATATTTTGACGACACATATGGATACAGCATCCAGTGGGGTATATTTGAGCAAGAGATGAAAATTTTCAGAAATGTGTAACCTTACATTTTTTAACAAAACAGATTTTCAAGAAAGTGGCTCAATGTACCCCGTACTCGGGCACCTTGAGACACCACATGGGGTACCTTGAGACGCCAAATTAGGTACTTGAAAACAACGCGGATCTAACTAAAATCAAGATTTGAATACCACATATACCTGTAGCTAAAGCCTGCAGTTGGCTAATGTTAGATGTTGCAGTAAAATATGTGCCTGAAAAAAAGTGGGGGCACCTTGAGACACTTTCGGGGCACTTTGAGACAAACTTGGGGCACCTTGAGACAGTTTTGGGGCACATTGAGACAGCGTCTCAAGGTGCCCCACCCTGACTGACCTCACATCTGATATCATAGTTCGTGTGTGGGGAGTATTTGAACCAAACCATTATACATAAGTTATAAAGTGATAACACAAGTGGAAGATACCATCAAAATCATAGGGAAATCAAGTATTATGTGATCTATAGAACCAAATATTGATCATCCCAAAAATCTACTTTTCATGTAAAAAATGGACCTAAGCTTACATGCATGCCAAGGATGTCCAATAGTCATTAGCAATAGGGTGGAAAATCGAAATTGGTTAGTTTTGGTATCATTGACCAGATGGCGCACAAATCGCAAAATATTATCTGTGTCAAACAGGCCTGTCTCATGGTGCCCCATGTCTCAAGGTGCCCCAGTCTCCCCTACCTGTCAGTGACCTCTTAACCCCAGCAGACGAAAGAACTCGTGGTTGACATAAACAATCATTTAAACATATTAGAGCTAACACCACGCTTGGACAAAATTCCTTTTAAATTTGTACAAAACTACTACCTGATTGGAATCACCTTCCACCAGCTGCTATTAAATCCAGATCAATATCAGCTTTCAAGAGCCAACTGAGCGATAAGTCTGGTCGGCCGCTTAGCACCATTCCTTAGCCTGATACTCCACTGCTCAGTGGAGTATCGCAGTCCTCAAGGAGGACTGCGAAGTCAATATTTTAAGATTTAAAGATTTAATGATAAAGACCCAGGGACCTCAAACGTTATATTGCACATCTTCATTATTTGACAGAAATGTCAACCGTTCCCCCACACACACATGCATGCATCACCCTCAGGGGCGGATCCAGGATTTGAGAAAGGAGGGGGCGCAGTGGCTTCGGGGGCTCGCTCCCAATACTTTTTTGGCCAATTTAGGGGACTTTTTAAAGAATTTGGGAAAAAAGGGGTGGGCGTGCTCTGGGACCGCGACTGCACCTCTCTCCCCTAAATCCCCTAAATAGAACACAAACAAACCTTGGGATACCAACCCACAGCCGGTCCTAATAATTGTGCTTGTATTATTTATTGTCACAAATATCTGTAATCTTTAAAGTTTGAACTTCGCAGTCCTCCTCAATGAAGTATCAGGTGAACATGAATAGTGATTAAACACAACTGTAAAGTATACAACTTTACTGTTCTAAGCGAGCGCAGCGAGCGCCACGGAGAACGCCACAGCCTCTCCTACCGTTAACTGTTATTCCTGGTTTTAGAGCGTGAATACACCTGGAATAGAAGCTGACAACCCGCAAAATGGCGAGAGACGTCGCAGGATATTTGGCTGAACAACAGCGTAAAACCACTGGAGAACTGTCGCAAGAATGGAGTTCATTAGAGGAATTATATAATAAAAAGTATAGTTTTACTTCTTGATATTTCTAAAATAAATTTAAGTCAAGTTTGGCCAGATAAACAGTTCATTTGTTCAACGTGACTCATCAATATGTATTTTCATTGGCATATTATCGCCCACGCCGGTGTCGTAAGCTGAAAGTAAGGAGGTTCATCAACTTTAAATCTTTTTAATTTTACTTTATACTGATCAGGTTCGATACCATGTCAATAAATATTATCGCATTTATATCTTTACCGGGTGTAGATCTTCATACGCAAACGTATAAATATTTTCACCGGATTAGATTAGATTTAATCAGTAACCACTAATTATTCACATAGGACAAAAAAATGATCAATAGTGCAAATACATAAATATCATGGGTCGCCAATCATGGTCACCAGGGAATAAAACACCGAAAAGTTTCCTGGTGAGAATACTTATTTCCACAGCGGTCCCTTGATAGTGATCCATGATGGCGATGGCAAGAAATTATTTAGTCAATATAAATATATATAAATAATTTGTCTAACTGACCACACCAGAAATTGAAATATCACAGTAATTTGATAACAAGTCTACTCTCACGGAGAGAAAACCACGCCGGAGAACAGAGAAAGGCTCACAACATGCAAACACAATTGGAAGCCCATCCCACGTCCCCCTGCGGTAGGCCTACACCTCCGCTAGAGTAGAATAAATACCTATATAAATATAGAAAATATGTTATAATATTATAACGGTTACTATGCTAATTTTAGACTTATACTAGTCTAAAATCATTTAAAATACTGAATATAAATAAAGTGAAAAGCTAGTAGTAAGTATATACTCCATCTTCATGTCATTGTAACTCTGTCCACTGGCTGAGTAACGAAATGACTTGGCACCCGCAGACTTTACATGTGGTAGGACCAGGGATTGCACACTTGTTCTAGTGTATCTGTCATGTTCTTGACTGACCATTAAAAATGAATCTCGTAAATATTTTGGGGCTGTTCCATGAATTATTCTAAACATGTTGTTAAGTTTAATTTGTTTAACGTGTTCCGAAACAGGTATCCAATTGATAATTTTGAATTCATTGAAACCAATATGCGTCCTTGGGGAGCAGTTCAGGACAAATCTGATAGTTTTATTTTGAAGAATTTGAAGTTTTTGTTGGTAAATTTTCTGAAGACCACTAAACCATGCGGAGCATGCATAATCAAAATGACATTGAATTAGAGCTGATGCCAAAAGTTTCCCTGATTTTGTGTTTAAAAATTTTGCATGTCTCCATAAGAATTTGAGTCGTGAGTTGCCTTTCTTAAGAATATTTTCCGCAATATAATTACCAACTAAAAACTGGTCCAGATCTACTCCCAAATATCTCACACTCTTTGTAGAGGCTACCATGGTCTCACCACATGTAACATTCATTTCTGAAGAAATACCAAGTCTTTTCTTTGTACCAAAAAGTATTGATTCTGTCTTCCCTAAATGGATGGATAGTCTATTTAGGGAAGACAGAATCAATACTTTTTGGTACAAAGAAAAGACTTGATATTTCTTCAGAAATGAATGTTACATGTGGTGAGACCATGGTAGCCATGGATGTAAATATTAACATGATTACGTTTATATGTAGGTATATAATTAATGTGGCCAGGTTGTAGCACATACAACATTTCAGCACATAAACGTACACAATAAGAAAAACAGGATTATGGACATATCGAAAAACAAACTTTCAAAGCAGTACATTCACAATGTATCATACTGCGTATCTATATTGCATCAGAGGAACAATATTGACTTTGCTGGACTCAATATCTAGCTATAATAATGACCGTGCACAATATCCTACATTTCAAATATATTATGAAATGTTATTGTCCTAAAAATAAATGTTACTTTTATAAGCATTAAATTGTGTTCTTAATAATACTTTTAAAATGTAACTTACCTCAGAATTACCATTCAAATGTGCACTATCAACCAGTGTACGTTTTCAAGATGGCGAGTATTTGTATATAAAGCCTTCTAGAAAAAAAATACACATACAATCCACCTCTTACTAATGGAGATTGACCGGACGCGTATGTGCTACAACCTGGTCACATTGTATACCTACACTTTGTACAATATATTTCAACATATCGTCATCAGTACACAGGGGGTCTACAGACACAAAATAGTTCGTATTGATCTACAGTCTTTTAAAAACAGATTTTTAATATTTGTCAATTACTGCAACATTCCTTGTGATCTGATTAAACTTACTGAACATTCAGGCAAGGCTAAATTTGATAAATAGGCTGATAATATGAAAAACAAAAGTAAAATTTAGCCATAAAGAGCAGGTTAATATTTACACTGGGGTGAAAATATATATACGCCGGAAGTCAGTTTTCTGTATAAAGATTTACACCCCGTAAAGATATTAATGCGATAGTATTTATTGACATGGTATCGAACCTGCTGATAAAGCTTGTCTCACTTTCAGTGAAAATGAGACACTCGGTCTCGGTAGCAATGACAATGCTCACCAGGTTCGCTGACGGTCGCTTAAAGCCTTTATCACGAGGTCTTCAAATATTGTTACGGTGAATATCTCCGTGATTATACTACAGTCTATGTCTATGAGACTATGACACAATTATCTGGAGCGCATATTTTTTGTCGATTTCTCTGTCAATTCTGAACTGATTTCCTTGAAAAATTGCTGGTAAAAATTTCGCAAAATTATATTCAATATTTCCGGTAAAAATTTCACAAAATTATATTCAATATTTCAAAAGCTAGACTATTTGACATGTAATAAAATTCCAGAATTAGCGTAATGGGTTTATAGAGGACGGCATATTTTAATTTTACTACATGTCAAATAGTCTAACTTTTGCAATTCTGCATGTAACTTTTTGAAATTTTTGAAATGTCCTGAAACGTTACAGAATTTCATGAAAATCGGTTGATAATTGACGGAGAAATCGACGAAAAGCATGTGCTCCAGATAATTGTGTCATAGACTATAGGCTAGCTGGCCATTAACTAAACTCCTTTTCGATTAACAGACCACCAATTTCCGCCAATTTCCAGTAAAAGGCTAGAGTAGACATGGTTACTGTGGACTATACCAGGGTTCCCCACAGAAAAAAAAATCATCTGGTTGTTATCTTAAAAATGTTAGCTCAGCGCGAGTGCGCGATAAAAAATATCAAAGGTTTTTTTCATTCGTGCTGTGTGCCTGACCGTCTGTGTGCCGTCACCATACTCCAGCATACACAGCATACGTCAGAGTTATGCAATTTTGATTGAATTTGAGTGGAAAGGTCTAAAAGTGTCTGAAGTTGATAATTTGAAAAATAGAAAGTTCCTAGAAGCGTCTCATCTAAATTTGTGAAATTAAGAAAGTTTGCTTGTTCTTAATTGTCTGTCTATTATTTTGTCTTTTTGATTTGATGGTTTGTGAGTTGTATTTGAGTTTAGGCCTATGCATGTTTTCTTGGTGTTTTATGCGTTTTTGTTTGTTGGTGAGAGTTATTATTCTGTTATTTATAATTGTTGTTGTGTATGCCTGACAAGGTTTGTTAGTTATTATCACTCACTCACCAACGCGGTGACACTTTGGCGAGTGACAACGTGTCGTGGTGACTCGGCAACGCTAGAAGTGTTGGCCCGTCAACGCTGTTATCACACTCTCGCGTACTGCTAGCTCCGCGTACGTCGCGCCGATGGGGCTCAGCGCTGTTAGCGCTGGACTAACATTGGCACAGCGGTGGCCACACTGTGACAGCACTTTCTACACTTGCTGTCAGCGCTGCTTCTGCCAGGCTTAAGCCTACATGTTAGGCCTAAGCCTATGTCATGTAGCATACATCACATGACGGGTGGCCCAGAGGAGGGGGGATTATGGGGGGAGGGGGGGACGTATCTTGTGTGTACGTTTAGTGTTTACTATCCACCTGCAATATATAAGCACACACCAGTCTTACACGTACACGCTGATCGCTAAACCAACACAGTATGACACTGGCGACCAGAATATTGGCAAATCTATCAGCTGGATAACAGCGGGATGTGACCTATTACATGCTGGTCGGCATAAAATTCATCCGGTCGGCATGCCGGCATTTCCGGCACTGTGGGGAACCCTGACTATACCCAGCGTCAGATTAACTTGTATCGCATGTTTTTTGCCGATTTCTCAGTCAATTCTCAACCGATTTTGATGAAATGGTTATGATGAAATGTGGTTATTTTATTATTTTTGAAGTTGTAAATTGAAGATGAAAAAGGTGATGCATCAAAAACTATAAAACCACGTGGCACACTTTTTCAACCTGGACACACATATAGAATGTTAGACTATCTGACAAAGATTCAATGCTGCTAGTTTATGTTAAATAAATCGAATCACGCTCGCGATGATATAATAAATGTATGTATAATGGTAAGCGCCCTGCTCTTCATTTGAAATGACATTTTCATGACTATCAAAGGTCACTTTTTGCTTAAAACACAAAATTTGCATGGGCTTACTATTATATGCAATATACCTTTTAAAGGGGAGTGTTTAAGTAAAAGTATATATTAATTATGCGTAGTTATATACATCATGAGCCCAGATCACGCATCGCCCAGATCACCCACTGAAAATGGTTCCGGGTCAACTCGGACCCTGACCAACTCGAACCCTGGTACAAACGGTGTCTGAGTTGGTTCACTGCAGTGACCCACTTGGTAGGCCCCCTAATGGTAGAATAGTGTCCGAGTTGGCATAGGGTCCGACCCGTCTAAAACCAACTCGAACCCAATTTAATAGATTTTATCAACAATATTAAGCCTACTGAATATATCACGCCACTAAGTTTTTTTTGTTTGATCTGTTATCATTATCACTCGGGCCACGCAATATGAAAAAAACAATTAGACTCAGAGACAAAATAATATTGTACCGGTATAGTGTTAATCAATAGAAATATTAAGTTTATAAAATGTTGTCACTGGTCATGCCGGTTGTATTGTCTTAATTGTATTTTTGATTTTGATAAATAACATATTTATAATAATATCACCTTGCCCTACAGGGATCGACACTAACACTGGCCCGTTGGCCTGAGGTCAGTAAAAATCACTAAGGGCCAGTAAATTGCCCGAGATACTGGCCCTGGGGGCCAATGAAAAAATCCAACTCTTTTGATACAGTGTACACTAAAGACTAGAAAGACAAGGCTAATGGCCAGTAATTATCTGAAGTTACTGGCCCTTTGGGCTCCTACCTGGAATCAGGTACATGTAGTGTCGATCCCTGCCCTAGAAACAGCCATCTGAATCATTAAGAACAGGGCAGTAATCATGATTATAATGTCCACTTCCTGCGTTGTGAGCATATGTACATGCGTATCGTCCATATATATATATATCTCAAAAATATCCTGTGTATTTAAGTGTAGGCACAGGTGAAATGCAGTTGGCAATATTTTTTTCATTATATGTTTTACAATTTTTTTAACTAAAAAAATTGTAGAACATATTTAACAGTTGTTTAATGAAAACACACCGCCTGAAATGCATTGACTTGAACAGTTTCAAATGAAACACGATATAAAAATGCAGTTAACTGCAACAGTAGATAAAACACCATATAAAACGTCATTATCTTCAACAGTAGATAAAACACCATCTAAAACGCAATTAACATTAACAGTGGAGCAGCAACTCAATAGAGTGATGACATGTCCTGCCGACAATAGTGAGGTGTGATATACCATGATATACTTGAAAGCTCAATTAGCCCTCCACATGCTGATGACAACATATATATATCCGTATTCAACATCCGTTAACCAAATAAAATATACTATAGTCTGTATACATGTCTTGTTAACTATTTATCCAGATACAATGATGATCACAAAACAAAAAATATCACATTTTATTGATATAAAGATTATTTAATAATGAAAATAAGACATTTTAGATTATACATGATGTCTCTGTTGTCAATTCTTCACTTGTAGCGAGCCGCCCGTCTCTAATAATTTTTATTGGCAAATTTACTAATTTTTTTGTGGCCTACATCACTTCTAACTTTTACCATCTCTAATAATCAACATTTTATTCATGTTATATGTGGCGAGCCGTCATGTGATTGTGTCGCGAGCGTTGTGGGTGTTTGCAAATTGCCAATAAAGTTCATTTCTCTAGATAATAAAAATAAATTCTCCTGCTAGGTTTTTTAACCCTTTCAAGCCTGAATTTACCATTGTCATCTTCATCCACTACAAGGCTCCGCGAATTGCTGTCGCAATTCCCGACTTGTAGTGAATGGAGATGATTTGTTGTGGTTTAAAAATTAAAGAAAATTTTGTCATGTACTGGAAAAAAAGTTTCATGGAAATTTTTGTTTTAAAACCCTTATTTGTAGAAAAATTCGGTCTTTTTTCAGTGATGTAAAATGATGCTTCAGTGCATCGTGAGGACTTAAAGGGTTAATCATGACCTTAATATTAGCAAGAATATATAATATATTCCTGATATTATTCTACTCAACACCTTAAACATGAAAAAACAACTTGATGACATGACTGTTATTGCATCAATGTAGCCGATATATTTACTCCACACATGTCCATTGTTTGAGTGTAATTAACAGGTGTCACCTCTATGACGTGTGAGTGGTAATTACGCTCGCTGAACTCTCAATGGCATTTCACTCAGTAATTGCATCTAGAAGGGTCCAAGTACTGTCCAAGTTTGTTATATAATCATAGGTCCGACGTGGTATAGGTCAGAGTCGTCCGGTTACCGTGAAAATACCATGCACCCAGATGCCCCTCGCCCAGATAGGATGACACCGTTCACCCACTTAAAGTTGTGTCTTGCTACAGCGACCCAAAACTTCAAGTGGGTGAAAATTAGAATGTCGCGCTTAGCGATTTAAGGGTTTTAACATGTTTAACCCTTACACTGCTGCCTAAAATTTGCAGCATGTGTGGTTTCCCACTAAGTAATATCTGGCACGTTTTTCTTCAAAAAAACTTCTGATGAACAGCTGATATTAAAAGCCATTATATTACAAAATCAGTCAGTTAGCTATATTTAAAGGCAAATAGAAAGGCACCAGAAAACGAAAGTGAAAAAAAAAAATCAAAAATTTTTTTAAAAATATTTTTAAATTTTTTTTTAAGAATTTCTCGGCGACTATAGTCGCCCACATCAGGCTGCGCTTGGTTAATTTTGGGTGACTATAGTTACCCATAGCAGTGTAAGGGTTAAGCTGTCACTTACCTTTACAAGGACTAACTCTTACAATAGTTTATTATACCGTATGAAGTTTAATAAACTACAAAAAAAACATGTCTTACTTTATTATAAAACAGCTTATAATAAAGAAATCGTAATCGAAGTGATAAAACGCACGCTTGATAAAATGTTTATAATTTACTGTTCAGTTAGTACAATTTCAAGATGGTTAGGGAGGAATAACATAAATTTCATGCCAAATTAAAAAAATATACACAGTTTTAATTTATTTTATTCAGGTTATGGCATCAGCTCACCTTAAAATTGCAACAGTTTGTGAAGCACCCAAGCTTTGGCCAAGGAGACGGTCTGCTAAAGGTTTGTATACATGTGCCTAGTAAATTTATACCTGTATATTTTATACTTTGTCATGTTGAATCTTTCAGCATAGCGATGACTTTAGACATCAGAATCAGAAGTCTATATATACCGGTACCCCGCTCTGAAAGAGTAATATATATTGAATAGCCGTAGGATGAATCAGAAAGAGCTTAATTTCCAAGATATTAATGATGATTTCAAATTGAAAATACTTTGGTCTCTGTGGTTTATACAAAAAAAATCAGTGCTTTATTAGTTACCTGGGGTAAAATAACTATTTGAAAAGTGAGCTGTGCATGTACTGAAACCAGTCACGCATTAGTCACTGCATGATGTCAAAAATGAAACAAGTCAGGCATGAAATTCTGCCCTCTACTTTCTGATTTAAAACAGTTGATCCCAGTGGGCTAAAGCATACTGACCAATCTCTCAGATCATTGAAACTTTAGTTAAAATAAAAAGGAGAATTACTTTGTGTAGAATAGCTCTACCTTCAGCTATCAAGTTGTATGCCACTGGCAGACTCCTGTATAACATGTTTGTGCTATGCTCTATAAATGTTTACTTTTTTTATAATCATGTTAACATCGTTTTTAGTTTGCATTTAAAATTTATTCATATTTGCAATCAATTAGCTTTGTAAACATGTATGCATATATATTGATCTTGTTTTCTTTTGTTTAGCTTTATCAAAATTTCCTGTCAGACTTCGAGCACAGGTAATTAAAAGAATTATATCTGTTATTTTTATTTGATTATTATTAGAAACAGTATACAATTGAGATCTATAGTACATTAATAACTTTTCTTGTGCAATTGAGAATATCCATTATTATTTAATTACATTTTAAAAAATGCTGCATTTTACTTCATAGGCTACACTATGTTAATTGTTAAACAAATATTCTTGAGGGCAATTAGTAGTTAAGGGAGATACCGATATTTGGTATTTTTCATTGAATGCTGTTTACTTTTTTTCTGTAAAGTTGTTACTTTATGTTGCATTTATAAGACTTCTAATGTTTCAGAATAAATGCTTTGGCACTTGCTGAATTGGTACGAGTAATCGCAAAATGTATAAAAGGTATATTATTCAGTCTGTACTATTTTCCATAAAACTAGTATACAAAAGTGTAAATTACAAGGAGCTCCGGATACATTGCCATTGTATAAAAACTAAATTGTACCAAAAACATCATGTGTATTTACATGTATATTATCAAGAATTTGGTAATAAATTCTTGATATTATGCATTTCATTCAGGCTTAAGAAGGAGCATGGCACCACCTGGTCATGTACACCAGATACCAGATATGACATTTCCAGCTCTATCTTTTTCCGAAGTTAAAAATAAAATTAGTACTGCAGGCGAAATGTCAGTCAAATGTGTAAACAACACTAGTGGCGACCAATATTTACACCTTTCAGGGCTGGTAATTATGTTTGAAAGAATATGTGGCTGTCCAGCAGGCAACAAGTTTCACAATTTAAAAAAAACTGTTGTCTTTTCCCCAAATTTTCTATGTGAAATTGTGATATTTAGACAATTATTGGACACTAGTCCCATCCAAATGACGGGTGCATATGTGTTGCTGGCTATGACCATGTATGGTTTTCTGACATTTAAATACATATCAACACATTGCAAGAAGTGGTTGTCCATACAGAGAATGAAAACTTTGCCAAGATTCAGATTTGATTGTTGGCTGTTTCGTACACCCAGAAACACCTTATTACAAACTTGTGCCCGTCAACTCGATACATTCAAGGCCCAAACTAAAAATAGGCTTGTTACGGATTTCCTGGCCGTATGGGTTCAAATGCTGCAGTGAAAAACTTTTTATATTTTTCCCAGACAAATATTTCGGAGTCATTTTAAGAAAATACTGCAGTGATTGGGTTTCATCTAAAACTTAAATTTTTCGAACAGTACTGATGACATTTAAAAAATTAAATTTTTAAAAACTGTTGCATATTGTTGTTGAATACTTTTTGGTCTAGCATGCGATAAAAAAATCTCCCTCCCTTCCTCATGACTTTATTAACCACTGCAAAATCCGAAACAAACTTTTTTCATAGCCTGGCAGGAGAGAAATAAAATAATCACTTCCCTCCCGCATGACTTATTTAGGTGCTATGAAATCTGAAACAACTATATTTTTAAGGCTGCCCCAATGGTGCCCTTTCCATTATGATGAAATGGGGAGTGGCCAGCAGGGCTACGATCCAGTCCTTTAACACTTTTGTCCATGACTTTTATCCCCTCATAATTTGCTCACTGTCCCACATTTCTATTTGAGGGATGAAATCTTGTATCCTTCTTGTAAGCCACATTACAATCACTGTATGTTTGATGGTGTCACTATACTGTACATGTATAGTGTATGCAGCTGTTTGACATGCTTTATTTGACTAAGCTTAGTCACTGTAAGTATAATCCTAATGAACACACATATGTTAATTACCCTGAATTGGATGATATTTGTGTGTTTAAATGTTCACAAATTTTTAATTTTGACACTTTTCGTAAAGTCTTCAATTTGCGTGCCACCATTATTGCATAGAAGACATTGTT
This sequence comes from Flabesymbios commensalis, assembly GCA_964017125.1. NCBI lineage: Eukaryota > Metazoa > Annelida > Polychaeta > Terebellida > Flabelligeridae > Flabesymbios > Flabesymbios commensalis. The sequence goes on from OZ024907.1 coordinate 43,858,884, forward strand.
ACCTCAGCCTTTAATTACAGTGATCACTAAGTGGGGTGGGGCGGATTAATTAGGTAGTTTAGTTATAATAATGGCAGTTAAGATTGAATTGGAAAGATGTCACAATTTAAAGCATTTTAAGATTTTTCATGAAATTTTAACTTTACAATTACTCATGTTGCTACCTTAAGATATCCAATAAACGTCCCCCCCTCCCCTGTGCCGTGTCTGCAAACAGCTTCCAATTAAGAGCCTTGACAGTTATTATAATAAATAAGATAATTACTAGTTTGATGTTTGCCACTATCTCCTGAAATTGACTGGGTTTTTTCAGATATTATCAAATGTATCTAATGTGCTTGCTGGGCAGAAAAATAAACACATGTTTTTTTTGGTAATGCGTGGCCCTATTCTAATGTGCGGGCTCATCTAAGACAGAGAAAAAAATACATGGTGGCCTTAGCGAAATTTGTTATTTAAATACATTCATGATAATAACTTATACTATGTGTTTCTTACCAGGGATAAAATCAGATGATTAGTCTTCAGACTCAGAATCTTTTATTTGTCATACTTGTATCATAATATATAAATAAAGAACAGAGAAATTCTGAAAATTATAAACATCTGGATGACAGGGAGATCTTCACTAAGATCTAGTGATCACTAGCATGAAGGCCACTTGATATCATATCATTAACTCTCCACCTTTATCTTTTTCTCTTTTAATTTTTCCTTTTGATGTTCTTAGATCCGAAAGAAGCGGTGGAGTTCTTGGAGAAAGTCAAGGAAAAGGTAAGGAGCCTTCCTGCAGTAAATGTCATCAAATTTCTTAAATTCAACATACAAAGATCATTTTATAAAAATAGTTTATACCAAAAGTACAAAATAAGATTATCAATCAACTATCAATCTAACCCATATATTTCAGTAGCATAGGACTTAAAAATTTAGATGTCTTGCCCATTTGACAATAAATAGGCCTGCTATTGATATGTCTTTTCATCCAGATATTTGGTAGAATTAGGACACCATTTTTCAGGTTAGACCACAGAATGTATGTGAAACATAAAAATATTCACATCATCATAAATGGTTTAAATGGCCGAAATATTTTTGGGAGGTGTTTTAGAAATGCTCTAACACGATAAATAACTGGGAGAATGTTTCAAAATCAGCTGAGTCGATTCTTAAATGGTCGATAAATTAGGCAAACACAATTAAAATGTATTTCGAGGGCGATAATATGGGTTGAGTGGATTGTGTGCCGCTGGCAGAACTCCCATGTTTACAGTTCAGATTATGTAATGCCTGCTAACTCGTAACACGTTGGGCTTTTGCTAACTGCGAGATAGATTGGTGAGTGATCGCCTGCACCATGAACCACAATTACCATTGGATTTTAGCAGTGTAAATGATATACAATGAGTGTTGTGTGTTTTGTAATTTGATGTTTTGTGTGATTTTGTGTAAGGAATATGCAATTCATGTGACATTTTTTTTTACTATTTCAATGTTGATAGAATTGTCATTTCAGGTCAAATTATCCTCTGAGGCTACATTACTATGTATGACCTGCATGGGAAACATCCGCCTTCAGCAGAAGGAAATGGATCTAACAAAGGTATATTAAGTTAATGCTCTTTCTAATGTGTTATATATAACTTGTACTACTTATATAAATATACTTAAAATCATCTGCTCCTGATACTATTTTAAAATCAATAATATTTATTTGCTGAAAAACTGTTGTTTTGAAAAAGACCTAATTTAGTGAATTAAAGCACATTGAAAAAACAATAATATAATTCAGAATCAACAATATCAAAATAGTTTCTATTGTTGATTATGATTCAATTAAAGACCATTATAAAATTGTTTTCAAATGTTAGTACAGTAGACTCTCGCCTTCCGGTCAGATCACCAATGCGGTCAGATCGTCATTACGGTCGATTTTTTCTGGCCCGAAATCGTTCTCAGTCAAAGCCATATCAAAGGCGATCACCAATGCGGTCAGACCACCATTCCGGACTACGGTCACATTTTTGTGGCAAAATGGCAAGTTCACTCTCGTCATTGCGGTCATATGAGTATTTTCAATGAATCGTTATGACCATTATGAAAGGGGATTTTATATTGAAAAAACTGTCACCTATGTTTTCCACACATGTACAATGCGTACATTACAAACATGGCGAATAACTTTATTATCATTTGGTGATGATAACAAATCACGCATTGCTATATTGAAAATAAAATGAAATGTTCTACATTGAAATATACAATTGATCCGCTAGTTATATAGAAGTTTAAAGGTTAATTGTTTGTTGATAAAGCGTCTCGCTACTTCTGGCCATACACTGTCTGCGTATCTTCAATAAGCATAATTAAAAATGTTAACTAACGCAAGCACAATACAATTAAAAAAATTAATTTATGACAAGGTGGCATTAACTGGCAACTATATATTTGTTATTTAAACAAAATATTTGTGTTAGTTATAAACAAGGTTAAGGGGTAATTGTTTGTTGATAAAGCGCCCCGCTACTTCTGGCCATGCACTGTCTGCGTGCTGCAGTAACTATTTTATTTCAAGCGTTAATTATCTGGTATCGTCAATAATACAAGCACAACACAATTTGAAAAATAAATTTATGACAAGGTGTTATTAACCGGCAATAATGCAATAGTTAATATTTTTAAAATTATATGTTATTCTAAGAAGCTGAGTGCGTTAGGTGTATAGCAGATTATTTCTTGATAAAGCGTCTCGCTACAGCAAATAGTGTTCATGTAGCGCTGAGGTAATGATGGACCATCATCGAAGACGGTTTGCCAACATTAAAACAGCGTTGGTTCAACCGCCTGTGAAATTAATAATTAAAGATGTAGGAATGTCGTAATTATACAACTCAAAACTGTTCATTTAAGATGTCTATAGATATAGATTTTACAATTCAACAAATTTTATGTATTTATCATTACATGTTAAGTTTTATTACAAATAATTGACGTAGATTATTTTATATCGGGACGCATGGGGTTAACCCTTTCAAGCCTGAATTTATCATTGTCAACTTCATCCACTACAAGCCTCGAATTGCTGTCGCAATTCTTGACTTGCGGTGGATGAAGATGATTTGAAGTGGGTGAGAAAGTAAAAAAAATTGCCATGTATTAGTTTCATGGAAATTTTCGTTCTAAAACCTTAGTTGTGGGAAAATTGAGCCTGTTTTCAGTGATTTAAAATGATTATTTAATGCATCGTGTTGGCTTAAAGGGTTAATGATCCGCTAAGTTTGCGTTCGCACCTGCCGCGAACACATATTAACACCTAAATCTAGTACAAACACTTTAAACAATGCGAATAAGTAGACAATGGTAGGCTGTTAATTTCTTATCGGAACGCTTCTTTGAACTTGGATTCCCAGTTACCTTACTCAGGCATCAAAGTAAAACCTATAAACCTATAAAAACCTTTAAAAACCTATATTTGAAAAAGTAACCTATATTTTTCTGAAAATAGCCTATATAACCTATAAAAACCTATATTTTGATTTTGCTTGAACAAAAACATTATGTTGAACTATAATTTAATTGTGGGAATGTGTTTGTGTCAAATAACTTTCTGTGTTTTAGAAAGAAATGCTTTAAATATAATTTATTTCCTCAAATTATTCTGAAATAAATAATTATTTAAGCCTATCAGCTACATAATTCCTTAAAAAAATTCCAGTCTCGCTTCGCTCGGCATAAATTTTACTACACCTTGTCTGATATTGGTTCAACCTATGTGGACAATTTTTTTTTCTATAAATAATATATATTCACCTCCATAGCTAAACTTGTGTGAAGAATTTAGTAAGTGCAATAAATAATTTGTCCAATTCAAACACTCCAGCCCTCCTTTGATTGAACATGGCTTCATTAAGGCGAGCAGTTTGTCTTGTTGCCTATGTAAGTTTGAAAGACCATACTACATGTATTTAACCATAAGCTGATCTCCCGGTAAATGACAATGGACAGACATGTATAAAAAGTATGCATTTTTGGCACCATGTATTATACTGTATATTCAGAGGTGTGTACTATATGGTATAGGCCTACTTCCTGAAATACAGTAGATATGACTTTGGAATAGTAAAAAGTATGAATTTTCACATGGCGGGTACATTAGTGTCACTGGAAAACCTATAAAAACCTATAATTTTATGTCAAATAAACCTATAAAAGCCCATATTTTTATGAAATAAACCTATAAAAAACCCTATATTTTGACCTTAATGGACTTTAAAGCCTGCTTACTTGATTAGCTCCATAACATGGAGTAAATTTTAACTCCGCGAACATGGCATCTCAACTCGGATTTGTTACTCCATCACGGGGACCAATAAGCATTGGAAAGCCATGAACAGGGCTCACAGGCCGATATCAGAATACGCTTTTGAAAGTGAGAAGTCATTCAATCATTAATTTTTATGCTGCACATAACCATAATCATGTCTGCGTGTAAGCGTGTATAACTTACCCTAAGGGATAAAGTGAGACTTATCAAAGCTAGTGCCGGCAAATCTTATCGTCAACAAGTGACAGTCTGTCAGTGATTAAAAAATACTCATTTCTTGAGACTATGGCAGCGGTTTCTGTCCTCAACGACTTTACAGCAAACAGTGGCCTAGATGGCATTCTACATTCTATGTTCAATATTGAGGATAAAGACTCTCATGTGAAAAAAGAATCCACCGGTCAACAATTCTCCATCAATTTATTTTTCAAACTGCAGTAAGCTGTTTTGTGACATTCATTTGAAAAAAAAGTTTTTTTTAAAATACGTTTTTTATTTATTTGTACATAATTATATAATCACTTTTAACTAAATAAAACACTGTTTTTCTAAACAGCTGCAATAAACCTAATAAATTTACTATTGTTATTATTCATTTCATTATTTTGGAGCATATAATATACATATTTGATTTGATATCAAATAGCAGGACGTCACGTGGTATTTATTGCCCGATCACTAATGGGGTCGGACCGCCATTACGGTAAAAAAATTCTGGCCCGTACTTGATCGCATTGGCGGGAGTCTACTGTAGTAATAATCGGACCACCATGGCCACGCTGTTATAACCCATTGAAGAAATTATGTTTATCGAATACTGTTTTAATGTTGGTCCAACATCTCAGACACTAACTCAACATTAACTCATAGCAGTCTGGCCGTTTTGACATTGGACTTCTGTGTGGTCTGGCCATTTTTGTGATTTTAAGGCATATTCTGATACTCCTAATAGACATTTAGAATGATGGCAAATGTATTTCCCATACACCACAGTAGCACATATACAACATATAACCAAAATACACTTAATTTAATTGGCCAATGTGATGTTGACGTGGTAACCGACAGCCATTTTGAATATGCCAATTAGGTAGTCAAATTTTTGGTAATATTGTTGAAAAATGGTAGTTTTGAGATCCACGGTTATTCAGGAGTACAACATTATATCTATTCACATAAAATATATTAAAATACATCACAGACGGCTCGAAGAAATGAAATGAATCAGGCTTTAGGCCACTTTTGTGCACATATAGGCTAAACTGGGCCAGGAGAACCTCCTGAGGATGGTGAGATGATTGAGATGACACTGTCCTCCAGACACAGGATTCGAAATTCGAGCCCTGGCGGTCTGAGGCCGAGCACGCTACCTCTCGGTCATGGAGGCTCCCCACAATACTAACTTTCACACGTGGATGGGGAAGAAACAATTTTGTTTCTTTCAAACCGCTGAGACCGGGAACCGAACCCCGGACTCTGGCGTGAAAGGCAGCGGTGCTAACCACTACCCTAGGGCCCCCGCCCATGGCTCGAAGAAGCATTCAATAGGTCCATGTACACAAATTAATAGGGGAAATAAGTTATTACAATGGTATATATTATTCTTGTCCAAATTCCCTGAGGGGCATACCAGATTTCATATTTTGAAATAACATTTCTGAATCATCTAGGAAATAACGAAAGCCTCGTTTTTATCCGAGCCTGGAGTTTTATTTTTAGTTTAGAAACGGTTGTGACGAAGATAAATCAACCCTTTATGTACTAGGTTACCCATGATGTGTTTATAGTTGCGCAAGTGATGTCATCTGTGAATGGCTAAGCATTATTGCCAGGTCCAAGCAGCGTCATAAATTCTAGGTCCGAGCTGGGCTCAGACTTAGACTGATATGAGTCAAAGCAGCTTCAGTCATTATCTCTTTTGTTTGCTGTGTAATAGCAACTTATAGCAGAAGCCGAGGAGATGCTCGAGGGTATCGATGGTGTGACACCTGTGCACGGAGCTTACTATGAAATGTCAAGTAACTATCACAAGTTAATGGGAAATCACGCTGAGTACTACAGAGATGCTCTACGCTTCCTTGGATGTACTGAACTCACCGACATTCCAAGTGAGCGAATCATTTTTTATACAGTTTTATATCTTAAGGGATTTCCCGTTGCATTTGTTAGGTATTATATTAGTCAATCAAAAAAGAACCTTTGTTTCTTCATTTTTTATCATAGTATTTTATTAATTCCTTTTAGCAAAAGTGGTGTTTTTTTTTTTAATATTTACAAAGAATTATTTCTCAAAACTCTTTTTAATCTTATTAATATTGTATGAGCAGCAAATCCGTGAAAATTGAAGGTGACCTTTCTCTTATTTTATTTCAATTAAATTTGAATATGAATGCAAAAAAAATCATGCTTTCTTTCAGCAAGTGATCAGGAAGAAAGAGCCTTCAATTTGGGACTTGCAGCCATTCTTGGTAAAGGAATTTACAATTTTGGAGAACTGGTACGTAATTGTGATATTATTTTGAATTTGAATTATGTATCCTGATATGTCTTTTCTAAACTTCCACACTTATGACTGCATAATTGCAAACAGTGTTTTGTATTTAAAATTAATTGTAATACATGTATCTTGATCGATGGCATGCAGGGTTTATGTCATAAGTATTGGTAATTCATGACATTCAATTAAATTATTTTATTTAATTAAAATCTAGTTTTGGAACATTAAATCATTTATTTGCTACATTTAATTCAATTTTAAGTTGCTCATGAAAATTTATAAGATTTTACAATACTAGCCTCATAAAGTCGCAAAATTTCATCAAAGAATTGTAAACCATTCTGTCTTATTTTTTCATTCTGTTCTAATATACAATATCTGTAAATGTTAAATAACAGAGCCTACTATTAACAGACAGAACAAACTCTTATAAATTTCAAACTCCTATTTTTTCAACCTGTATTTCAGCTTGCCCATTCAGTGCTGGATGCCTTAAAATCTACACAAAGAAAATGGCTAGTTGAGTTACTTTTCTCATTTAATAGTGGAAATATTGCAGCATTTGAAGAGCTCAGACCACAATGGCAAACCCAGGTATTTGATATTATCAGATTATTTTTACCTTTATACTGCTGAATTCTAATAATTATATTTGTAGTTTCTTGCATTTTTGGCAGATCTCATTGGGCAAGTCTTAAAATTATATTTGTTTCTGATTTTACAGCAGCTAACAAAGTCATGTGGGAGGGAGATTTTTTTTTACCCGCCTGGCCTTGAAAAAAGTTTGTTTCTGATTAGACAGTGGTTAAAAAAATCATGTTGGAGGGGGAGGGGAGGGGTATGATTTTTTATCGCACGCCAGACCAGAATCAAATGTAGACAAGAACAATATGTAACAGCCATTAAAAAAAAAATGGAAATTTCATTAGGCGTGCTCTAATCACTGCATGTTTAACGACTGACTGAGTATTTTCGGCAAATGTCTCCCAATAAATATTTATTTGAGAAAAATGTTAAAAAAAGTTTTTAATCTGCAGCATTTATACCCACCCGGCCGTGAAATCTGAAGCGAGTTATTTTTCATTTGGGCCTTACTAAGATTCATCACAATCTTTGAAAATATCTGGAGATATGATATAATAATAAATATTTGCCATTTCTACCGCTCTGAGAAATCTTACCTAAAAAATTCTACATGAGAAACTGTAGCAATTATTTAGAGCCTATGCAGCTGTGGACATAGACAATTATTATTTAAAGATTTGGTTTTTATAAGAACCTTATTTTATAAAAGATTAATTTTTTTAATTTAAGATGTTTTTGTGTGTTTCTTAGCCTGATTTAGCTTCCAAAGAAACACAAATGAGACAAAAGATCACATTACTTTGTCTCATGGAGGTTAGTCAAATGTTTATTCCATACGGCTTCTTCAAATTAATTTTTTTCTACTGAAATAAGTCACATTACTTTGTCTCATTGATGCTAGTCGAATGTTTATTCCATACAGCTTCTTCATTATTATTTTTTTCTACTGAAATAAGGGCATTTTTCCAATTGCAGTAAGAATCAATCGATTTTGTTTTGTTCTCATTCATTTGATGCTAGAATTATAATACTTATAATAATACGTACATGATACAAAAAATATTACAAGTCCTGCATATATTTACACATTCAGAAAATGACTGTTTGCTTCAGCTGAAATCTTTGTTCTCCTAGCATCGAGCCGAATAAATCATGTGATACATGCTTTATTTACCAAAAGTGATAATTTTTTAGTTTGAGAATATTTGCCATTTTTTAGAGCTGAAATTTACGATTTTGAAGCTACCAATTAAGGTTTCAAACTAATCAAAAATACCTGAAGAAAATTGATCATGTTGAGAAATTAACAATTTATCTACGAAATAGATTTGGACAAACATACTTCATCCTCTTTTGTAGATGACATTCAAGCGCCCCGCTACTGATAGACAACTGACTTTCCAGGAGATTGCCAAAGAAGCCCAAATTCCCGAATTAGAGGTTTGTATGACCTAAATAGCTACTTTGTAGTCACCTTTGTCTGTAAACATAATATAACATTGAAAATAATTAATCAAATATTGGGATAATTTCCAAGGTTTCATGTTTGGTTGTTCTTATAGCTTTCAAAATAATAGATTTTCTTTACAGCCTGTATGATGTTTCACAACTCTCAGTGATGTTAACTAATAGTATAACAAGGATTCTTAACAGTTGTGTTAGTGATTTTGGCAGGAAATTTCATGAATGTCTTCAAAAAAAAGAAATATTTCTTCTTTTGAACATGAGAATTAATTCATTCTCGTATTAAATAATATCAGCATTTTACGTCAAGTGCAAGGCACAGCTGCTAATGTTTACACTTAATTGAGCACCACATAAATTATATTTTGAAAATGCTTTTGCTAGCCAGTTTGTTCCCGGCATAACAAAACCGGTATATATGAAGAAACTGGACATATGTAGACAGACTAATGTGTTACCCCTGTACTGCCGAATTGTTTGTGCTTATTTTTCATTTATCTGAAGCTAACGCAATTTCCAGCTTTAAATGAATGAAAAATATATTATTTATGAAATATAGACATGTCCCAAATTTAACTATTTGATCTACTGAGCATCTACCAGATATGTTGCAAATTTTAATTTTATGTTACTTAGTTTGAAATTGCTTGAAAGCAATGAGACCGTATATATATACGGTTCCCGCAGCACAAGGGTAATATTTCACTATGACAACATACTAACTGTGACGTTATTTAATAAATAAATGTCAGCTGTAGACTAACACCGGTTTGGCTACCACTAATACTGTCATTGACCATCAACTACCTTTAGAGGTGACTGCCTGTGACAATCACTGAGAAATCAGTGATTTAATATCCATGATTCCTGAGTTAAAATTAAAACATGTAGAATTGTGTTAGTTTGTGCTGGTTTTTACACGTTTGCAATCAACCTTAGAGTCACTCTTTATTTTCAACAATTTTCTGGTACAGGCCTCTATATAACATATGTCCATGAATTATTGGTTGTTTTTGTAAATAGAAAGCTTGTTTTAAGTAAGATATAGAATATTACATTTTTCTCCATTTTGACAATCAATATTTTGTAATCAGGTGGAGCTGCTGGTTATGCGAGCGTTGTCACTGGATCTTGTCAAAGGGTCGATAGATCAAGTAGAACAAAAAGTGCACATGACCTGGGTACAGCCACGTGTTCTCGACAGAGACCAGGTATATTCATAAAATGATTATATAATATTATAAAAGATGTGGTAATTTTTTGCTGAGTGGAATCCAAATTTTAAAACTGCAGAGGTCTGCAAATTTATCACAGGGTGTAATTTGTTTCTTCCATTTGAAATAACATTTCTTGGCAATATAAAGATACTTTGTTAAGTATTCCACACTATTCATTGTCATGTATTCGATCTCACTATGTCATTCTTAGTGTTTAACTAGTATTAGCTCTGTGTACTTAATAATCTTGGGTTTTTTCATCTATTTGAAGCTGACATTGCTGACACAATTGACGTTGCTGAAAAATAACAATAAAATGTAACCTGGACTATGCGTGTTTGATTGGAGATCTGTACCTTTTGTGCACTGTTGTTTGCTGGACATTTTGTTTTGATTTGAATTTGTTCTGATTTGAATTAATAGATATGTTTAGGATGACGAAGGAAGTTGTACATATCCAATTTCTATCGGCGTTATCCACATGCGTATGTAAATACATAGTGTTTATGCAGCAAGCTCAATGAATCTTAACGATCATCCACAAATGAGTAGAGAATTCTGATATACGCCCCGGGAACAATTATGCTCTGACAAAACTGCTCAATTTTCAGCATGTGTGCCGTGCGTCGTCTATGTGTGACAGCTCAAAAGTGAACAGCTCAAAATGACCAACATCTAGCATACAATTTGCTAATTTCTAACGCATATCCAGCGAGCATAAATTGAATACATTATGAATACGTGCATCACGCTATCATCTTGATGTGTATTCGTTCATTTATGCACCTGATTTATGTATAACATGCTGAAATCATTCCCAACCCGCTGCCTTCTTCATGGCGCACAATGACACATTGATCTAATTTTTAATTTTCAATGCGTGGGCTGTGCGTCTTGTATGTAAAACTGGGGTATAATAAGTATTCTATGATTTTTATCTGCAGCATGGTATTTATTATGTGCAGCAGGTAAGTGAAGAATAGTAAAAACAAATATATTGGGTGTATCAAGTTGTCTTGAGTAAAATGCCTATAATGTTATTGTACATGTATTTCTAATCTGCTAAACTACCAACACACTTTACTTTTTTGTAGATTGGTGTAATGCAGAAGAAATTACAACAGTGGTGTACAGAGGTTCGAGAGATGGAGAAACTTGTGGAAGATCGAGCTCACGATATACTGACATAATCTTCTCATTCTTTGCATATATATGTAATTTTCTGAACCTCACTCATGCCCCAGTGAAATCTGATCGTCTCATAGACTTATCTTAGTAAATTTGCGTGTTCAAAATCAACAATCTGAATTTAGGAAATTGTTTTCTTCTTCTCAAAACAACACAACACATCTTTAGTTATGGCTATTAGTTTGTTGTTGGAGAAAAGTGCCTAATTTTTTTTACAAAAAAGTCAATTTATTATCTTTACTTCATGAAGAATACACGAGACATTTTTCAGCATATCCTTGCATGACAGTGCTATGTTACAATACAGCAAGCATTGAATTAAATTGTTTAATTCTTCTTTTAAAATTATAGACAAGCTAGGTAAGACTATGGCCATGTTTACCTCTTCTATTCTTCATACCAAATTAGGTGCTCATACACAGCATTTTCCTAAATGATTTTTACGATTACAGAACATCAAATGTCATGACTTGGCAAAATTGTAACTCGTTTGATCTGGATTTTCACATTTTTAAATTGTTTAACCATTTTACATTTCGCTACATTTAGACACCATTTCAAGTGAGTGACAGTGCGTGAATCCAGTAGAAAATCGCCGAAGCAGTGTGCTTGTTTTCATGACAATGTTGTAATTGTAAAAAATTCTATTTGTTAAAGAATGAATGAGTAAGATGTCAACATATTGTTTTCAGATCTTCACTGCTAATAAATTTTGTATTGTATACTCGCATTGTTATGTTTAGCACTATATCTATGCTTTATACAAAGGTGAATCGTTCCAAATCAGATTAGAATATGATTTAAAGGTGTGCAATTTAAGACTATTAAAATTTTATACATCCGAATAAAAACTTTGACTCATATATAATTCAGTTGAGTTTACAGCTGCGGGTTCTTGCAATTTTGGACGCTGCACTGGCAAGGTTTCAGCTGGGTGGACATCGCAAGCTGTCGTATAATCACGTCAATGGAAAGGCAGCTAGTCTCGCTCAATTTTCAACCAAATTTCATGACATTGTACAAGCACTATTTCTCATGATGGGGTGGGTGACTATGCTGTAAATTTAATTTGAAAATATTGTACAGTTTAGTCACTATTATTACATTAGTAAATGTCGCCCATCTAATCCATAAACAGGTAGCCTACCGCATCAGCACTATAAACAAAGGCAGTGGCTAACCGTACATGGTTTGCCATACGGATAGCATGCTATTCGTATGTTTGTACAACTAAATGACGGTAATGCATATGATTATCGGCACATACGTACAGTTAGTCACGTATGGATAGACACTCTCTATAAACACAGGGTTAATAAAGAATACGAGGTCACCAATAAACAGCTGACGTGCTTATTTTTGACATTGCATTCAATAGTTTATCTGCCAAAAATGGAGCCCTGACTACAAGAGTATCCCATTGCCTGAGCGGGCCGCGGAATAGTCTTGTATTCAGGGCTACAAAAAATGTTGCTGCCAGATGTCACTTGCCTCTGCTGAGTAACGTCTATTTACGCCCAACTAATATTCCTAAATATGTAAACCATGCCATCATTCGAGATGTCTTAACATAAACTTCGATATTTTGGAAAAATAACGTTTTTTTCTTTGAAATTCTTAAACTACTCCGAAGTGGAAACTTATCGTTTTTTGCTTGTTCAAAATTGTCATATTTATCAAATGAATGATTAAAAAAGTAATGTGTGGTAATATGAAGAGGTTTCGCTTCAAAAGGATTTTATTTTATCATTAAATAAATGCAATAGCGATATGTTAAATTTGCATTGTACCTAAGTCAGCTATTCTTATACAATTGCATATCGACATTTTTCTGCAAAAAAAATCACATTTTGCAGACTATGTTTTGTCGTTTTTAAATTTGGAGCGAGGTCAATAATAAACACGTTCATGGCGTCAGCTCGCTTATTTCAACCAATTTTCTTGACCAACTTATTTATGTCGAGTCCAATATGGGAGCTTTTTTACGGGATATTTCATCACCACATTAAACAGAAAACAACAAGTTAACTCGCTGTTGAATGCAAAATTGTCATTATTTTCTTCTATTGACATGTATCAATATGAAAACAATAATTATTATGACTGATACAGAGTAAAGTAAAATATATGCATTCACTTCTAACGTTTATTGTAATGATTAATAATAACACCCTACTGTGACAAGAGTTGCTTGATTGTCTACAAATGTCATTTTTAGCCCGCATTTTAATTAAAAAAGGTGGGCTATTGCAATTGAAGGTCGGCGTCGGCGTTAACATTTACTTGTGGGCGCGATAACTTGAAAAGTTTTTCATGTTTCCTTCCCAAATTTGTTTTGCAAGTTACTAATGACCACTTCTCGGACAAGTTCAATAATGGCTGAAAAAAAATTCAAAATGGCCGACTTATTGCGATTTTTCACCTTTTACGTCAATAATTTGACCTTGTGGGCGCAATAACTTGAAAAGTTTTTCACGTATCCTTTTCAAATTTGTTATGCATGTTACTAATGACCAGTTCTCGGACAAGTTCAATAATGGCCGAAAAAACAAAAAAAATGGCCGATTTATTGCGATTTTTCACATTTTACGTCAATAATTTGACCTTGTGGGCGCGATAACTTGAAAAGTTTTTCACATATCCTTTTCAAATTTGTCATGCATGTTACTAATGACCAGTTCTCGGACAAGTTCAATAATGGCCGAAAAAAAAAAAAAATGGCCGATTTATTGCGATTTTTCACATTTTACGTCAATAATTTGACCTTGTGGGCGCGATAAGTTGGAAAGTTTTTCACATATCCTCTTCAAATTGGTTATGCATGTTACTAATAAGTAGTTCTTGGACAAGTTCAATAATGGCCCCCCCCCAAAAAAATGGCCGATTTATTGCGATTTTTCACATTTTACGTCAATAATTTGACCTTGTGGGCGCGAAAACTTGAAAAGTTTTTCACATATCCTCTTCAAGTTGGTTATGCATATTACTAATAAGTAGTTCTTGGAGAAGTTCAATAATGGCTGAAAAAAAAATTCAAAATGGTTGATTTATTGCGATTTTTCGCATTTTACGTCAATAATTTGACCTTGTGGGCGCGATAACTTGAAAAGTTTTTCACGTATCCTTTTCAAATCTGTTATGCATGTTACTAATAAGTAGTTTTTGGACAAGTTCAATAATGGCTGAATTTTTTTTTAAAATGGCTGATTTATTGTGATTTTTCGCATTTTATGTCAATAATTTGACCTTGTGGGCGCGATGTATCATCTTCAAATATGTTATGCATGCTACTAATAACCAGTTCTCAGACAAGTTCAATGATGGCTGGAAAAAAATTGAAAATGGCCGATTTATTGTCATTTTTCGCATTTTAAGTCAATAATTTGATCTTGTGGCTGCAATAATGACTTTAAGTTCAATAATGGCGGCGGGCTATTGTCGAGTGTGCTCTTGTTTAAATTATTTTTTCAATGTGTTTATTCAAATACCCAAAAGCATTCACACATGGTAACAGTTAGATCATAGCTGGAGATCAAAGACACAATATATTACATGATATATCATAAATCATAGTTTTAAAAATACCATTAGTGAACAAACATTCAACAATGGTTATATATAAAAAAATGTGGTTCTAAAAAGAATTCCACCTCTCTATTTAGTCCATACCATACAAACGCATCGAGAGTGTTTCAAACTTTCAAGGACATCTTGTATATTGTCAAAAGGGGCAGGGGCCCTAGGGTAGTGGTTAGCACCGCTGCTTTTCACGCCAGAGCTCGGGGTTCGTTTCCCGGTCTCGGCAGCTCGAAAGAAACAAATGGTTTTTCCCCTCTCACTCGTAGAGATTGAATATTGTGAGGAGCCTCCGTGACCGAGAAGTAGCGTGCTCGGCCTCAGACCGCCAGGGCGCAAATGTCGAATCCTGTGTCTAGAGGACAGTCTCATCTGACCATCCTCAGGAGGTTCTTCTGACCCAATTTAGCCTATATGTGCACAAAAGTGGCCTAAAGCCCGATTCATTTCATTTTTATATTGTCAAAAACGGCAGCTCCCATAGATTCAGTCATTACATCACATATTATGCCCCAAGAAATTAAGGGTGTTTCTGAATATGCATTCAGCTCTATATTAGTTCAGTTATTACTTTTTTTTTGTAAATTGTACGACATTGTGTCAGTCGCTTAGATAAGTGCAAAATTATTTTGTCCCAGCTTTGATTCAATGCGGTGCCATCTTTGAAATAAGATTGGTTTGCTAGCTTTTGTTGACACTGCTGACTTGTTGACTCCCCATCCTTCCGGTCTAGCATTCAGCCATATAAATACGTTCAGCCACTCTTGATTACCCCTTTTAGCGCGGGTCCTGAGATATTTCAAGGGATGTCCTGGTCAGAGTGTATTTTGTTGGTATTTTTGTCTGTAAAATCAACATGGTCCGGCATCCACGGGGGTACCCTTGTTTTGGCTGATAAAAGTTTGCTTCTCTTTTGATTGTACATGGATAACATCTCATAATAAAATCTGGGCGGATGTAGCTAAGAGCTTTATTCTCAAAATATTCTTTCAGAACGAAAAATTTAAAATAGCTGCCATGCAATCAATAAAATTGTCATAACTTTCTCAATAATTGAGATACATGCTTGATTTTTTCACCAAACCATTTATTTTTGCACTAAAACAAACTATACATTCCCTTGCCATTATTATCGTGCTTAAAACACTATATTGACACTTATATGACAGATATTGCAGCAGTGCTTGAGCCCCATTTTCTGAAAAAATTGGTTAATCTTTATAAAGACAAAAAGGAATGGGAACATGAAAATGTACATTTAAATTTACAAATGGCAATTGTCAAGCGTTTCAGTTTTACACCAGCTAGATAATTAAGTGTGACCTCTAATTGTACCTATCTTAGCACAATGATATATTATTACATCGACTATCTTTTGAGATCATTTTGGATTTGAAAATAGGGGTCCGAAAAGTTTTCAATTATCATGCGTTACAGTTTTATATTAGCTATATAGTTTTAAAAATACCATTAGTGAACAAACATTCAACAATGGTTATATATAAAAAAATGTGGTTCTAAAAAGAATTCCACCTCTCTATTTAGTCCATACCATACAAACGCATCGAGAGTGTTTCAAACTTTCAAGGACATCTTGTATATTGTCAAAAGGGGCAGGGGCCCTAGGGTAGTGGTTAGCACCGCTGCTTTTCACGCCAGAGCTCGGGGTTCGTTTCCCGGTCTCGGTAGCTCGAAAGAAACAAATGTTTTTTCCCCTCTCACTCGTAGAGATTGAATATTGTGAGGAGCCTCCGTGACCGAGAAGTAGCGTGCTCGGCCTCAGACCGCCAGGGCGCAAATGTCGAATCCTGTGTCTAGAGGACAGTCTCATCTGACCATCCTCAGGAGGTTCTTCTGACCCGGGGTACTGGGATGATTGCTAGTAGTAGTACTTTTCGCCCCCATCCGGGGAGGGTCATTAGGGATCTGTTTCGTCTGTTGGATGCTGTTACGGCATTGTACGGAAGCACTGGTCTACAGCAATCATCCAAGGGCAGCTGCAGCCTCCTCGTATCTGGCTATAATCTTCGGGCGGATTGCCAGTGGCATACCCTGGTTCCTCCGCTCAACAGCGGAGCCAATGCAGCACCCGCATCAGTGCTGGCGCTGATGTAGGCCGTGGTAGCCTTAAATAACCGGCAATAGCGTGTTTGACATTAGGTCTCTCACGTGGGATGAATGGAGTTACCCAGAGGGAGTGATCCTTCCTATTGTTACTCTGGGGACTATCCGACCCGAGGATAGCGGAGCTGCGCGAAATGCCACAGAGTTTCATCATTAAATTGTACAGCGAAACTCAAGTCTCCGGCCGTCTGGGCATGTCTGGGGGTATATCCCCTAGACATGCTCAGAACCCCTTATCGGGCGAGCGAAGGAAAACGCTCTCAATAACCCACCATGCCCTATCACCCCCACCCTCACATCATTATCTGTACATCATTCATCTCATCAATTGACTACAACGTTTTTATCGTATTATAATGTCACTTAAAAGACCTTTTGTGCCGAAAAGTGACGTAAAGCAATGATTTACTACTACTACTTCTTCTGACCCAATTTAGCCTATATGTGCACAAAAGTGGCCTAAAGCCCGATTCATTTCATTTTTATATTGTCAAAAACGGCAGCTCCCATAGATTCAGTCATTACATCACATATTATGCCCCAAGAAATTAAGGGTGTTTCTGAATATGCATTCAGCTCTATATTAGTTCAGTTATTACTTTTTTTTTGTAAATTGTACGACATTGTGTCAGTCGCTTAGATAAGTGCAAAATTATTTTGTCCCAGCTTTGATTCAATGCGGTGCCATCTTTGAAATAAGATTGGTTTGCTAGCTTTTGTTGACACTGCTGACTTGTTGACTCCCCATCCTTCCGGTCTAGCATTCAGCCATATAAATACGTTCAGCCACTCTTGATTACCCCTTTTAGCGCGGGTCCTGAGATTTTTCAAGGGATGTCCTGGTCAGAGTGTATTTTGTTGGTATTTTTGTCTGTAAAATCAACATGGTCCGGCATCCACGGGGGTACCATTGTTTTGGCTGATAAAAGTTTGCTTCTCTTTTGATTGTACATGGATAACATCTCATAATAAAATCTGGGCGGATGTAGCTAAGAGCTTTATTCTCAAAATATTCTTTCAGAACGAAAAATTTAAAATAGCTGCCATGCAATCAATAAAATTGTCATAACTTTCTCAATAATTGAGATACATGCTTGATTTTTTCACCAAACCATTTATTTTTGCACTAAAACAAACTATACATTCCTTTGCCATTATTATCGTGCTTAAAACACTATATTGACACTTATATGACAGATATTGCAGCAGTGCTTGAGCCCCATTTTCTGAAAAAATTGGTTAATCTTTATAAAGACAAAAAGGAATGGGAACATGAAAATGTACATTTAAATTTACAAATGGCAATTGTCAAGCGTTTCAGTTTTACACCAGCTAGATAATTAAGTGTGACCTCTAATTGTACCTATCTTAGCACAATGATATATTATTACATCGACTATCTTTTGAGATCATTTTGGATTTGAAAATAGGGGTCCGAAAAGTTTTCAATTATCATGCGTTACAGTTTTATATTAGCTATATATTTGATTGTGGCGTCGAGATTTACATATTTTAGGTCGGAGAAGAGATTGACTGCTGATATTTTGATTCACACAATAATTTTCTAATATTTTTACTATTATTAGCATAATTAGTGCACTCTTATCAATTTATTTCTATAGGAGGAGTAGTATTTTTGATTTCCTATATCTAATTGTAGTGGTGACAGATGGATGAATGAAAGAATGAATGTATTGAGCTTTCTGCATATTTTCAGCACACGTAAGCTAAACTGATAATACATCTGAAGTCTGAAGTATTTAACCCTTCAAGCCCCCACTATGCATTAAAACATCATTTTACATCCTTGAAAACAAATTTAATTTTTCTACAACAAAGGGTTTTAGAATGAAAATTTTCACAAAACTGTTTTACCAATACGTGACAATTTTTTTAAATTTTTAAACCACATCAAAAATCTTCATCCACTACAAGTCGAGAATTGCGACAGCAATTCGCGGCTTGTAGTGGATGAAGATGAGAATGATAAACTCAGGCTTGAAAGGGTTAACCACTTAACTCTACGTGATGTACTTTGTTTGATCATATCATTTTTTTCATTCCATACAAATTTATATATTTCAGTTTCGATCTGTCAGATATAGAAATCTTAGATTTCGATAACAAGAGCCGTGTTTGAAAGACTATCTTTAAAGTTAGGTTATGAACTAAGCGATTAATTCACCATAATATACTGTAATATATGGATTTAACTAGGCCTATATCAAATATGAAATATTAACTTTTAAGACCAACTCAAAACACTGGCCCGCAAATAACGTGTTGAAATTGCGATATAATTAGGGTTTTAATTATAGGGTTAGGGGGCCTACCTTGCACCCCCAGAACAGTCTGAAACCAAGTTTATTGATTTTTAGACATCCCCCACCCCGACATAAAAAATGTTGGGATGATCAGGTATTCGACCATAGCTTGTGTTCTTGAGACCGTACAGAATACCACATTCAAACTTTTGTTCACATCAAGATATGTCGTCCATATGACCTTCTAGTCCATTCCAACCAGCTAGTCCAATATGCAGAAACAAGTGCCTTATTCTCGATAAACTCATGAATAAATGTACAGAAAAACAGAACTGTACAGGGTCGGATATAGCATCAGAAACGGGGTGATTTGGAACTTGATAAAGGAGCATTCCACCTGAAGGCTTTCTCATGCAATCTAATGCATATTGGTTGGGTACTGTTTGTCCCTTGGTGTGTCACCAGTTCATAAGGGGACCTTGCATAACATTTTTTTTTCGTATTCGGCGGTTTCAAAGCCATAAATATAATGACTGACATAGTGATTTTTTTGCACGGCCGTAGCCAATTTATTTGATACGATCAAGTGCACGGACAAATGTAACAATGAGGCCATAATATTGGAATCCAGGGGGCGATTTTATGAATATAAAACACACAACACTAACACGCACTAACACTTTCAGCGCTAGGACATAGTAGCGAGCGGACGCGCGAGCTGGGGCCCGAAGGGCCCCAGCTCGCGGGAGCGAGCTCTTACAGCAACGTGTGTGGTCAGATTTGATTTTTAACCCAGGTTACAGACACAGACACAGTGTTATGACTGATTTTTCGTGGTCCAACATGCCTCTGATCATGTTCATGGGCGCTGACATCTTGTTTGTTTATTTTCTGTTCAGATGTCAAAGGTCAGCTTCTGTTGGTCGCATACTAAGCCAGATATTCTCATCGTCCTTTTCCCGTTTTATCGCCCATGTGATTGTGATACCACCTAGCGAGTGGGTAGGACAGTTGATGTGTATCACTAGTCTATAGCCGCATGAACATTTCCCCCTACGACTCATCAAATTGTGGGTAGACCTATTGGCAGAGTAGTCTAATTTTCGGCATTCGTATTTTCATCAGATTCATTTTCTTCTTTTTAAACATTGACGATTTAGATAACACTGTAAATAGTAGTGTAAATAACTAATCTAACTGAAATCAGTGTCCCAGGGCCCTGTTTCTTCTTTGTTTGGTATAGACTTTAGCTAGCTAGCAAGTAGGCGGTATGGGCCTTCCGACAATATATGGATCGCTCAACACCCTGCGGCAGGGCCGCCATTTGTTAGCCACATTCACGTTACATTGACTAATACTTATTGTAGGCCTATAGACTCATTACATGAACCCCTACTTTAGTTCAGAATAATTTCCGCTCGCTTTCTAGGCATGCCTATTCATATTAGTTTCTATGGTAATATATGCCACCATAATGCCCGTATATCAAGATACAGTAGTAGAATATCAGGATGTTACTATATAACATGTCGCACTGTGGTATTTTAGTCTCACGATATGGCAATATATTGTAAATATACGGCACACAGTATCACGATGTGGAATGTAAAGTTAAAAAATGCATAATGTGAAATTATAGCATTCCAACTCAATGAAATATTAAGAAATGACATTATATTTGTACAAGTTTATAATTATTTTAATGTATATACTTGATTATGATATCAGCATATTATTGTATTGTCTGTATATATGACATTATAATATCTAGATGTAGCACTATAATGTAAAAAATATATATTAAATTGTGAAGGTACATGTGAGGAAGACTAGGGCACCTTGAGACTTAGGACACCTTAAGACAGGCCTGTTTGACACAGAAATTATTTTGAGATTTGTGCGCAGTCTGGCCAATTGTAGCAAGACTAACCAATTTCCACCCTATTGCGAATGTCTGTTAGACATTCGTGTCATGTATGTAATGTTGGGGTCTATTTTTTACATGAAACGTATTTCTTGAGATGATCAATATTTGCATCTATAGATCAAGTAATACCTTAATTCCCTATGATTTTGATGGTATCTTACACCCGTGCTATCACTATATAACTTATGTATAATAGTTTGAAGTCCAAATTATACACATCACGCCACCTGGTGGTGGTGAAGAAAACCAGCATACTTGTATGTAAAATCTTCAGATTGCAAAATGCACAACTGGACCAACCCACACATTAATTTCTCCCATCAGCCCCACACTCCCCGTGATTTCACCTAAGTTTAGAAGTTACACGTATTTTACCAAGAATATATGATAATATATATATTCTTGATTGTACTAAAGACATTCCACAGCTAGATCTACAGAATATGTAGATAATCCGTAATGTTTTAATTGATGTATTTTTCTACACATTTGTTTTATCAACTGTAATTGTGGCTTGGTCCACTGGTGCATAAATAAAAATATTAAAATTGATTTATGCACAGCTGGACCCACCCACATCTTTATTTTTCCCATCATTCTCGCAGTCCCCGTGATTTCACACAAACTATAGAAAGTTGCACGTATTTTGATTAGAGAAAGTTTGCAATAGATCTACAGACGACGCAGAGAGTCTGTAATGTGCTTATTATTGTAAATTGTCTATATTTCAATTTGTTGAATTTGCAAGAAATGTGGGTTGGTCCAGTTGTGCATAAATCAAAATGGTCATTCTGATTTATGCACAACTGGACCACAGTTTATTTGAGGCAGCGTGGCTCGAAACCGGATGTATCTGAAGATGTGGATATTTTCCATGAATTAAGATTGTGGATGTCTTGTTTTAGTTTAACTTAATATTTTGCTAATTTGCTTTCCTGAATTTACAGTAGACCATATTAAACAACTGCATTTATCTGAAATCTACCTTTTCGGGGATGAAGGCGTGCATAAAGGCGTCCAGCTAATTTTAGGCTTTCTAGCTACAGGTATATGTGAGATTAAAATTTTGATTTTAGTTAGATCCACGTTGTCTTCAGATACCTAATATGGTGCCTCAAGGTACCCCAGGCGGTCTCTCAAGGTGTCCGAGTACTGGGTACTTTAAGACGTTTTCTTGAAAATATGCTTTGTTAAAAACAAATGCTTTGCACATTTCTCAAAATCTCCATCTCCTGCTTAAATATACACCATTGGATGCTTTATCTATTTGTGTCGTCAAAATGTTTTATTTCTAAAATGAAATATATTCTGGGGGGATTTCGTTTTGTCTCATGGTGCCCCGGTCGCCCCTATGTTATCCTAAGTACCAAGATATTGCAATACAATGCAGAACTGTGACATTATAATGCCAAAATGCTGGCTTACAATGGCAGGACATGGCACCATATGACTGGATATGACAATATCAAGATATGGCATTAATGTTAAAATATCATTTTATTATGCATGATATTGAAAAATGTTGTCCAGATATCGCATAGGCCTACTAATATAATGATATGGCAATATAAAATCAGAAAATTGCAATACATTTCCGAGGTATTGCACTTCAAGGCCAAAATATGGACTTATTATATAGACATGATGATTATAATATATTTTGTTAAATATTTCTGACAAACTCAAATCATAATGCCAGTATGTCAATATAGTGTAATGGATTATAATTTAAATAGGCAAACATTTTTATGTAAATATAGGGCCTACGGCAATATATGATTGGTATCAGACAATATAATTATTTCAGCATGCGACATCGGGGCACAAGTGTTTCATTATATGGGGTGATTGGCTATCATGTGACCGGTAAACTTATCTGGCTCATGGGTTGTAGGGCCTATTGTTGAGCTCACATCTTGTTCTATTCAAATAATTGATCAATTAAAGTTGTAGTTTTCAGACAAACATTAACGTTAATATTCAAAATATTAGCGTCTGATCAGAAGGTGTTAAGTGACGCGGCAGACTTGATCAATGGTCACAAAATGGTCACGAAGAGACAATATACCAAATAAATAGAGAAGTGTGTGACCGCGACGTATGGACATGTGGTCCTGGGTGTGAATGTTGACCGCTTCAAGAACGTTAAATACGCAAAGCCAAATGGTTCACTCTTTTTCTTTTAATTTTTTGTTTTTTTCTGTGAAAACACATCACGCATATTACGCTTCACGTAATGTGGGCGACCTATTTCAGTCGGTCGACGTGTACAGTTTATATATCACTGATCTGCTGTCCCAGCAAACGCAAAATATTTGTATAACGTTTGCACAATGTTGGACCAAATGAATGATAAAAATGGGGAAAAACATATACTTGACAATTATACAAAGGCAGTACGGTACGTACCACTAACTAACCAATTACAATTGGCGCACGGAATCAGCCAATCCACGCTGTCACTTACTTTTTTTAATGTGGGCCACATATTGTGATGTTGGCCTTCTGTTAAATAAACAACCCTAAAAATTTCAAGGTGGGCTGGAAGTTATGGCTATTCGACATTAATAACTTGAAACCAAAATTTACAGGCATGTAAGATTAAATAAATACCTTAAAAACTGAAAGATTGGTAATAACCATTTTATTTGTTTTGCAAACCAAGATACAAGCAAGAAATTGACAATAAAGACACAAAACAATTTACAAAATATACGCAAGCAAATTGCACGTTTCCATATACGTTACCATAATTACATGTATGTCTTCAAAATTCTTAAACTTTTTCATATTATTCAGGATATATATATTTTTTCATACATTTAGTCATGGTTTATGTATTCCGATTGTTATGTTTCTACCTTGATATCAAACGCCGTATCTGCCACGTTGTCTATAGTGATCGTACGTCTATCGGCCACATATTTAGGCCACACCAATTTTATGTCCACAGATTTCTGGGTCCAAGTCTTGTATTCTATCACCGACCAATCGATAAGTGGTTCAGCCGGTCAAATGACGAGATCGGCCAATCACCACCGTCATTCAGTTGTTGATTAAAGTAAAGGGGGTGAAGTGACGAATAAATAATTATGTGTTTACTGTTTTTATTTCATACATTTTACCTATGATTGGCGATTAAAAGAATATTTTATTTACTACATACAAGATGCGGCAAATCTGTCAACCATTAGATCAATTTGCCATGGCTAAAGGTGACGAAATATATCATGTTCTAATCAAGATATTTATATATAAAAATAGTCCTTCAAATTGACGTAATGCATAATTATGTCTTCATAATTCTTAAACTTGTTCACAGTATTCAGGATATATTTTTTTTATACAATTAGTCATGGTTTATGTATTCCGATTGTAGTATTTCTACCTTGATATCAAACGCCGTATCTGCCACGTTGTCTACAGTGATCGTACGTCTATGATCTGCCACATATTTAGGCCTCACCAATTTCATGTCCACAGTCTTGTATTTTACCACCTACCAATCGATGAGTGGTTCAGCCGGTCACATGACGAGATCGGTCAATCACCACCGTCATTCAGTTGTTAATTAAATTAGGGGGTAGAATGCGAGACTTGTTGCGAGACGGTTGCGAGCCAGCGAAATACAATTGAAAATATAAATTTATTAATAAATAGCACATTTTCCGGACGCTCACACATTTCCCTTTTTTAAAATAAAAAATGAATTGATTCATTTACCTGTTCACAGTCCATCTGTTAGGCAAGCTCATATTCTGTTCTCATTTTTTTTAAATTAAAAATATCATTATTTTAACAGAAAAGGTCATGATCGAACCACAAGTGACGAATAAATAAATATGTGTTTACTGTTTTTATTTCACACATTTTAACCATAAGCCTAATTGGCGATTAAAAGAATATTTTCCTCACTACTTGCAAGAAGCGGCAAATCTGTCAACCATTAGATCAATTTGCCATGGCTAAAGGTGACGATATATCATGTTCTAATCAAGATATCTATATATAAAAATAGTCCTTCAAATTGACGTGAGGCTTTGTAAGGGATGATACCTTTTACAAAAGAAATACTATATTTTGATATTGTCATTGTTCTAAAGCAATTAGCAAAGGAGCTTGAATCCTCCTGGCGCCCAGCTGCGCACGTATTCTCCTACAAGTTACGACATATCGTAGGCTTCGCTGAATCGGAAGCCTACGATATATCATAACTACCCAGCAAACAAAAGACGCTGAGCCAATGTTGATTTAACGTTGGCCCACCGTCTACGACGCTGGACCAACATTAAATCAACATTGGTTCAGCGTCTTGTGTTTACCGGGTAGTTTATTCACATTGAGATGTGAATTAAATAGCTAAATATACTAAGCTGTATGAAAGCCCCGAACGGCTTTATAATCACGTATTATGCTATTTGTCATTTAGGTATATTATAATGTAAAGTATATAGCGCATAAATCCTAACAAACAATAGTAAGTGGCTCAATGCTAGTTGAATGCTGGTACAGCGTCGTATGCGGTGGATCAACATTTAACCAGCATTGTGCCAATGATTTGTGCTCGTTGGGATGCGATGATAGTGGAAACAGATTTAATTTTCCTACAACCAAGGGTTTTAGAACGACAATTTCCACGAAACTGGTCTATTAATACATTTTTAAACTACATCAAATCATCTTCATCCACTACAAGTTGTGAATTGCGACAGCAATTCACGGCTTGTAGTGGATGAAGATGACAATGGTTAAGTCAGGCTCGAAATGGTTAAAAGGGTTGAATGAATTATTACAGTTCAGCACTCGAAGGTTAAAATGTAGCATATTGGACATAAACGGAATGTTGAATTTAGTGTGAACATAACCATTTTAACATGTTTAATGCTAATCGTGTTTGATTACCAGGTACATAATGTTTACTTATTTTACCTTTTTATATTTATATTTGTGGATGCTTCATTTAATTTTAATACACACACACGGCTGAACACGACTCACATACATGTATAGGTTTAACCCTTTAACCGCCGGTGCCGCATATATTCGGGTTTTTTTTTTATTACCACATTAAGTACCACCTTTTGAACTTTTTTATTAAAACATTATGTACCACCTTTTGAACATGTTAAAGATGAAATGTGACATCAATCAGCAATATTTGAAAACAGTTGACCTCGATTTTGCCAAATCTGAATAATTTTCACTCACTTGAAGTTGTGGATCGCGTCAGCGACACACACCTTCAAGTGGGTGAAAATTCAGATTGAATAATTTGGCGGTTAAAGGGTTTATATAATTTGATGCATAATAATTATAACAATAACCATGTTACATGTATACTGATAACAATATAGAGACTTTAAAAGGGACACAATATAATACATAAAGAATAATGCATTTAGAGCCATGTCTTTTATGTGAATCAGTATATTATTTTAAAGACTGTTACTGCTAATGCAAACAAATATCTCAAACATGTTTGAATGCCTGTATTAAACTTTAATATTCCCACTGAATTAGTGTTTGTCAAATAAAGAAACACGCCCGATCTGATAATTCTCTTATTAAGGCCTAAATAATTAGTGCCGGTGCTTTCAAGAGTGGTGCTCCACTATTATGAAACAATATTGAATTTGATCTTTGGTCGTACAAAATATGTTACTTTTTATATAAGATACACATTTTACAGATGTGCAGTCGAGTTAGAGACATTGCATCCAATGCTGTGTGCAAAACTATGTGAGGCCTACTGACTAAAACGGGATTCAGATTCACACAGAAAACATGCAAATAATAAGGGGTGGGTGCAACTACAAACACATCATCGTCGCCTCGGAGCTAAAGGATCCTATCTGCCACTCTGACGAGTGTCAGATAGGATCCTTTAGCTCCGAGGCGACGTTATGCATTGTTATATCATAATCATCCACATCACATGATACAAACATTACAACGCCACCATAGGCATAATATTATATGTGATAGATATAAAATAAAATGCATAAGTGGAAATAAAATATGTATGATAACGTACGATCTTATAATGCATTCATGGCGATTACATAACTTGTTCTTTAACCCTTAAAGCGCGGAAATATTTTTTATTAATTATGGAAACCAAAGTGTGTTTTTCAAATTGAAATAATCATAAATGTCTGAGTTAGCTCTTTCTACTTCATTTGAAAACCTATGTTTTGAGTCTACGGTCATTATAAATATTTTAATTCTTTCAGTGCGGGGATCTACATTATACGTCACAATCTGACATTCTGGTGTATAAAGGCGGTCCCCGCGCTGAAAGGGTTATGTAGCTGATCACATGAGCTTATGAGAAAATGATTTATATCATAAGTTCCTTTATCATTTTCCAGACATGACTTTTGTTTCATTTATCATGATTTCGCACACTTTTTCGCTCAGCTGCTCATTGAACAAATATTTTATTCACCTCCCGGGAAGAATACACAATTGATTCATGACGCGGGAAACAATACCCTTTATTATATTATTTTAATTTTTGTCACAAACAGTGATGTAAAAAAAGATGTAATATTTGGTTAACATCAGTATGTATGTAGAATGCATGACTGGTTGTATTTGTATTCTTGTCTTCTGTTTCAGCCAGTTTCTTGGTTTAGTGTGTTTGCTGTGTGGGTGCTGCTCAGCTTCTTGTTGTTGATTTGGCTTTATAAGTTGAGATGTTTCACTGTTGATTGACATTTGTCACCATTTCTAGTGGACAGCTGTAGTACTAGCGCATGTTGAGTTGAGCAGCCTTACGACATGATCCTACTAATTCTCCATGCTTCCTAGTAAATCATCAGCGCCAATTCCACCTCGAGAGCTCATCTACAACAGAAATAGCGTTACATTGAAATTAGTCAATAAATTCTGTATCGTTCCAATAAGCACTCCGTGTATGATATACATGGCAAGAAGACGTCTTGTGAATATAAAATAAAATTACATTTAAAACATAAGGTTATATTCTGTATAACGAATATTCCTCTACTGTGATTTTTTATTTTGATTAATATCATCAACTCAGTGCCATTTCTAATTTATTTTACCGGACAATCATGCGTAGTTTCGGATTTGAAAGAGAAGACTAGCCACAAAGCAATCATTGCCGATATGAAATGATTGTGTTATATTATTATATCTAATCTTTACAAACGTTGTTATCAAATATGGGTATTGTAATAAATCTACAAATTAAAGTAATGTCAACAACCTTTGTTGTTTCCGTACTACAAAATGTCACCATAGCGAATATTATACATGAACCTGAACCCTTGTTCACCATATCAGGTTATCTAATTAATTTCAAACTGCATGTCTTATGTATGCAATACCAACAAGTGGAAGTTAGCAAATATAAAACTCTACAAAACTTTAATATTATTATATAATAGATCTACGTGTTTTTTTTTGTTAAACATCTTCCAACACAGAACAAATAAACCATTAAAACATCGGTGTCCTCATAGACATATTATAGAGCCTTCCTGTTTTGTATTTTTTTTTCACATTATGTGCAAATTTTCTATGCTCTACAAAAGTAGGTCTAGGCCTACTGGAATGTATTATATGTTTTTAGAGAAATAAGATCTGATAAGATATATTTACTTTTTACTGAAATTTATCCACATGCAATGCGAAAACTGATGAAAAAATATAATAACCACATAGGTGGGCATTGTCTGGTATAATAATTGTTTACAAGATTTCACTGGTAATGTAAATCATAACTAGCCCATCATCTTACCTGTACAACCATCTCATATTAAATAGGGGTCATAGCCTTATAACAAGTAACTAACAATAAGGTCATAAACAAATTAAAAATAGCTTTATAACTATATAACCTTCCGATTTGAAAATGTATTATTCGATTTAATTTGGTTGTCGTTTAACCTTTTATTTGTGGTAAATTTGCTGCCATTGGATCAGCTGAAAAATAATCTACACGGCCTCAGATATAACACCTTAAATATCTCAGTTTGACCATAATGTAGAGACGGTATTTTGCCTCTGAACGGCGGTGATGGCCTACAATAGACTACATAAACATACAGGCCGTGGGGTTACTACATAATAGTAGTTTACTTTAATTGTGCAAAGCATTTATAATGAATATAAACAGCTGTAGTCTATGTGGTTCAGCGTATGGCGATTTATAACGTAGACTAGGCCTAGGTTGGTTACAGTTGATCTTCATTTTGAATAAATATTAGTTTCAATTATTTATATTATTATTTTTTTTAAACCATCAGTCCTATTAGTTGAAAAGTTGATGTAATCATAAATAGTGATAACATGATTTAAGTTGTGTGTTGTTGGGGAGGACGAGGAGAACTAGAACACCATTTCATTGTCGTCATTTGACTCTACTTTGTGTTTTACTGTTATGCCTTTCTTAAGTTTGTATAGATCATTATAGTCTGGGTATATTATTACATGATATCATTTACCCTTTTATTAAGTTGTAATGGGAAGCAGTGTTTCCACTTGTTGAACAAAAAGGTTAAAGCGTGGAGAACTGGGACATCGCAAGGAGAAGTGATAACGGGGTAAAGTGGGACAGTTTCACATAACTCTTTACATCCATCGATACTAGAAATAAAGGGAATTATAAACAGATGTAAATAGGTACAAACAGTTTATGAACACAATTACACAATTAATATCCAATATGTAAAGAAGCTGGACACCTATGTGGAGAAGTGGGACACTCACGGGGAGAAGTAGGACGTCATGTCCAAATCCGCCATTACGTATAGTCCCTGTTCTCCCCATGCCTACCAGATTTATAACTCATTCACTTAGGCCTACTCAAAAATCAAAATAGTAAACAACATTTAGCTTATACTTATCCACGAAGAAGGTAGCAAGGATAGGCCCTCCCCAAACACAGTAAACGTGAGGTACTGTACATATTCAACTTGCTTTACACATTTACACAAATGCGGAAAAACAACTTTTTATACTAAAAATCTTAGTCTTGTCACTGTACTAACAAAGTTGTCTGCAATTTGATTCTGGAGAGATATGTGGTGAAGGCAACTAAGGGCCACAGAATAATGTTTCCTAGAAGCTGAATTTGGTTTAAAACCAAAGGCGTTATCAGCGGTGTCCCAGTTCTCCCTTGTCCCAGTTCTCCATGTCCTCCCCTGCTTTTTCAGCGGCCCTTTGTCAATGTCCAAGAGCCCTTCATAGTGAACAGCAGCCCTCTGCTTACGCCTCGGCTGCTTCTCCTGACCCAGTTTAGCCTATGTGTGCGCAAAGGTGGCCTAAAACCCCATTCATTTCCTTTTACGCCTCGGCTGCTAGATCAGAACATAACCCTTTTATTGAAGCCATCACGATGCATCATATTACATCCCTGAGAACAGACCTAATTCTCTTACAACCAAGGGTTTTAGAATGAAAATTTCCATGAAACTGGTTTACCAATACATGGAAATTCTCTTTAATTTTTCACCCACTTCAAATCATTTCGCGGCTTGTAGGGGATGAAGATGACAATGTAAAGTCGGGCTTGAAAGGGTTAACTCATGTCCCAGCAGGCACAAGACGTTGAATCAATGTTGGTTTACCGTTGGTCCCCCGTCTACGGCGTAGTGTGCCTGCTGGGGTTATTGTTATACTATTATTGTAATTGTAGACTGTTTTTTAATATATTTTTTAGATAAATAAAATATATACTAACTACTTAGAATCTGAACTGACACAACGGCGTAAATTATTTATTTTATTGCGAAGAAAACTGCAGAGAGATTTTATATCGATTGTAGCCACAAAATTTGCACAATTTATCCAAAAAAATTGTTCTTTGTGTGAACTTCGCATGTATACATTTTGTATGCACTAGCGCGAGATTTTCACGCCAACTTGTGTCTTACAGACGACAAAACTACTGTTCAAAGCGGAAAGGCAATAACTTCTTACGTTTCAAGTGAGTAGTTACTGCCTGTTGGCTTTGCAGAGCAGAATGCTTCAAAACGTAATGCATATCACCTACATGTAGTATATTATGTTATAATGTTATAATGAATCGTGCTCGCCACTGACGAAGATCACAAACAACATGACATTTAATCCCTAGATATGCAAAAATAGAAAGGCTAGCTAGAATATTTTTTTCTGTGATGACAATAGAATGTCACAGGAAGTGTCAATGGGCAAACATGTTGCATTTAAATTTAATCTGGCTTAAGTGTAATCCGATCGGTATGCATGTACATGACGTATATATTCTAGATTAGCAAATATAGCCAACAAAATAATCTGACGCTGTGTAATATGATACATCAATCCCGGCAGTGATGGCATTTTGTTTAGCCAACGCCGGGGGCGTTGGCTAAACATTATGCCATCACTGACGTGTAAGAACGATTTTTCCATTACTGGCTTGCAAAACGCAGTATGATTATCAATGGCATGCCAAACGGAAGTCTTTTCGATGCTGATAAAAATATTTTGTATGAGCGTAGGCCCCACCCATATTTGAGTGACCACTATATAATGAGCGATCTCTCCCATGTTTTATGCACAATTATTTGCAGGATTTCGGTGAGGGAAGTTGCTGAAGTGGTTTACAAATGTCACTGGAACCTGTCAATGCAGAACAGGGTGACCTACGAACAGAATTTTCGCAGATCAGCCTTGTTCCACACAAAGACGTAGATTTATTGTTGATTGTCTACATCGGCTGCTACTCGACAGACGTCGCCATGCGGGGGTCCTGGTGCGGTGGTTAAAGCTGCCTGCTTGGAAAGTCGGAGATCAGCGGCTCGTACCCCACTCTGGCCTTCATGTTTTTCAAGAAACAAAAATGTTTCTTCTCCGCTCACTCGTAAAGCTTTAATATTGTCAGGAGCCGCCGGGACCGAGAGGAAGCGTGCTCGGCCTCAGATCGCCAGTGCTCGAATATCGAATCCTGTGTCTGGGGGGCAGTGTCATCTCATTCACTTCACCATCCTCGCGAGGTTCTCCTGGCCCAGTTTAGCTTATATGTGCACAAACGTGACATTAGACATAAAAAGACCCCATTCATTCATTCATTCATTCATTCATTCATTCATTCATTCATTCATTCATTCATTCATTCATTCATTCATTCATTCATTCATTCATGCATTCATTCATTCATTCATTCAGAAGTCGCCATGCTCTCGTGGCCGAAGAGTATTCCCAGCAAACACGAGACAAACGCTGTCCCAATGTTGGCCTGCTGTCCACGACGTCAGCCCATCATTACCTAAACATTGAGTCAACGCTTCGTGTTTTCTAGATTGTAATTGCGCCGTTCTATAAAAAAATAGCCCAATCGTTTTCGGGAGCCCGCTTTTTTGTATAATTATTGATTTTAAAAAAGTGTCTATTAATACCCCTCTTACACATTATTAGGCCTACTACCTAAATGATGTGATTGAACTAACGTTACACATGCACATGCTAATATGACGTCCCCTTGCATGGATATGAAAGTGTGTATCTGCCACCTTGCAAAGTGGCAGATACACCCTTTGAAATCCAAGGGGACGATTATATCATTCGCTATATCCCGGGTCACTTTGAGCAAGGACCACTGTTTGTCTGGTTCACTAGCTTTAGTTGATGAACAATAATTGTAATCTACGGAACAATAAACCGATATCCCCTTTGCAAAATAAACGTAGACCTACTAACATATTATTATAATTATCTAGGTTATCATGCTTCTGGGACATAATAATAATATTATTGGTGGTGGACTATTTTTATCATGTTAAATGTGACAAATAGCCAAAATTCAGAGCGGATTTTTTTTACTTTCATAATAGATGAATATCAAAATGACAATATTGAGATGTTGGATTGTAGAACAATTTTCAAATCATTTAACCCTTTACCCGCCAAATTATTAAATTGGAATTTTCACCTACTTGAACTTGTGTCTCGCTGACGCGATCCACAATTTCAAGTGAGTGAAAATTATTCAGATTTGATAACATGGAGGTCAGCTCTTTTCAAATCTTGCTGGTTGATGTCACATTTTATCTTTAACATATTTAAAATGTGGTACTTAATGTGCTTATAAAAAATGAAAACCCGAATATGTGCGGCACCGGCGGTTAAAGGGTTAAAACCTCGGAGGTTAATCCATAGATGCCGTAGACACGAAATGGTTGGTCCAGGGGGATCTTCCTCAATGTCATTGAAACGACATATTCAATGTCCCCTGGAGTGATTGGATTCCTAAAAGCAACTACTTCACCGGCAAATCACCGGTTGAACTGGCAGATTTAAGCGGCATCATTTAGCCCGGCAGATCGGCGTCCAATTTCTGCAACAGCCAGCAATTTGGGCAGGGCGGGTATTAGACTAACAGCCCAGATGCTCGCGAAGTGAATGATAGTCAGCGCGAGGATGCTGAAGTGATCGGCTTAATATTTATCCATCGGGATGTCCAATTGTCACCTCAATGTACACACAATATTGTGGTGGAATTCTTCAATTAGAGCCGTTCTGGTAAATATGAATGAGTAGGGTATACATGGCATAATTATAATACATTTAAACCCCGGCTGAAGGACTTACAAAGATGAAACTACTTGTAATATGGAGAACCGCTTGATTTTTAAGTATTTTTTGTCAAGTTAATCTATATTGTATATATAATGTTGTAGGCCTATATACATGTATATTAATGACAATATTACCATGTAGGCCTACTTTCGTTGACTTATCGCATCGGATTGTTTTGTTCATGATGTATATATTCACAACAGGGCACAGACTATGTAAAATGGCTTCAGGATTTCTAATAATGTCCAACCTGCAGAGGTCTAAA
The DNA here is from genome assembly GCA_964017125.1 of Flabesymbios commensalis. Taxonomy (NCBI): domain Eukaryota; kingdom Metazoa; phylum Annelida; class Polychaeta; order Terebellida; family Flabelligeridae; genus Flabesymbios; species Flabesymbios commensalis. Next base: position 43,892,888 of record OZ024907.1, read on the forward strand.
TATATTTAAATAAAATAAAACATGCATAATAGCAGTCTACACATGCCTACAATAATCTAATACACATATATTTGAATAAAATAAAACATGCATAATAGCAGTCTGCACATGCCTACAATAATCTATACACATAGGCCTACACAGCCGACATGAGACGTTGACCAATGTTGGTTTACTGTTGGCCCATCGCCGCAGGCGATGGGCCAACAGTAAACCAACATTGTGTCAACGTGCTGTGTTTGCTGGAAAGTCTCTGATCTGTAAATCGCTTTCTAATCGTCTCCGGGGCTCCCGGGCTCCGCGAATCACACTGCACAAGTAGAGATGACTATTATGAACCTCAACTAATGCAAGTGAATCCACTTTCTTCTGTAACTATAAAATATGTATCACACAGGCATTGTAATTGCAGTTACCCATCATCTACAGTCTTGAACTCAGATTATTAGAATGACAACTTGGTGTCGCACATCGTTTGCTTTTGATTGCCAGCAGCGTGTGGTGTTTTTCTTTAATTATCATTGTGTTTATTTTCAACACGTGGGGAAATATTATTCATGATTATCAGATTATATATAGAACCAATCAAAAAGGCACAGCCTGTTTTTAATTCACTCCACAACACGCAGTGGCAAAGCGGGCTCCGCAGGAATTGCCACCAGTCACATCGGTTAAGTTAAGTTTTTAGTGACTTCCGTTTGTTTGGATAACGGTGGGTATTGATCAAGTGGCGTATGCAAAAGAAAGATTGTTTGCGGCAGCGGGTTGATTTTGGACATTGATCAGCAGAAACCTTACATGCGAAAATATAATAAGAACAATCCCGACGAATTGATCAATATATTTTTGTACCCACGCCCCCACCCCCTCGTCGACATATTACAGAGATCTCTTCATCGTATCTTGTCATTATCATCTGATCATGAATATTGCGTGCCACGAAAAGGTTGTGTGGGAAGCGCGCGTATAAATGGTATCATTACTCCCATTACCAGTTACGCTTATCAAATGGAATCAACCTGGGGGTAGCTATGCATTGTTTCACTGCCCACTGCCGCTAATCGCCGTCCGGGGATTACATTTTCATTGGATACATATACGGATGTTAACCATCTAAACGCTGACGTTTTCTTGATTGTTTTGCATTAATTTGAAGCCAGAAATTGCTGACGCAATTTCCGGCTTCAAATTAATGCGAAAACAATACTTTTAAATCGTTACTATATATTGTAATTTACCTCATATTTTGAGTGTTTTTATCACTGTACAGTATCCTTCTATCTGGTTGAAAGGCAGCAGCGGATATGACTCCCTTGTGACGAGGTGGTTAACCATGTAGATAGCATAATGCTTTATGAGATTGGCTCAGACCACCTCTTGTGCCGGCGAACGTGCTTAGATAACCCAACAAGAGATGTTGTAATGCTGGCCCATGACCCAGACGGTTGTCCAACATTAACCCAATAAAGGGTGAACGTCTCTTTCACTTGCCGGATCAAAAACTACCCAAACAGTCGGTGGAGCATATGACCTTCAACAAAGCCAGCTTAAAACATCACGTGAGCTTTAGACCTTATAGAAGCTGGTGTGGGCAACGGAATCAATTGTAGGCCACGGTAAGGTCAGTCGCACTGACAGTCATAACTGTGGTCATAGTATTAACCATTTAAGCCCTCACGATGCATCAAAGCATCATGTTGCATCTCTGAAGAATGATTTTTTTAAGAATAATTTAAAACCTAGGGATTGTAGAACGAAAATGTTCATGGAACTGTTTAATGATAACAATCTTATTTTCATTTGCCACCCACTTCAAGTCATCTTCATTCACTACAAGTCGAGAATTGCGGAAGCAATTCGCGGCTTGTGGTGAATGAAGATGACAGTGGTAAATTCAGGCTTGAAAGGGTTAACCCTTATCCTGCTAAGTTAATTATTTAAATTTTCACCCACAACTTCAAGTGGCTGAAAATTACTCATAAAATTTTTAATTTGAGACGAAAAAATTTGCAATTCTTGATTTCATTTCTATCCCAATATGAGTGATTTGATTGACTAATAAAAGAGATTGAAAACGACAATAGAAACTTGACCTCTGGTAGTTATTACCAATCATCCGATAATATATCAGCAGGTGCACTGAGTCTATTGGCTTCATGTTTAAAAAACACCATTCTGAGTCGCAGACCAATCCGACAAACAAACGCCATTATTTTACATAATAATAAAACTTATTCAGGATTTTTTGAAAATGGTAAAGATAAACAAAGTTGAACGGCATTTCCAAGATATGAATGAAGATAATGGGGCTATTTGTTCCCCGCACCAAAACAAGATATAAAATAACTACATATTTTTATATATAAAAGAAGATAAGACGTATGAAAAACTCATAAACCTGAACATATCTTCACACGCATAATTATGTTACTGCAAATAAATGAATGAAATCAATGGGGTTTTAGGCCACCTTTGCGCACATATAGGCTAAACCGGGCCAAGAGACCCTCTGAGGATGGTGAGAGGTATGAGATGACACTGCCCTACAGACACAGGATTCGAAATTCGCGCCCTGGCGGTCTGAGGCCGAGGATACTACCTCTCGGTCTCGGAGGCTCCCCACAATAGTGAATCTCTACGAGTGAGCGGGTAAGAAAAAAACACATTATATTTCTTTTGAAACTTGAAGGCCAGAGTGGGGTTCGAGCCCGCGATCTTCCTTGTTACAGGAGTATATAAACAACATGTTAAAAACGATGTGGTATTTTAAAAGAAAACATAATCTCACGAGAGTAGATTAGACTTTAGAAGCATGTAGCAATAGCTGTCGATAGAGACTTGTGATTGTTCAAGTTTAAAATGTGACATATAGCAAAAATATTGACGGACAGTACTTGTTTTTACTAATAATATGTCATTAATGTAACCCTATAGAACATGGCACAAAAAAAACGCATCTAAATTATATAATTATGGAGAGAGGCATACCGAGTAATGCAGCTTCTTTGTTCACGTAGTAATTAATTAATACCATTTTCAATCACCACCCAGTTAATACAATATAAGCAGGAAAAACATTCCCGACCTCATAGAAAAAGTCGTTTGACTCCCCAGCAAACACAAATCATTTGTATACATTTGTACAGCGTCGGCCCAACGTCTTCGACGTTGGTTCAGCATTGTACAAATGTTATAACGTTACAAATGTTTTCAGTTTGCTGAGTTAGCATCTCCGAAATCCTCCAGAGAGTTGTGCGATATATCGTCTTGAATGTATAGTTTTGTGTATATTAACCCTTTAACCGCCAAATTATTTAGTTGGAATTTTTACCTACTTGAAGCTGTGTCTCGCTGACGCGATCCACAACTTCAAGTGAATGAAAATTATTCACATTTGACAAAATGGAAGTTAACTTTTTTTTAAATATTTTTGATTGATGTCATGTTTAATAGGTGGTACGCAATGTGTTAATAAAAAATAAAAACTCGACTCTAATCGGGACCAGCGGTTAAAGGGTTAATGGTAAGTTAAAGGGACCCCTTGGGATGAGACATTGTCATTGTTGTCAATTTTGAAAATTTAATTTATATGAGGCTATATAGCCTACTGATCTTAACTGAAAATACGAAAAAGCCAAGAAACAATTTTAAAGCACTGAAAAAGAGTGAAATAGTTGTATTTCCAGGTCGTATATTGCCATGTAAACAAAACAAGTCAACAATATTCAGCACTTTAGATCACATATTCCCACGCATCAGACGGTAAGATCAAACCAGTCCCCGCTAATTGGTGTCTCATAGTCAGGACACGGGAGGACACACCTGCAGCACTGATTGTCTACCCAACGCTGGGCCGGTGCCATCAGCATGTGGCCCAATGCTGTGAAAACATTCAATCGTCCTTCAGGTATACAAATAGTTTGTTTGGGTTTCTTCTGGTTTCATAGAAATGTTGATTAAAAATATTTGTAAAAATATAAAAATCAAAATAATAAAAACATGATCCGTGGGATACACTACTTCAGTACGGAACTAAAAACGAAAATTGATGTCATCCCAAGGGGCTGCTTTAATATATCCGATATTTAAATCAGTGACTGACGACTTATTTGTCAGATCGGGTCACATATATTATGTTCACGCGTCAAATGGTGAACCGCAGATTGATATATCAAATGCATCGTGGTGGTGATAATTAAAGTCGTGATGTGTACTCGTTTTTTGTCATTTTGTCGATAGTTATCGGAGAAAAAAAACATCTTCTCAATTCCATATTTAAATGCATGGAAATGTGATGATCTCTTTCATAACGTTGCATGCAGTTGTTTTTTATGGTGTATTTAACTTTATTTAACTAACGAACCTTTAAATATTAAAAACGGACTGGCCACTTGACCGGAGTTTCAGAATCATTGAAACATACGAACGTATAGAAGCTGGCTCTGACTGCATATAAAAGGTGATTTTTTGATCCCAAGAAAAATAAAAAACAGTTATGTTCTAAAGATCTATAGAAATGGGTTTTTTTCAAATTTCTGAAAAAAAAATCATTTAGGTGATGTAGCCTAATCATTCTGGTATAAACTGAGCTCAAGTAATATGACCCAAGTGTTTACATGCAGTCAATTAGACCTAATGGTTGCAAATGTCCACCTCCATGAAAATATTAGCTAATCCCTCCTTGGATATGAAAGGGTGTATCTGCCACTTTGTAATGGGCCAGATACATCCTTCCATATCCAGGGAGACGTAATATCCACCTGTCATTTTACACGATGAGAAGGCACCGATACTTTATCAGTGTTTATCAAAGTTCATATCAGCAAAATGAAATGATTCAAATGAAATGACACTGTCCTCCAGACATAGTATTCGAAATTCGAGCCCTTGAGGTCTAAAGCCGAGCACGCTACCTCTCGGTCACGGAGGTTCTCCACAATATTAAATCTTTACGAGTGAGCGGGGAAAAACATTTTGTTTCTTTGAAACTTGAAGGCCAGAGTGGGGTTCGAACCCGCCACCTTCGACTTTCCAAGCAGACCGTTTTAACCAGGGCCCCCGCCCTATCTGGGGTCTAGCGAATCAAGTGTCTCACGTTTTAACTCTCATTATATTAACCTTCTGGTGGTTAGAGTATCGCATGTCTAAAGTTTTAACCCTCTGTGTGCTAGACTACCATATGTTTAGAGTATCACATATCTCGTCTATTAATTGTCTGGGGCTAGACTGTCAAATGTTTCTGATTTTAACCTTCTGATGGTAAGAGTATCACATATCCCATGCATTAACCTGATAGTTGTCACATCACTTGTCATATGCATTAACCATCTGGAGGCTAGAGTATCACGTGTCTCGTGTATTAACTCTCTGATGGATCGACTATCACATGCCTCCTATGTTAATCTGAAGGTTAGAGTATCACATGACACATGTATTAACCCTCTGAGGACTGGACTATCTTATGACTTCTATGTTAACATTGTGATGGCTAGAGTATCACTTGTCTTATGTATTAACATTCTGGTGGCTAGATCACCACATGTCTCATGCATTAAACTTATGGGGCTAGACTATATTAAAATAATGTGTCCCATCCTAACCTTCTGATGGCTAGAGATCACTTGTCTCATGCATTAACTTATTTGGTGCGACCTAATTAAATACTTTCAGGTACGTATCAATTATTTATTTTAATTATTTGGTGCGCGCCAAATCATTTGGCACACACAATACAAATTAATTAGCTGGAGTAGCTGGACACGTAAGACATGTGATACTGTAAGCCGCAGGGGGATAATAAAGAATACCTCTAGCTATCAAAAGGTTAATATATGAGACATATTAAAGTCTAGCCCTCAGAAGGTTAATCAATGAGGCATGTGATGCTGTAGCCAGGAGAAGGTTAATACATGAGACGTATTATACTCTAGCCATGAGAAGGTTAACATAGGGGTCATGAGTCTAGTCCTCAGAGTGTTAATACATGATACATGAATTATGCCAGATCACGATCAGATATTATATGGATAATTGATTGTAATATAAGTCATATATGATATCTCCCAGAGTATACCCCTAACGCCCAGACTATACCAACCCTGAATCTGATGGGCTTGTGGGGTATACTCTGGGAGCTCACAGTGTATACCCTGGGGTATAGTCTGGGAGCTCCCAGACTATACCTAGGGTATAGTCCAGACTATACCCGGGTAAAGTCCAGTCAGGGGGGTTAATATGGGCGGCTACACCGGCACAGTGCCGATATAAGCACTGTGATAAGGCTCTTTATACCGGCACAGCGCCGTTATAAGCACTATGATAAGGCCATTTATACGGGCACAGCGCCGGTACATGTAGGCCTACTGTGATAAGGCTCTTTATATCAGCACAGCGCCTATACACATACTGTGATAAGGCTCTTTATATCAGCACAGCGCATATACACATACTGTGATAAGGCCCTTTATATCGGCACAGCGCCTGTATACGCACTGTGATAGGGCTCTTTATATCAGCACAGCGCCGGTACATGTGCTGTGATAAAGCTCTTTATACCGCACAGTGCCGGTATATGTACTGTGATAAGGCTCTACATACCGGCACAGCGCCGCTATACGTACTGTGATAAGGCTCTTTATACCGACACAGCGCCGGTACATGTACTGTGATAAGGCTCTACATACCGGCACAGCGCCGCTATACGTACTGTGATAAGGCTCTTTATACCGGCACAGCGCCGGTACATGTGCTGTGATAAGGCTCTACATACCGGCACAGCGCCGCTATACGTACTGTGATAAAGCTCTTTACACCGGCACAGCGCCGGTATATGCACTGTAATAAGGCTCTTTATACCGGCACAGCGCCGCTATACGTACTGTGATAAGGATCTTTATACCGGCACAGCGCCGGTACATGTGCTGTGATAAGGCCCTTCATGCCAGCACAGCGCCTGTACACGAACCGTGATAAGGCTTTTTATACCAGCACAGCGCCGGTACACATACTGTGATAAGGCTCTTTATATCGGCACAGCGCTGTTACACGCAGTGTGATAATATATGGGCGCAGCGCCAGTACATGTACTGTGATAAGGCTCTTTATCTCATACCAAGGTGTGTATTGTACAAGATACAATATTTTTTCCCCGGCTGACACAGCTATGAAGATTTAGAGGAAAAAAAATGTGGACACTAGGTAAAAATGAAATGAATCAGGCTTTAGACCACCTTTGTTCACATATAGGCTAAACTGGGCCAGGAGAACCAGGAGAACCAGGAGGCCGAGCACGCTACCTCTCGGTCACGGAGGCTCCCCGCAATACTGACTTTCACACGTGGATGGGGAAGAAACATTTTTGTTTCTTTCAACCGCCGAGACCGGGAACCGAGCCCCGAGCTCTGGCGTGAAAGGCAGCGGTGCTAACCACTACCCTATGGCCTGGACACTAGGTAGGATAGATGCACACCCATATCGGCCCGCGGGGCATTTGTGTCAGGATCGCCACAGGATTAGGCCTACACATGGGTGCACAGTCACCACACTCCCCACACGACCTTACTAAAGACTGTTTCATTGTTGCCCATTGTTTAGGAAGTCGGCCCAACATTACATCACTATTGGGTCAATGTTTCATGGTGATACCAGCATATCTGTTCTTAACCAGCCACCATCACCTGAATGTAGACCCCCTTCCCGAGTCATTGACCCTATGTTGTTTCAATGTTGTGTCGAAGACGGCAGGCCAACATTAGTACAATAATTATTGAGTCAATGCCTCGTGTTTGCTGAGCACAAGCTACACAGCGGTAAAAAAGATTGACCCATTTCAACAGTAAATAATTATTTCGCAATGGAGCTTGTAAAAGTAAATATATAGTAGGCTAGATTATTGATACTAATATTAGCATTAACTTTGGATGAAGTTATATGTAAAGTTACAGTTATAGGTCTAGGCTATGATAATTCACTTTCTAATTTGCCTACTTGCCTGAAATGTTGGAATGAGATAAAAAGACAATACCATGGCTAAAGTTGTATCTTCCCTCACATCAGCCCTCCCTAATTGTATTCCCCCACGGGTCATGGGTCTTGTACATATCGCCCTAGACATGCAGTCTTCGGACGATATGTACAAGACCCATGACCCTCTAGAGTATACAACTAGGTCGGGCTGATATGCAGGACAATACAACTTTAGCCATGGTATAATCTATAATTATATGGGCACAGCGCTAGTACACGTACTGTGATAAGGCTCTTTATATCGGCACAGCGCCGCTATACACGATTATACTGTGGACTAGTAATAGGTTATAGTCCTTAACCATTTAGCCGCCAAATTATTCAATTTGAATTTTCACCCACTTAAAGTTGTGTCTCGCTGACGCGATCCACAACTTCAAGTGAGTGAAAATTATTCAGATTTGACAAAATGGAGGTCAACTATTTTCAAATATTGCTGATTGATGTCACATTTTATCTTTAACATGTTTATTATGTGCTACTTAATAATGTGCTAATAAAAAAATAAAAACCCGAAGATACGCGGCACCGGTGGTTAAAGGGTTAATCTCGTGCCCGTTGCTTCTAGGCTTCAGTTTTATGATCATTGTGTTTTCTACAAGGGATACATTAATAGGTAGGTCTGAGCCCCCACCTTTTCCCCATCCGCCTGGGAAGTCTGAGCGGAATATTCAAAAGCCCAATTTCAATATGGTCACTAAAAGGTAATAAAGAAATCAAAGCGATTTTTTATTGGTCTGCCACACAGGAATCCAAACAAAATATACAATATCTATGATTCTTTTGTGCAAGGTGTAAAGAGGGATTTTATCGACATAGACAGTGAGCATTCCTGTTTTGAACCAAATATCTTTCAGATCGCTAAGTGGTTTGATAAATCAAAGAGATACTAAAAAATGCAGGTAATTTCACACTATACCTTAAAACGCCACTCTTGATCATTTAACTCTTTAACCGCCGAATTATTCAATTTGAATTTTCACCCACTTGAAGTTGTGTCTCGCTGACGCGATCCACAACTTCAAGTGAGTGAAAATTATTCCGATTTGACAAAATGGAAGTCAACTATTTTCAAATCTTGCTGATTTAATGTCACATTATCTTTAACATATATATGGTACATAATGTGGTGATAAAAAAACGAGAAACCGACGATATTCGGCACCGGCGGTCAAAGGGTTAAGTGCTGTGTTATTTCTTACTATTTTTTACTTTTTTAGTCGATGTCATTGCTGATTATTGCCGGCTTTAATCATTGGAAAATAGCCCTATATGTTATAATTATGCCTACTACACAAAGAACATATACTCTGCTATGTTATGTATAGGGGCAGGGTATAGGGGAGGATTTGGCAATTACGAAGTATTCTGAAAGACGGTGACATGTCGCCTAACTCCCGGTATATGCAATTTTGTTTGATTGCCCTAAAGGAGAACAATTTATATAGCAATACATTGTATTTAAAACAACATCATAGTGTCGCCTTCCTGTAAACTGAACATTTGTATAACATTTGCACAATGTTGGACCAACGTCGAAGACGTTGGGTCGGCTTTGTGCACATGTTATGAACACATGTTTTGTATTTACTAAGCTTCCCTGACAAAGATTCTTGTTGAGGTGATAATAAAACAACTGTAGAAGTCCAGATTAAATAATGCAACAATCTGTTGTTTTTCACCATCACGCATGTACAACTCCTCATGGGTTAACTTCGCGTTCAAATTAAGCATATTGTAGGCTATAAATTCCAGGGTGTTATACAAGTGTTTTTATGAAACCAAAAATTTGGATAATTAGGTTAATTGTTTTGTAGTAAGTTATGATTCACGTCTGTTTATCATGTTTATATGAAGAATACCAAATGTTACCCTCACATGGTTTTTTTCTGTCATTAATACATGACCTTTTATTATGCTTATCATCACTAGTTGTGCTGCTTGCTCTTGTCTCTTCATTTTTGTAAAACTATATAGTATAATTAAATGAAACCGGAAAAACAAGAGCTGTAACCTGTATCTTGCTATCTTAATAACGAGTAAGCCGAGTTATCTTTGTTTTGCTGAAGATTAAAGCGAGTCGATAAAATATATTTTTTGGGTGTCATAAAAAATTGTCCGCGGCGATAAGGGGGTTTGTTGTCAGGGATTACAGTGAGAGAGCACTATCAGTATTTCGTGCTGGCATAAAGAAGAACTTGATGTTTAACCCTTTAACCGCCAAATTATTCAATCTGAATTGTCACCCACTTGAAGTTGTGTCTCGCTGACGCGATCCACAACTTCAAGTGAGTGAAAATTATTCAGAGTTGACAAAAAGGAGGTCGACAAATATCAAATTTTGCTGATTATTGCCACTTTTTATATTTAACATGTTTAAAAGCTGATATGTAATGTGCTTCAAAAAAATGTAAAAAACGAATGTATGGACGGCACCGGCGGTTAAAGGGTTAATAAGGTGGGTCCACGGAGGTCTTCTTCCCAAACAGGATCATCATGATTCAAGGATGGCTGAATGCTCTGCCAACGTGCACGTCGTTGGTACATCATTCTGCCGTGTTTAGACTGATATCCCTTGATTCTCTGTCTCCTGGCTGCGTGCCAGGTCGGGTGAGGTAAATGTTATTATTCTTAACAGGCTGGATCGCGCGTTTGAAAATTTGATCAGAAACGAATGCGAATTTGCGGCTAATGTTATCAAAACATCCTCATGCCTTGCAAAATAACACTTATTTATTTGGTTTGAATTTCCTGACTGAGCGTACTGATTGAATTCGGGAATATCAGAGACAATGGTTTCGAATACTGCGTCACTCAGTGATACATTTGTATCCCTTTTTGTACATGATGCTGCATGTTTGTTCATACAATCGTGTAGGACTATATTTATGTTATTTATTTATTTATGTTATTTATGTTATCTTGCTGAACGTAGCTGGACCAAGGGACGTGGGACCTGTTAGGATAATCAACTAATGATGATTAAAATGTTTTATCAAACAAATCAACAAGATAAAATATATTTAGAGGGTCGTCACATTTTTATTTGCAATTTTGTAAATCATGATGGGCGTAATTCATATTCTGATTTTACACATCATCCCTTACCAGATTTTATCCACGTCATCCTCTACCTCTGCTATTAACCCTTTAGCCGCCAAATTATTCAATCTGAATTTTCACCCACTTGAAGTTGTGTCTCGCTAACGCGATCCACAACTTCAAGTGAGTGAAAATTATTCAGATTTGACAAAATGGAGGTCAACTGTTTTCAAAAATATTGCTGATTAATGTCACATTTTATCTGTAACATGTTTAAAAGGTGGTACTTAATGTGCTGATAAAAACTGAAAACCCGAATATATGCGGCACCGGCGGTTAAAGGGTTAATAACCAAGTTTAGGTGTATTTTGGTAAGGTTTGTCCCATGGCTGATGCACTTTGTGCTTTATTTCTGTAGGAATTCTGTAGGAACGATGGATGGATTTTATTTCCGCCTACTTTTTAAGAATTCAAATTCAATTCCAATTCCTTAAAAGTTAATTCCCATTCCTATTCCTGGAATTAGACTTGGAATTAGGTCTAATTCCAGATCAATTCCGGAATTAAACCCAGGTCTGCCTAGTACAAGTGTATTTTTTTGTTGTTGCCAAGATTGATCATATGCATTCCACTGGATACGGTTTTCTTAAGCCAGAATCTGGTCTAAATGGCGGCTATTTTGCATTTTGCTTGTATACAAGTAGCATCCACCATGAAAATGATCACAATATATCATAGTATATGTCTGATATGTATGCAACCTACTAACATTCCGTGTCCCATTTAAAATTATACAAAAATGTACATATAGAGACAATGATTAGTGACGACAGCTGACCACCACCTATGCAAGGCCACCGCCTTCAAGATAAAAAAATAAAAGCATTATAATACAATTAAAAATCCAAGGAGGCTTGTGTTAAAAAACGATAATTGTTTTTCCTTTTTGCCAAAAGTATAATTTTGGCCCGATGCCATTATATAAATCTATAAATCACACGCGTGTTTCATCCTTTAAGAGCAGCTCGATTTTTCTCGACTTTTTATATTTAACCCTTTAACCGCCAAATGATTCAATCTGAATTTTCACCCACTTGAAGTTGTGTCTCGCTGACGCGATCCACAACTTCAAGTGAGTGAAAATTATTCAGATTTGACAGAATGGAGGTCAACTGTTTTCAAATATTGCTGATTGATGTCACATTTTATCTTTAACATGTTCAAAAGCTGATACATAATGCGCTAATAAAAAAATACAAACCCGAATATATGGGGCACCGGTGGTTAAAGGGTTAATATCAAACCACACTGTGGTTTTGATCGGCGTGGGCGTTTCAAAGGTTAAGACCCGCCATTATAGCTGCAGTGAGATAAGTTTTGTTGTGCATGATATTCATTTATAAATAAATGTCGATTACGCTCATATATATCATATTACAAATAAATTGCCAAATATAGCTCACGATATCATTTCATATCCGACAGTTTCAGCCCTGTGATTTATGTTGAAGAATTAATGTACATGAATGAATTAATAGATTGATGAATGAATGGGTGCTTGTCTGCCTGCCTGGCCGAGAGTTAAATCGAAAAAATTATGATTGAGCAGTGGAAATGAAAAATCAAAATCAAAACATATACTGAGCACATTCAAGTTTTCTTCTAAGGAAACTTGAATGTGCTAAAGTTGTTTTAACAAATTAATTACAAAAAAATTGTATTACGTTTCAAAATAGTAAAGACCTTTAGAAGCCAACACTACGATGCATGGACAACCAGAAGTATCTGATTACTTAAGGCGTGATTACACACAAGCGCGAATGCGAATGCGAACGCAAAAATGATCATTTTATCATTGCCAAGATACACTCATTTTACCCTTACAGCGCTGATTTTTTATGAAAACCTTGGAAACCTAAGGTTTTTTTTTGCTTTATGATAGCTTACTTTGTATACTCATAGTAGGTCTAGTTAGCATAGATAGTAGTAAATTGTATGAAGGACGATTTATTATATTGTGTTTCAGCATATTTAAGTTAACATGACACTCTCCTGCTAGTGTCACTGTTTTTATGATTTTTTACTTTATTTAACTACATTTACTGCTTGGCCGACCACACTACCTTTTTGGCGCTTTTCATATCATCATTCAAACTGACTCACTAACAGTCACTTTGAATGACCAACAGTTTACTTTCAAATTATCATGATTATATCAATGTATCATTGATTTTAATGATTTAACTGTTGTATAATTGTATTAATAAATAGTAGCTAGTGATCCGCCAAGCAGTCTCATTTGTTTTTCTGTTCACCGTGTTCACATTATAAATAATAATATACCGTCTTTATTACTATTATTATTATTATATCTCAAACATCATTATGTCGCTGTCTAATTCTACCCTTACAACGCTGAATTTTTTATGAAAACCTTGAAAACCAAAGGGTTTTTTTCAAGTTGAAATCATCACAAAAGTCTTAGTTATCTCTTTCCGATTCATTTGAATACCTATCTTATAGGTCTACAGCCATTAGAACTATTTTTACTTTTATTGTGTGGGGATAGACTTTAGTCGTCAGAATCTGACGTCTACATACGTCAGATTTTGACGACTATCCCCGCGCTGTGAGGTTTAAAGGCAAAAAATCGTTATTACGCTTAAGAAATGACCACATACCGACGTTTTTCTTCTTTGTACTGCAGAACATCTAAGTGATTGGTTCGATACTTTAGATAGAGAATAAAGGATATGAGGCAATGATTATAGTCCCGTTTAAAAATATAATCTCGAGTGAGCTCTACTAATATTTATTGTCGGAGCTTTCTTTCTTTACAGAACACGTCTGTCTATGTGAGCTGGTGCTGGGGAGCTGGTAACTTGAATGGGTCCTTGTATGAACTTGGTATGCTGAATACGTTGGCGTTTACAAGAGATGTTTCACAATCGGCCGCGTTGTCGATAGAAGTGCATTGAAATGGCCACTCTGCCATTTAACTTTATCAGATTTAGAGTGAGTGCAATTTCTTTGCAAATTGCAAGTTTACATGTAACAAGAGGCCAGCCGGCCACCATAATATCCCGCCCCGCCCGCGTGATAGAAATTGTTCATGGTCCACCCGTCCCTGAACTCACATTCTGTCTTACAGTCATGGTCTACCTATCTAGCACAGTTTTCCCAATATTGCTTATAATAAAGTTAAAAATGGCCTCAGGTCGGACATTTTGAATTTGATCAAGTTGAAATTTTTTATGACATATCTCTCTCTAAAACTGTACATTTTGTTATATAAAAATGGTCTAGCTATCTGGCACGGCTTGCAAGATATAAGGTATATTCAAGTCAATAATGTTCAATATAGTCGGCTATTTTGAATTTAATTTCGTTTATTTTTTCAGAACCTATATCCCTACCTGAAACCACACATTTTGTGTTATTGTAATGGTTTAGCTATCTGGCACGGTTTGTCAGATGTCAAGCATATTAAGTAAATTATGGCCATTTTGAATTTAATCGAGATGAAATTTTTAAAGGGATATATATGCCTTTAAAAATTTCAACTCGCACATTTTGTTTCAAAGTGATGGTATAATATTTGGCAAGGTTTGCCAGATCTCAGACATATTAAAGTTAATTTTGGCCCATGGTCGGCACATTTACACCCTTTAAAGGATGTGTATGTGGAATATGAACGAAATTCCCCATAGGTTTCTGAGATTTGCTCCGAAACAAAATACGGATAGAAAGACGGACCGACGGCCGGACATCCGAGGCGACGGTTACAGCCTCCGCCCCAACGTCGTCCGGCGGGGGTTAAAAATGGTCATACATTAATAATGATTTTTGATTTAAAACAATAAAATACTATTAATTGCAATATTAGTGTATAATATTTATCTTTTTTTTCTAGTATATTTCTAGTAAATTAATGTGATAATTTATATAAAATTAATTGTGATAGCTGAACAGTGAAAGGGTTAGTATTACACACTCATTGAGTCAAAGGGCAGTATAAACTAGTTGAGCAATATGACATAATTTTAATATTTAATATTTCAGTTTTCACATATCTGCAGTAAACCCGACTAATCCTTAATATACATTCATAATTTTTATTCTAACAGTTTACATAATAAGCAGGATGTTTAAAAAGTACTTTAGTCACTTTCTATTTAAAATACTACCACTGTCTTTTGCTAAAAATGGTTTAATATAAGATGACTACATGTGTCTTTGAGCCTTTCATTCAGATTAAATGTTTTTAGTTGTCATACAAAAGGTGGACACACAAGATTGGTTAACCTTTTCACTACCATACATGACGGAAATTTCCGTCGTCATTCGTCGATGAACGTAACCATAAAATGACACAAATTTTCGTCAAATATATACTACATTTATGTATTTTTCGTCATTTGAAGCTGGGAATTGCGTTAGCAATTCCAGCTTTAAATGACGAGAAATAGAACTCCTACACCAGTATATCTGGATCCTGGCATGCACCCCGGCCTGGAAGTTAAAGGGTTAAGGTTTTGCCTTCTAGTAACATGTTGCATTTGTAAAAGATCCGTTAAAGGTCCTTGCGTAGGATATGAGCAAATCTGACATACATGTAGCCGAAAACATTTTCATTGACGAGTGCATTCAAAGTGAAACCGTCTGCAACCGAAAAATCACTTTGGATCTACCAGTTTATGATTGTTTAAATTTAGATTAAAATATATAAAAAACTTACTTTAGGAAGCTGTAACCGGATTTGATAATCACATTATGTTATACAATCGTACAATCAGTTGATTAAAAATATAACCTAAGCAATAATTATTGATACAATACCAATTAAGATATAGAGGCGTCTGAACTACATTTTAGCATTCCACTTAATGTCTTGCCTAATGAATACTAGAAAGTCAAATTATCTACCGCGCTTAGACTTGTGGAAAACAAGACGATTTCACAGTTAAGCTGTGATGAGTACATAGACATTTTACTTTCTAATCTCTCTAATCTCTAATACATTTTGGCACAATCATACAAAGTTTTACTATGTCAAATGTCGCGAAGCTGATTAGTCTGAACCACAGAAGGGCAAGCTGACCCGCGAGGTAATAACAGTGGAGCCTGAGCTCATCTCCTGGAGAAATACAGACCACGAGACATGTGACGAATTGCGAGTGACGGGCCTATCTTTTAGAAGAGGGAATAATGATATGCGTTTGGTTGTTGTGAGTGACATGCTGGCGTGGAGCTGACATTGCTCAGTCTTGCAATGTTCATCCCAGAAAAAAGTATAATGGCTGAGCGGAGGTCAAGCCAATTAGCCCTTTAACCGCCGGTTTCGCATATATTCGGGTTATCATTTTTTATTAGCACATAATGTACCACATTTTGAATACGTTAAAGATAAAATGTGACATCAACCAGCATAATTTGAAAAGAGGTGACCTCCATTTTGTCAAATCTGAATAATATTCACTCACTTGAAGTTGTGGATCGCGTCAGCGAGACACAACTTCAAGTTGGTAAAAATTCAAATTGAATAATTTGGCGGTTAAAGGGTTAACCCTGTGCCTGCTAGTCACGACAATAGTATATTTTAATCCGCCGTATTCGCAGATTAAATCAGTGTTATTGAGAATGAAATGAGTGGTCTGAAATAAATCTGGAATAGTGTCTGAAAATAAACAAATGTGAATAATTTTCAACCACTTGAGGTTGTGGATCGCGGTAGCGAGACACAACCTCATAATGGTTAAAAATTCAAATATAATTATTAACTTAGCAGGATTAGGGCTAAATCGAAAATGAGGCAATCATCAGAGCACTGTGTTTGAATACATCTTATGTCTGGCAGCAATCACTCCGAAAATGTGAGAATGTCCAGCGCATATATTAGCAGTACGATCGAAAAGTCACGAAGCAATCAATGTTCACCCTGATGAAATAATATTGTAGACTGCTCTTTAAAACCATCACCTTTTTAATGTCTCTGATATTAACAAAAATATTTCAATTCTACACAAAGTGATTATTAACACACTGCATGAGAAAACCAGCGAAAGTGTCATAGCGCTGTGGATGGTTTAGCAGATATAATGTCGTAAAAGCAATTTACGGACCAAGTCAAGTAGTCTACCACCGACCAATCGAAGAGTGGTTCCGCCTGTCACATGACGAGATCGGCCAATCATCGCCGTCATTCAGTTGTTATTTAAATTAGGGGATTTCATTTGGTTGATGTTTATTCTGTTATTTGTAACCGAACAATATGATTGATCGTACTGCAAAACCATCTTATATCAAATATTCAAATATATGCCAAGTATTCTTTTTCCTTCGCACTGGGCGAAAATGCCCGAGAAATAGTGGACACATATAAATACTTAGGTCTTTGGTGTAGTAATAATACAAATGTATTTGTGAAAAACCATTCGTATCTGGCTGAACAAGCTCGGAAAGCAATTTTCACATTACAGTCACAGCTTAGGATACCTTACTCCTAAATTATATTTAAGAGTATTTGAAGCGCAAATAGAACCCATATTTATGTATGGTAGCGAGGTACTATTTATTGGTGAACAAATATCTGACTTTGAGATGGTTTATTTATCATTCTTGAAAAATATGCTGGGAGTCAAACAACAAACCACATCAGTTACTATTTATGGGGATACAGGAAGGTATCCCCTCTTTTTAAAACAACAAATTCTAGCGTTGAAATATTGGATTCGCCTGATCTCCTTGCCTCAAAGCTGTTATTTTCACAGGGTCGAAAATGCCAATCTTCTCATCAAACAAGTTAAATTATGTTTGATTAATATATATAAAGGTGATCGGTATAACAAAGCCCGAAACTCCATAAAATTGAGAACGTACATAAAGTTTGAATTCGCCCACTCGCTAGAAGAATATCTGTTTTACATCCCCGACACAAGGTGGATAAAGGCGCTATCAAGATTGAGAATGAGCTGACATATGCTAGAAATTGAACGAGGAAGGCATGTCAAGCCGCAAAAAATACCACTAGAGCAGCGCACATGTCAAAGATGTACATTAAACTCTGTTGATGACGAAATTCATTTTTTAATTACTTGCTCTTACTTCGCTACGCAGCGAACTAGTTTACTTGCCGAAAGTAAACTACTCAACAGTGAATTTGACTCACTCTCAAACGACGACAAATTTATATATTATGTCATCTACACATCGACCATTAGTAATATGCTTAGCAAAATACACCTATAGCTGTTTTCAAACCTTAAGCGTGTCGCGTACCTCCACTTTATAAAACGATTGGGGCGTAGGATGACTGGTGCGGCTGGTGATTCCTCTAATCATCCACTCATGAAATCATCCATGCTGTCGGGGGATCACCACTGTGGTACCAGCGACTGGTGCGGCTGGTGATTCCTCTAATCATCCACTCATGAAATCATCCATGCTGTCGGGGGATCACCACTGTGGTATCAGCGACTGGTGCGGCTGATGATTCCTCTAATCATCTTGGTGTTTCGAGCTGACGTCAGTCAATGCCTTTTTTAGATTGTTTTTTAACATGTTAAATGTAACTAATATTATTATTTTCTTCTTTATAATACTCTCACTCATTATGTAATTACTCGGTTTCTACGCTTTCCAGAGGGTTTTTTTCGCCATATGCAGTAACGGGGGGGGGGGGGGTAGCTATTTTATCTCTGGTTTTGGTGCGGGAAACTTAAAAATATCATGGCAATGCTGTTTAACTGTATGTTATTTTAAATAGTTCTGATGCACATTTTATTTAACCTGTGTTTGTTTTAGTATATAATGTTGTTTGATTTTAACATGTTTAAGTTAACTTAGCATGCACATTTTACCGAACTAATCCTGTTGTATATAGTCTACTCTTGTACATATGTTCATTTTTAATGACGCATAAGTCTGAATAGACTTACCGTCGTCAGTAAATATCTATCAAACATCAGGCCCCGAAGGCTCATTTGGTCCGGTTGTGGCTCGAAAATCAGAGGTACCGGGTTCGAATTCCTCCTGTCGAGTCGGATATTTGTCATCGGAGTTGTGCTTATAAATTGTTCCAAACTGTTTAAAGGTCTGGAGTGCGCAGTGCTGTCTATGGAACTGTGCACTATTAGGAACCTTTGATAGTCGATAAGAAGTTTACAGGCCTAGCTCCGATTTATGGCTTTATTCCGTCACAATATTGCCACGATTGTGCAGAAAGCGACGTAAAGCAGTTATAATGCATTCATAATTAACATCTTGTTTGGCACGACCTCCAAGATAAAGACTGGTATGTATCTTGTTAAATAATATAATAAACAAATCCCAGAAACATGAGCCGTTGACCCAATATTGCTACATGTATAATGTTGGTCCAGTGTCTACGACGCTGGTCCAACATTATAACAACATTTGATCAACGTCTCGTGTTTACATCGTTCACAAGAAACTACACACCAATAACTCCAGAAAAACAAAAAAATAAAAGGTAAAAAAAATATATCGATGGCAAAGCCATACAAAACAAAATGAAACGGGATACTTGAGCGAAACAAAAGAAAATCTACACGTGTTATAGTATATCTAGCCTATTATTCCATAGAGCAAGGAGTTTTCTATAATACTGTTTTTTAAACAGTGTCACATTATTTATGTGATGTAATTTCCACGCTACTTTGTGCTGGCAATATCAAGCTGATACGATTATATAAATGTAAATATTAATTGCATCATCATCCGTCATCTGTGTGCATAATAAAATGTGAACCGAAGATTATATTTCCTCATCTTCCAGATAAGTGGGCTCGTTCGGTTGGCGGTTGCAGTTCTTCACTCTTATTTTTGCCCAGAGAGAATGTAATTTATAACTTTTAATTTGATTAATGCTGTCATCTGCGCGTACTTCCCGTCATCTAATCATTGGTTGGCACAAACCAATTGTCTGCAGCACTGACAAAAAAGACTTTGCTCTAACGAGTCTGTTAAAAAAGGCACCATGTTTCAGTCCATTTGTGGCATTCAACAATTTCAAAAGCAATCAGAGAAATTTGCGTTGTCGCTTCCAAAGGTGAAGTCACCTGTGTATGCAGAAAATGGTTCGGTTACAGCAGAATTCTACTTAGGACTGGGGGCCTAGGTTGCACCAGGCCAACCCAATATGGCGTTAGTTCAGAGATTATAACTTAATATTAGCGACACATAAATCACGGTTATGTCGCAGCCATTTTTAAGCCCAGGATTATGGAACAGTTTTCTGCAGCGTTTGCGCTATAACTATTTCTATTTTTCTGCAAACTTTTCAACTTTTCATAAAATTGTCTTATTTGGCGCATATTTATTATGTTATATTTGATATATAAAAAGTTCAACTGATGTTTGCGGTATATATAATTTTATATCTTATATTTAATATCCCACATATGTATTATGGCACAAATGTGAGCAATGTGAGCAATGTGAGCAATGTAGTTGAGGTTGTGGCTGGTTGTCGACCATCTTTCTTACTTTTATGTATTCAAAGCGACACAATCAGGCTAAAAGCATAAAAAATCGGTAATTCTATTTGGCTTCTTAATATGACCATATTATGTAAAATGTAAGTTACGTCCATTTGCTAGAACTGCGTAAGTTTTTTAATTTTTGTGTTGCGCATTTACCAGTTAGGTTATATAAAGACGAAATTCCCGTATTTCTTATTTTGGACATGCAGAAAAATGACTTCAAAAAAAATATAATAATATAATATTATTATTATTAAATTTGATAAAAGATCTTCATTCTCTCAAGTTTCAGAATTGCCCCGTGATTCCGCCCCATACATCACATTACAGATAGCCATCAAGGCTCGATGTTTATTACATCTTTAACCGCCAAATTATTCAATTTGAATTTTCACCCACTTGAAGTTGTGTCTCGCTGACAAAAATGAAATGACGCGATCCACAACTCCAAGTGAGTGAAAATTATTCAGATTTGACAAAATGGAGGTCAACTGTTTTCAGATATTGCTGATTGATATCACATTTTATTTTTGTCACATGTTTAAAAGGTGGTAATTAATGTGCTTATACAAAATGAAAACCCGAATATATGCGACACCGGCGGTTAAAGGGTTAATAGGCCTATGTTGTACTTGGTAATATATAATCACATTATATGATTTAAAATAACAACCGAAGTTCGATGCTTCTCATTCTATGTATTACTTGGCAAATAATATATAATATCATTGCAGATAACCACCAACGATCGATGTTGCTTCGATCTTGATCGAATATTTGTTAATAGGTGTATCTGTACTGTTCTGCTATCCAGATTAACCCTTTAACCGCCGGTGCCGCATATCTTCGGGTTTTCATTTTTTATTAGCACATTAAGTACCACCTTTTAAACATGTTAAAGATAAAATGTGACATCAATCAGCAATATTTGAAAACAGATGACCGCCATTTTCTCAAATCTGACTAATTTTCACTCACTTGAAGTTGTGGATCGCGTCAGCGAAACACAACTTCATGTGGGTAAAAATTATGATTGAATAATTTGGCGGTTAAAGGGTTAACCCTTACAACGCTGAAATATTGTTTGTGTAAACCATGGTGACCAAGGGTTTTTTCAATTTGAAATGATCATAAAAGTCTTAGTTAGCTCTTTCTGCTTCATTAGAATACATACATGTTATGGATCGACGGCTATTATAAAGATTTTACACTTTTACTGCAGCGACCGACTTTAGACGGCAGACTCTGGCGTCTAAAGTCTATCCTCGCGCTGTAAGGGTTAAAGGTGATCTATCACCCCTTATATAGTATGAATAAATTTGTGACAAATAAATTAAAGTTGCAACAAGATGGGGCACAAGTATTTCCTTATATGGGGTGATTGGCTATCATGTGACCCTCTCAGAGGGTCACATGATAGCCAATCACCCCATATAAGGAAATAATTATTTATACCATATAAGGGGTGATAGATCACCTTTAACATATCATTGATACTAATGCCGTTAATCACCATCCATCATTCCACATGACGGATGCTTTCAAACAGATAACCTTGACCGCATGTTGTTTTCGCGTCGTCCACGGTGGGCCAGCATCAAAACAATATTGGGCCAGTGTCATGCGGATCGACTTTGGAATAACAGTCAATCTGGGATTCCTCTGCCGTCAGACGTATAATGGATTCGCTTTACTGGATTGTTGCGCTGGAAACATTGTTCACCAGATTGCCCTTGCAGATGCAGTGACTTGACAGAAATGACTCATAAAACATAACTTGCTGATACAGCGGGGTGCCAGTACTGGATAAACATTGGGTCGACACTGGTGTAATATCTTGTGTTGTGGGCGACCCAGCAGCCACAAATGGTCGGCCCAATGTTAAAATTTACGATTCGTTACACTAGCTTGGATTAGCCCAGCATTGGTCATTCCCAGCAAACACGATACATTAATCCTATCCCGGTTAGTCCACCATTAGTCCACCAATAGTCCACCATTAGTCCACCATTAGTCCACCATTTTCGACACTGGCCAGCATGTGAGTAATGTCTCGTGTTTGCTGGAGACAGATTGTTTTATAGCAGGCCACTATATACAGCTTCCCAGAAAATGCACGATTCCAAGTGGCATGGGGATGATTTGATCGGGAATTATTCCGTATGGACATTATCCTGATCCCAGACCCAGATCGGCTGATACAGCAAACGTGGTCGTGATCATGGTGGAGTTGATATCATTTGATTGCTGATATAAATTAAACCTGTACAAAAAGTAAGGGATGTAAAGTTACAAAAATGACCTTTTACATGACGTTTAATGTTACAGTACCATTTCCACTTCAAAAAATAGACTACCACCACTTGGTGGCACTGATTAAGGAATATGATACCAACATTTTGTCGCACTGATTGTTTTCAAGGTAGCTTTTTAATAGGATTGTTCACATTTGGAACTCAAAGTATCCGCTGTATATATGTACATAATTATACAACTTTGTATCTGAATTAAATGAAACTTTTCTACAAAAGGTAGAAATCCAATTCACATGCAACGATTATTGCTTTATAGGTCATTTTAAATGTTGATGTTATAATAGTGTGGTTTGCAAACATAAATGACGAGGGGATGGTAGGAAATCGTATGTTGATGATGTATCATGTATATAATTTGCTGGATGGGATCTAATTGTAGAGGCTTCATTGAAGCCTAGGTGTTTAGTTTCTCTCCCATGTGATCCATATGTAGTTGTTTGATACCTTATTACGTTTGATACGATATTACATTGTCTTCTTTGCATGCTTTGCATGTACGTAGCTTGTTCATTGTCTGTATTTGATTATATTTTGCATCAGACAAATTGAATTGAATAAGTGCTTAATGACATTCAGATTCAATGTATTATTTTAAAATAGTTTGTCCAGAATGTTCTACTTCAAGAAACCTAGCGAACATGATATGGTGAACCAATGCTGAATTAGTGTTGTGCCGACGTCGCTGACGTCGGCACAACACTACTTCAGCATTGGTTCGGCTTCTCGTATCTGCCGGGATGAGAAGGACCGCAGCCTACTAGGGTTAAGTCTAATGTGGGCTTCTTTCTGCCAAGCTCCACTCTGTCACGGCGTCCCCACTGTCATCCAGAATGATATTCAAGAGCGGTTATCGAAATGGCCGGTACTGATTGGATTCCCTGTCTGATACCTAAACCCCCCCCCCCCCCCCACCACCCACCACCCACCATACACCGCCACCGGTGGTTGGCCAACACCCAGGCGAACAGGAGACGTTTAACTAATGGTGGTTCAATGTTGGATACGCCTCATCGTCGGTGGGCCAACATTGAAACAATATTGGCTAAATGTTTGGGGGAATAGGAAGGGTTAAAATAGATAGAGATCGCTGTGACTGTTTGGTCTTGCGACGGTAGGCCTACACCCGCCCACCATATTATTGCGATATTTCCGTCTGTGACTTGTGCGCCATCTGAATGGGAGACGAACGTAGGCGGAAGCAGAATTATTCTGTATCTTTCACCACTATTATCATATTTGCTGTTTCTCGGTATACAACTGTAGACGCTTTAAATTTATATTGGGTTTGTCGTTAGCTGACATATATTACTGTGTTATAATTATACATACACATGTCATAACATATTCTAATTAGACGAATAGTATTGGTTTTTAAAAGGGAAAAAATATGCCCAAGCTGGTTTTTTCAGGAAACCTTCCAAATACCATTACAAATAACATAATAAAACTCCCCGTGATTCTCGCTAGAGCCTTTTTCATTTTTCAAGATGGCGTCTAAGATGGCCCCCAAAATGTTCAAACCAGTGTATCTCGGCTTGTAATCAACATAACTTTATGATTTAACTGTCTACATGTACATGTATTGCTTTAGGATAGAAATGAAACAGGTTCTGAATCACTAAATAGTCAAGCAATATTTAGATTTGTAGGCATTTTAAATACTATTTCAATCTTCAACATAGCAGAAATTGAAAAGAAATCGTTATGCGACTCTTTCGTGATTTACAGCCTGTTTCTTTTTAATCCTGATGTATAAAAGTACATTTTGATAAAACAAATCATGAAGTTATGTTAATTACAAGTGGATATATTAGGTGGTCAATTTTTTTATCATAGTGTTTTCCAGTGGTTTTGTGGTCAATTAGATGTATGTAATGACAGGGAAAAGTCTAATAATATCTGACTAGATAGGTTTTAGGTGGTCAATTGAGCATAGTGTCTTCCAGTGGTTTTGTGGTCAATTAGATGTATGTAATGACAGGGAAAAGTCTAATAAAATCTGGCTACCAGAAAGTGTTAAATCTAAGATGGTCGCCATTCATCAGTGATTCCCGCTGCAACATTTTACATTATTCAGGATGGCGTTCAAGATGGCCGCCAAAATGTTAACACGGCTATATAAGCGGGTCGATATACTACCTGACCCCCAAAATATTAGGTATGAAGAAAGGTTTCTCAACGGTTTTATGTCCTACTGAATATAATTATAAGGAAATCTGACCTCTAAAATGGAAAAAAAATACAATTAAACAATGATTCTTGTTTGAAGTTCATGTTTTAAGAGAAACCATTTATGGTATTATTTTGGTCATTCAAGGACTTTTTCAAGATCAAAAAGTAAATTTCAAGGTCAAAATGTAAAAATATAAT
The DNA here is from genome assembly GCA_964017125.1 of Flabesymbios commensalis. Taxonomy (NCBI): domain Eukaryota; kingdom Metazoa; phylum Annelida; class Polychaeta; order Terebellida; family Flabelligeridae; genus Flabesymbios; species Flabesymbios commensalis. The sequence continues at coordinate 43,918,143 of OZ024907.1, forward strand.
ATTTTTTTAACATGAAATGGCTTGAATGTCAAAACGTCAATTTTTAGGTCAACTAAGAACAAGTGTAATTCCTACTTATTTATCGTGTTAAAGAGGGAACAGATCTAACCTATCCTACTGTAAGATCCATCCCTGGTAATATATTAGTGATTCACCTTCATGTTCAGATGAGCGAAAAATATTCTAACAAATTAAAATAACACAATGTAATAATACCTAGTTTCAATTTGATTTTGGCTAGAAAATCCATTTCTGGTAGTACAATGTAGCTGAGTCCACATCTCATTAAAAAAAACATTTTACAGAAATAAAAATAGAAACAACTGTAATCCATATCTTCTATGAGGTTTTTTATAGTTAAATGTCATATTTATGGCTATAAAGGTTAATTAGTATTATACACTTTAACGCCCTCCAGATGCTCTCTAACTCCCACCAATCGCTCTTCCAATCTCCATTTAATGCCTCTCCATCTCACCAGTTAACACTTACTCCTCCCCTTTTTGTTTCCTCTCCATCACATTTTAGGGCATACCATTACTATTTTCACATCTTTCCGTCGCCTTTTAATGCCCCGTTGTCACACATTAGCACTGCCGCATCGTTCTTAAACGCCTCTCCATTACCTTTTACGCCTCCTTGTCTCCCTTTATTGCCTCTCTGTCGCTCTTTCTGTGATGCCTTTTGACGCTTTTTGTTGCCCTTTAATGCCTCCTCGTTATCTTTTAACTCACCACGTCACACTTGAACGCATCTTTATCGCACTTTAACGCTTCTCCATAGCTCTTTAACTTTCTCCCATTGCCATTCAACGCTTCCTCGTCGCCCTGTACTGCCCTCTCCAATATCTTTTAACACACCCAGTCGCACTTAAACGCCTCTTCGTCGTCTTTTAACGTCTTCACAATGCTTTTTAAAGCATCTTCGTCGCTTTTTAGAACATCTGTATTGCCTTCTGCCTCTTTAATTGTAATGCCTTGTTATTCCTTGTAATTCCTTGTACTTCCTTGTTTAAAATGACATTTTCACAAAGTTAAGTTTCACCTTGAGCATGTTTAGTCAATAAAAAAACCTACCAGAATTGTTTCATCCAGTCAACCTCACACCTTTACAAGGTATCATGTGTCTAATTTGTTGCATATATGTTTTTCACTCTTGTTGGAAATTTAGAGGGGTGGATTGTGGCCTACACCACGAGCATAGTATTTTTTGTATACACATATTTTGTTTTGTAATCGAAACAAATAGAAAAATGTAATACAAAAATGTAATACTGTAGATCTGGTAATATTCGCGAAGTTTTAATTTTCGCGAATTTCGAAATAATTATTATTGATACTTTGCGTAGGCATAATAAAACAGTAGTTATACACCACTCAGCTATAGCTATTTCCTTCTTCAGAGTTTTTGACGACCATCTTGGATCGAACACTTTTTTCTGATTTTGATGAATTTTTCTGTCTTAAAATACACCTATTTGTTGAAAAAACCGCTGGAAAACACTTCGGTATAATTTTTCGGGGGGGGGGGGGTTTTCGAGTGGATGTTAGATACATTGACCACCTAATATCTCCGCTTATAATCAATATAACTTTATGATTTTTATATTAAAATGTATTATTGTACAGAAGGATTAAATGGGAACAGGCTTTGTGTCACGAAATAGTCGCATGTATCATTTATTTATTTCTGTGATGTTAATGTTTGAAGTAGTAGGCCTATTTAAAATGACATACAATATCAAAGTCTTGCCTTTTTCATTATCAATATTCCTTAAATTTCAAATAAATGATAAGCTTGACTATGTAATGACTGTTTCATTGTTATCCTTATGTCAATAAATGTACATGTAGCCATGTAAATCATAGAGTTATAGCCGAGATATAGCAGTTTTAACATTTTTGCGGCCATCTTGAACGCCATCTTGATTAATGGAAAAGGCTTCAGCGGGAATCACGGGAAAATTTAGTATGTTGTTTCTATTAATATTGGAAGGTTTTCTGAAAAGCTCAGCTCGGGCATATTTTCCCCTTTAGCCTGATTACTGGCCTAATACTATTCGCCCAAATTGGGGTCCGCTTATATCACGGCTGTTGTCGCTGGTGATTCAGCAAGTGTATGAATGCTTACTATAAAGAATAGGCAAGTGTTTGTATCAAGCATTTGAACCTGTCCATGTTCTAGCACGACCCCTGGTGTAATAGTTAAAGCTGTGCCTGCAGGGAAAGTCGGATATCGCGGGTTCGAACTTTACACTGGCATTCAGCTTTTAAAGAAACACAAGTTTTTTACTCGCTCATTCGCAAAGATTCAATATTGTGGGGAGCCTCCATGACTGAGAGGTAGCGAGCTCGGCCTCAAAACGTCAGGGGTCGAATTTCGTGTCTGGAGGGCAGTGCCACCTCATCTCCCTCACCATCCCAGTGAGGTTTTCCTGGCCCAGTTTCGCCTATATGTGCACAAATGTGACCTAAATCATATATTCGTACATTCATTCATTCATTCATTCATTCATTCATTCATTCATTCATTCATTCATTCATCATTCATTCATTCATTCATTCATTCCTTTCAAACCATCAAATAATTTTTGGAGTCAATTCATGTGATACCGATTATTGTGCTTCGAATAGAATAATCATTCAATCATTATATATAGTGCTAATTTCGCGCTCGATAACGTCAGAGAAAAAAATAAAAAGTGTATAATTATGTATAATATCAATGCGATGTTAGGACAATACTAATTAACATTGACTGTAGGTCCACCGCAATTTTATATTTTTAAAAATTGCTGTGATATAAGAAAAACACTCAGATGAACATACTTTCTAAATTAGAATTATATTATCAACAGCAATCAGCAGTAACATTCACTGTGTTGAAAATGTATGCTTTGTGGTATTTTGATGACATACCGTATAGGAAAGAAAATTATAATTCATATAGCCTGGTCATTATAGGCGATGGTATACATAGTCTCGTGAACTGGGTGTGACTATTATTACGAACTGGATTTTGCATCAATTATATAAATGTCACTAATTACCACTAATTACTTAATTTTTAATTGAGACTTGAGTGAGTTTATTTTGTATGAAGTAGGCCTGAAACATAATACATGCACGAAATGTGACGTTAAAGGTTGTTTTTGGTGCGATTAACTAGTAGGTCCTTCTTGTATAAAGAGAATTTACGATTTTATATCGGTAGATGCATTTTGTTGTGAAGTATAAATGTTGGTTATTGTCAGTTTGTTAACGTTGGGTAGTTGTGTAGTTATCCTGGTTTCACAACATGACCTGGCCCAACTCACTCATCTTCCTCCGCAAGGCCCGCTGCTTCCGACGTCGCAGTCTTAGTTAGCTCTTTCCGCTTCATTTGGATACCTATGTTATGGGTCTACGGCCATTATAAATATTTCGGTGCGGGGATCGACTTTAGCCGTCAGAATTTGACGTCCATAGACGTCAGATTCTGACGTTTAAAGTCGGTACCCGCACTGAAAGGGTTAACTTCCCCTCATTTATCTATCTAATGGAAATCAGAGGAAGTTAAGATCAGCCCAATGTTAAGATGGTTATTAAGATGAGCCCCTAAACATTGCCTTCTGGAAACCACCAACATTCAAATACTTCGAATGAAAAGAGCTTAACATTTGTATAGTGTCCTTTTGAAAGCATGAAAGTAGCACAATTTTGTTTTCAGTGCGACGTATGACATTTTCACAGAATATAATATCCCACAAGAATGATACCAAATGATTTTGGAACATATCAACAGTGTACTACTAATCGTTGCCGTCATTCAATTGTTATTTAAATTAATGGGGTAGAATACCATACTTGGGCCGGATTTTGCGTACTGACCAGAAGTTGCCAAAACCGTGAATTCCGCCGCAAATCTCGCAGCGATTGGCGTAGATAATTGTCTGACGCTAGAGGTCGCGTGCTGATGGTATTATCTGTTTCCCAGGTAGAGCCATCAGCTGAATCCAGATCTTCTACGCTGGCCAGACGAGCCAAGTTCTCATTTCTAGCCTCATTTAGTGCGTCTCTCCGGCGAGCCAGGTAATCTGAAAGCTTCCACTGTGTATCACTGGGATCCGCCCGCTTACCGTTCCCTGCAACACAATAAATAAATTTAAAAAAAAATTACGATTAACTGGCCTATTAGCATGTTATATTAAAGAGTTTGAATTTATTTTAGAAAAGACATGTATTCAATTTTAAGAACACAATTATAATGCTGAACAGAAAAACATCTATTTTTCATAATTATTTTACAAAAAAACATGTTTTTTGTGCCTTGAGCAGCGCGCATGGTCATTACAGAACCATCACAGGCGGGATTATGTACAATATTTATCGGCGGGAATGAGTGTTCAACAGAGATATTATATCATGATCAACTTTTAATAATGAATTAATGAAATCAAAATAATGATCACTTTTCTGATTATATTACGTAGAAAAGTAGGTTGTGTAATGTAACATAAAATTAATTATATAAAATTCATACAGCCTAATTTGCCAGATCTGACATTAGCATAAGACACATATTACACGTTGATACACAAATATAACAGATCCGATATGGCATAACACACAATACTACAGTGATACACAAAATAAATATTACACTTTATCAGATGTGACAGCAGTGTGTGGATTGGCTTACACGGTAATTTACAAAATAAATTATCAATACAGTATTTAAGCTACACTCTAAACACTATAGGTTTGTTAGAAGGAACCCTTGACTACTATTACGACGCGACCCCAGGAGAACAATTATTGCAGGGTTTTCCTGGGGTTGCATGGTAATAGTACTGAAGGGTTATTTTTAAAGAACCTATATCGTTTGGAGTGTAGCCTATTTAGACTCCTAGCAAACAAGCAATAATTACTATCCAGGGAGACACTAAGAGGTCTGATTTACTACAAAGTGATCCAATCCACTTTCACCCTTACCCTTACAAATTTAAAATATGTAGTAAAGTGTTACAGTTTGTATTAGGCTAAGTGATCCAATCCACTTTCACCCTTACCCTTACAAATTTAAAATATGTAGTAAAGTGTTACAGTTTGTATTAGGCTAAGTGATCCAATCCACTTTCACCCTTACCCTTACAAATTTAAAATATGTAGTAAAGTGTTACAGTTTGTATTAGGCTAAGTGATCCAATCCACTTTCACCCTTACCCTTACAAATTTAAAATATGTAGTAAAGTGTTACAGTTTGTATTAGGCTAAGTGATCCAATCCACTTTCACCCTTACAACGCTGACATATTTTTGCATAAACCAAGAGAACAAAGGGTTATTTTTAATTTGAGATCATCATAAATGTCGTCTTCATTAGCTCTTTCTGCTTCATTTGGATACCTATGTCATGTGTCTACGACCTTTATTATACATGTGTAATTCTTTCAGTGCGCGGATCACTGTCTAAGAAAACATAGAAAAGGTGGGTTAACGAACTTCATTTTTTATACGCATATAATATAATTTGTTTGCTCACCTAATTTTTTGTCGGGTATCAATTTAATTTAGCCATTGTCTTGTATGTGAACACAACATACAAAAAAATCTGCGCGACATCATTCAGATCGATATATATATTTGGTGTTGGTATTTATATTAAGCAATTTCCGTTAGATATCTGAGCAATTGTATTGAATTAAAAAATAGACAAAAATAAAGTAATAATCTAAATTAATCACTATAACTACATTGCATCATTTCAATTAGTACAGAACAAGATTGGCAATCATCATGTTTAATTTTCCAGACACAAGAGGTCGGTCTCAACAATTTTTTTGAACGTTATTATAAAATGGTCTCAAGACCATCTCAGATTTTGACTTAAAGGCTAGTCAAACAGACTATGAATATTGAACGACATCATGTCGCTCGACATATTTGGTGTTGCAATTGATACTGAGCAAATTCCGTTGCTAAATTGGATGTCTGATCACTTTCATTAGATTTTAAAAATAGACTGAAATTACGAAATAATCAGAATGAAAATTTTTAACACCGTTGCATTATTTCTATTAGTATCGAACAAGGTTGCAACAAAACTCTATTTGGTGGCCGTTCCAACATAAGAAATAGGTCAATCATAAGCTTTGCAAACACTGCCGCCTTATACGTGAAGTAGTTACAAGGTGTCAGTACATGGTACACGTGTATATTGCACAAACTGCATTAACATTGTGGAGATTTAATTTCCAGTTGCAAACCAGGGCATTGTGTCGCGCAGATTGTTATTATTACAGTGATCATCGTCATAAATCACCGCGATATATAAAGCCAAGATGAAGAAGTTGACACAAAAATATTAAGTCAACGTAAATCTTCTGTCGATGACACGCTTTTGTTTTACCCCTTGCCCTGCTAGACCCGTGTATATACGGTCTAAAGCAGATATTATGCCAAATAATATATCCTTAAAATGGATAATATAGTTTGTGGTAGATGGTGAGTCAGACAAGTAACTCAATATATAAATTTATTATTTTCAGAAAATGTAAGTATTTTTCGTCGTTTGAAGCTGGGAATTGTGTCAGCAATCCCAGCTTCAAACGACAAAAAATATGTTTGAAACAATCCAGCAGGACAAGGGTTATTAATAGTTATTTTTATTGTGAATATGTTTGCCTATGACAATGTTCATGGTTAAGTGACTGAGGTTGGCTAAACTCCTATTGTATATAGAGCAGCTTCTTATAATATGAAATTCACCATGTATAATGGTAACCCGGCACATGGTTATATAACAAACAAATGATATTTTAAATTTTGTAATATGAGGTTTATAATGAAAAAAACCAAAGGATGGATTGCTAGTAGTGCCAACAACAATAGATAGATATGCAACAAATTATTTTTATAATAATATATTCAATTTTAAAGCGTTGCTTGTGCACGAAGCTAGCACTCTAGTTTATCTGACTGGACTGATGTGACGCGCAGAATTAAACTTTCTACGAATTCATGGTTTCATACACAGAAGATGAAATATGTCATTGCTATCATAATTTGAGTGACTAGATGTCACAGTGAGTGATATCCCCGTCTGCAGAATAAAGCCATATTCTATTCCATTTGCGATGCAAAGCCCATTCATTCGTAATAAGCTATATATTCTGAGATTTGTTTGCATCTTCTTCTCTGTGAACAACGAGATAGCAATCCCAGCGTAGATTTCATTTCGTTCTATTTCTGTGGTATTTTTGGAGTTGTATTGGCCGTCATTCTTACACCGCTTTGTGCAGGCGGTTATAACACCACTGTGTGGGTCATCTGGTCAGCTTAATCATAAAGCTATCCAAACCAAACAGAGGGATTTGTAGTTTTGTCCAGGGCGTGGGAATGAGTTATCCAGCCTCATCTTTGTCTGAAGATGACTGATACAGTCTGGCGACTGACAAACAACCTGTCGTGAAATATTATCATCATCAAATCTGTACTTAGGCTACTTTGCTGTGAAAATTGTTTGCCTACTAAAAATTCAGGAAATTCAGTAAATAGTATAGGCCTATAAAATTGACACATATGACCAACCAATCAGACATTTATTAAATATAGAACAGACGTATATGTACACGTAACCTTTAAATAGCGCAACCGTATTTGTATTAATAAATTTTACGTAAATTATTCCGTAATGGGCGTACATGTATATGTAGATTAGATACTTCAATTTACTACACTTATTCAGCAAAAAATCAAAATAAGAGAGCATTAATTGCTATCTAATTTAGATTTTTATTTGTCATGAATAAGTACATAATTATTACCAATTATTGGTCTATTGTATTTCCCATTCAACATATTATATATTTGCAATTCGGAAGAATGATTCAGAATACTATTATAAATTTAAATACTTATACAATACGAAATGTGGCTAATCCGAAAGAAAAAAAAAGAAAGTGTTTTCAAATTGAATAAGTACAAAATACAGGTCTATAAAATTGACAAATATGACCAACCAACCAGACTCTCATCAAATATAGAACAGACGTACACGTAACCTTGGAGACTGAAGGTTTTTTTAAATTTGCAAATCATCATAAATGTCTTTTTTATCTCTTTTGATTCATTCAAATACCTATGTTATGGATAGCTCTTTCTGATTCATTTGAATACATATGTTATGGGTCTACGGCCATTTTAAATAATGTTACTCTTACAATGAGGGGATCGACGTTTTAAAGACGTCCGAATCTGGCGTCTACATACGCCAGATTCGGACGTCTAAAATCGATCCTCGCGCTGTAAGGGTTAAAGCGTATATTTGACTACCTCTTGTGTGATTATAATGATCGTTCTAAACTGTTTCCACTTTCTTGGATTTTATATATTTTATATATCTATTTAATGTTTGACCTTTGCCAAATGGCGGCCATCTTGGAAAATGGTCGGTTTCAGAGTTATGACGTAAATTGAATAAAAACACCTAGTGGAATATTGATGCTAAAGGTATCCTTTATTCAAATCAACTGTCCAAATCTAAATATATGTATACGGGACTTTATGGCAGGGAGCTGTATTCTTGTACAAGTTACGATATATCGTAGGCTTCTGATTGGTCGAGATGGCCATCTCGACCAATCAGAATCCTACGATATATTGTGAACAATATTTATAGAAAAAAGTCACTCACCTCCGACACAAGCATGAATCGCCCATTTTCCTGAACATTTACCTGAAACAAAGGAAATAGAAATTAACCCCTTGTTCATTTGATTAAACTGATCATCATAATATATTTTGTTTTTTCCCCCAATTTGACAAGCTCTAGATATGTCCCTTTAATCCCCAAGTGAATAAAATTATTTGATATATGCACAGAAAACATATTATGAGGATCTATTGCGTAGTCCTACCTTTTTGCATACATAATGTAAACTACTATAATGCTGTTAACCAAGTAATGTTATAAGCCTTGAAAACATAATATATTATGCTGCTGCAGTGTTAGATATTATCGACCAAACGAATCTTGTGTGGTTAAATATAACATATTGTGTCTGTGATTGAAAGACCAACTAGTAGTTTTAATTTGAGTTATGTGTTTTTTAACATGTAAACATGACGTTCCGGTGCCTTTCGCCTTCATGTTCCTTCCGGAGCTTAATCACACACAGACCTTCAAGATATCCGGTGGAAAAGCTATATTAATCAAAGCATCTACTATGCTATTATCCCCTAAAACCAGAAGAGACATTTACGGGAAGTAAGGCAATCTTTTTAATTTGTCATTTAACACCTGTATATAGGCTTAATATGATTTTTTTGCACCAGGAAGTAATTATCCGATAAACTTGGCCTGAGAGCTAAATCAATAGGTGACCTAGTAACAGTAAAACAAAGTGAAACTGCCTGCTTCAGATTAAAATATAGTACGCACAAAAATAATGGGACTGCACAATAAGGTGTGCCTACAACATCATGGAAACGTAGTGGAAATTATTTGATGATACGTGGAAGACAATTACGTAGCGAGGACGTGGTCTAAACAGAAAGCCTTAATTGCAGTCTTAATAAGGACGTAGTATCGGCTGCATTGACGCGGTAACGATGTAACTAAAACCGGGTGACAACGTGATTGACGTGGTAAAAGCGTGGTGTTTGACTACGTTGTCACTGTGTTGTCTCTGCATTATTTCCACTTCAACGGAGTTGTCAGTGAAAGGTTGACACTGCGTTCTTTCCACGACCGACCCAGGCTTCCACCATGACCACTTCTCGTCCATACCACGTTGTAGAAGACCGCGTTACGTTCTTATTACGCTCTATCTATGCCACGTCTGCATCAGGTTGTGACGGCGTCCACATAAAGCTCAGATAATCGAGTATAAATACTGAACCAGAAGAGCGCCGAGAATGGTTTTACTATGATGTGTCTAATGGCTGCTTATAATGATGTATTTGAAAATAATATTACATGCCGGTTCAGAGAGACAAAAAAAATAGGCGTAAACTTGGTTTCCAGGAGTACGTTTTTCTGGGGAATTAGTGCAAAGCGGCTCTAGTGATGGCGCGATGGAAAAAAGAGCAGAAACACAACCGGTACGCAGCTAAATCTCGCTGGGCTCGTCCTTGGCTTTCGTCTGAAAAAAGTCTGAAAAAAATGTTGGTCATTATTGCCGATTAATGATAGCTTTAAGAATTGAAGATGATCAGTTATATTTATTTTTTCGGGGCTGCCTCCTGATTTGTTTTTGATGATATAGAGAAAACCTAGTGATAGTAAACCTCGCAGTGTAAACCTGGCGGGAACGTGGTAAGGACGCAAAAAGGAGGTAGTATGAGCGTGTACCTGCTATCCCACATTTTGCCCATGTCCACGCCGCTTTAAATCAACTTTTATATTTTTTGTGGACGTGGTGGGAACGTGGCCTGGTGTGACGAGGGTGATGGTTTATCAATCAATGATAATGTTTAAATATACACCCGGGAAATGTCTGCTGCGCTCAGCATAACACGATGGCGTGAGCGGGTGTTTATCATGTTTAAACCTCAATCACAATGTTCTGCACGGACACCGTGCCAAACAATATCGGATTATTTCTTGCATGTGACCTTATCAAGGTGATCGTAAGAAAAAAATCCTAGTCCTAGATTTTTTCTTTTTGCTTTATAACGAGGTTCGTAAGGTTTTCGGAAAAGTCTCAAGAGTTGAGATGAGGCTGCTTCTAGAGCTTTTTCTGTTTCTGCACTATTGATTTTGACCCCCCAAAAAATATATTAAAAATTTACAGTTTTAGATGTACACCTTCTAAATCAGACATTATCCCCATAGCTCCAAAGTAATACAAGTACTAAATCCTGCGCGCGTGTTCAATGTCTTCTATACATGAAGGACACTATCATTTTCTGGACCACAGTCTTGGCCTATGACTGTGTCGAAGTTCATCCGTTACATGCGAAGTAGTGGATGAAGGTGATTAGGTGATAAATGGAGATATCTCACATGATCGACAGACACAACCATTGGTTGATTATAAGTCAATTAAGCACAATGGACTTAACCCTTTAACCGCTTAATTATTCAATTTGAATTTTCACTCACTTGAAGTTGTGTCTCGCTGACGCGATCCACAATTTCAAGTGAGTGAAAATTATTCAGATTTGACAAAATGGAGGTCAACTTTTTTCAAATTTTCCTGGTTGATGTCACATTTTATCATTAACATATTCAAAATGTGTACTTATTGTGCTATTAAAGAATGAAAACCCGAATATATGCGGCACCGGCGCTTAAAGGGTTAATGCACAGTATTTTGGTAAGATATGTTAAGATATGTAGACGTCAGATTTCATTAGGTCAGAGGTCTAATGTCCACTCCAATACATGTTTAGCTTATACATATTCACCAGGTGACGTTTGTTCTTACTATCTCTGTAACAAGCGCGACGAATTATGGGTAGGCCTATACCTTATAATATCCCAGTGGACCACTGCTTTAAGTTTACAGAACACTGTAGGGTGCGGTGATAGAGATATTCCCATCATTTTTATGATCCAACGTTTAACCATTTAACCGCCAGTCACGCTTATATTGTTTTTTTAATATGTTTTTATTAGCACATTAAATACCAGCTTTCTAACATGTTAAAGATAAAGCGTGACGTCAACCAGCAAGATTTCAAAATCGTTGACCCCCAAATCTGAATAATTTTCACTCACTTGGAATCAACTACTGATAATCTACCACTTTCAAAAACAGACACCATTTTAACCCTTTAACCGCCAAATAATTCAATCTGAGTTTTCTCCCACTTGAAATTGTGTCTCGCTGACGCGATCCACAACTTCAAGTGAGTGAAAATTATTCAGACTCGACAAAATGGAGGTCAACTGTTTCCAAATATTGCTGATTAATGTCACATTTTATCATTCACATGTTTAAAATGTGGTACTTAATGTGCTAATAAAAAAACGAATATATGCGGCACCGGCGGTCAAAGGGTTAAATAATTTTACTACGCTAATACTTCCCGTGGGATGTCGAGTGTCGATGCTGATCGGGTATCCCCTGTTCAAGGTCAATACTGATCAGTTATTCTCTGTTTATATGACGTAACTGTTATAATGTTGAGATCATCAGTTAGGTCCATATTGCATGTATATATCAGGCATCAAAAGAATTCATTAGCCAGAGTCGCCTCTTGTTTAGATGTTGCTTGGAGACACCCGATTAAATGTTAATTTATACCGGGCAATCAGACAGTCACGATAATTGCCTGCATAATTTATGATGACCGCAAGTCAGTCAGATATCACTATCCAAATTATGACAACCAATAAGCATGTAAACATGACAACCAATGATCACGTAACATTGGCGCAACAATGGGCAGATTCTTCGTGCTTCATTTTGAGTATTATTATGAACATTGCAGCATACATGTACATTCTTATGTATATAATATCCCAATGTCACTATAAAGCACTACTACACATAAAATCTAGTTTTTTGATGGATGAGTGAGCATTTTCTTTCATTTTTTGTTGGCACTATTTGACGCAATTGCTATCTTGAAACAAATGAAAAAAAAAATGTTAAAAATAAACCTGTTATATTTTACATTAGATGTTTTAACATTTTCACTTGAGTACTGTAAATATGACTGTTTTCAAAGTATTGATAATTATTACAGATCACAAACCATTTATCTAGTATTGTTGTTGTCTATCAACGCGAAGTCGAGAGAGTGAAGACACAGGCGACAAAATTTAACGTTTATTTACCTGCGTTGCTAATGCAAAATTGGCGCGAAAATAAAAAAATCAAATCAGTTTGAAACTTCGCGTTGGCGTTCGCATTGAATGTTCGATCTATCAAACCGAAAACTGCCCCCTTCTCCGAATATGTAACATTAAAAAATCTGGACATTGTGACAGTGACAGATTCAAACGCGTTTTTGTCGGTTTTTGGCTATTGGTATCGTTAACACGGTTAATGTGGCAATGATCCATCGTCTGCACCATTGACTCTTTGTTAAAAATTAAAGCATCTGGGTAGCTATGCTTCACTGAATCACAATACATGTATACATTGCAGCAGACCCCACTCCTGTACACTTTTACCATGCTGCGTATGCGTGCCATTGCTTTGTGCGCCCACAATGTTTACTCAGCGAGTCATGACTGAGTTAATGTCTTGTTTTGGCTGGGATATACGATATCATACCGCTTAACACAAATCTAACATTGAAATCAGAATTGAAAAGAATAAACTTTAGTTTGAGTCTCCAAAAGCCTTCTCACCTTTACAGAAAAAGTAATCACTCTTAGCCTACACTTGACCGCTGTTACGTTCGCCTCGGAATATCACGTACGTCTCCGAATGTCTAATAAAAAATCGGAACACGGCTAAGTATCAAAATTCAAATGTAGGTTCATTTATTTTCGTTCCTGAAGTCAGATTCAGCAAAAATGTCTCTTGAGCTGCTGAGCCTAGATATCCCAGTAAGTCAGGTACTGGTCTCATGTTTGGCCTGCGTTGCAGACGATGGGCTAGCGTTAGGTCAGCATCGGGTCACCACGTGTTTCCGTGGTAGTTCTTTTCCGCTGATCTCACACGACGTTTACACGCGTCAACGTTTACTATGTCATAGCAGCAAAATAACGGATGGGGATTAGTGGAATTTTGCACGTGATCGACAAGCACTATCTTTGATTGGTTATAGATACATGAGATGGACAGACACAAAGGGCATAGTAAATGGCACTGTGTCAATTTGTATTGACATTTTCAATGTCATATTACCCAATACGTAATCTAATCTTCAAACCCTTCAATCTTTACTCGGGTTGTTTCTTTGATGGTACAAGTATAAATCGCGACACTTTTTATTCAGGTTGCTGCTTTGCTGTTCCAAGTTTAATTCGCGACACCCACCCAATGACTAGTCAATGTCCAGTATCTGCGTAGATTCTGGATAACAGCATCATAATGTAGGATGTACATCTAATTAAATATACATAAAGTGTATGATTAGGCCTACTCAACACAAAAGGGTTCATTTGCAATTAGAATGGGATGGACTCTTGTATAAATCACCATTAAATGTCAACTGACCTTCTCCGTTAATAAAAATAAAAGGTGAGTAGGCTATCCTGGGGTGACGCCTAGTACGAATACCATAAAAACTCAATAATTGTTTTAAACACTACAAGTTAGCTTTACACACTGGTAGAATAAATATACTAGTTCATCTCCAAGGCGACGACAAATTCATCAGGCTTATGAGGGAAACGAGAAAATCTCTCACGAACAATTTACCAAATGACGGTATGCTGCAACATCTGTGCTTGGTTAAGACATTTGAGAATGGTCAAGACATCTGTGTTTGGTGAGGACATTATTTTGAGCTTGTCAGGAATATTGTAATTGTAATTCCCCTTCCTTTCCTAAATCATCCCCGATGCGCCATTATACGTTTATGTGCTTGCTTAAAGTAACAGTGCGCAACAATTATTTGCAAATAAACGCATCCATAGATTATAAAATACATCTGGATACTATCCTGGATTCCAGCTAATTTTGTTTTTTGTTGCCGACCCCCGCGCTGTACGGTTTGATATGTAAATGATGTAAGGACATAGTTCGCTTATAATGTCCGTCTGGCGGCTTCAGCATGTCAATGATTGTAAGCGTAAGGGGTCTCGTCAAGTTAAAAAAAATCCAAAAAGGCAAGAAAAATTGGATTGGCCAGACCTCACCCACTCACCCCAGTATTCAATTTTTTTTCAACTCATCCAAACCCACCCACACACTTCCGAGTTTTTCGCTGATTTTTTATATATTTTTTTAAACTTGACAAGACCCCTAACTAAGGTGGTCTGCCTTATGCAGTCGTCAGCTATTGTGGTTACACAAAGTGACTTTACAATATGATCTTTCGGGCTGTCCCCGAATGAAGATGGTAATGAGAGTAATTGGTTTTGCAACACTGCCACTTGCATTCATCATCTTGTTGATGATAACATTATATTTCCAACACTCATATTGTTGGCTCTCACTACGAGACATATATGTCTCGTAGTGAGAGCTAACAACATTCTTGAGTGTTAGAACCTGCATATGGTGAGATGAGCCAATTTCACACATGTTGCTCTATGCGCTGAGCTTGTCAGTTTGATCAAATGTTCTGTGTTTACCGGGAACCTGATTCACTGATGCTTGTTGTAATGGGTACCTGGAGTGACTGTACGGTTTTCGTCAGTCGCAACGAAAAATAGTTCGCAGTTGGGTGCAGAGAGGCTCTTGAATAGTAGTTTAAAACTGTTGCAAGAGTAACGTCCCTTCAGCATTTGGCCATATAGGCCTGGCGGTCAACAAACGAACGTCATCCGTCAGAGAGTTTCGAAGGAATCACAGTTTAAATAACTTGTTAATGCATATTTTGTTTAAATGTGTCGGTTACGATCATTGAAACATTGGGTTTGAATACATACGGATGCGGATTGATCAGTTGATGGGTTTGCAAATATTAAATCGGTGACAAATGTTTCATAACCACCTATATATGTTGTTGGTACATCTCTGGACGTTAGTGTTTAGTTCATTCTGGAATTGAAGTGACTTTTTTCATTTCAATTAGAAGAGTTAAGAACATCCTAACTCACTGACTAATATTTAGATGCTGCTCATAATTATTATTAAATTGATTGGTGCTCATATGCGACGTTATAATATATACAATAAAATACAAATAGCTACCACCAGAAATACATCCTAATAATAGAAGGCAATTTACGGAAATATGAGGTCTCAAGGCTGCGTTTTTCAGATCGCGGATTTTACTTCAAAGGTATGATAATAACCCGTGTCTACACCCCTCAAAGACTAGATTAGAAAAAAACAATCAACATTCTTAAGCACTTCTAAACAAATATCTTTAGCCGTCTATAAACTATTTTGTGCTTGTGCCGCTGCTACTGCAAACCAACGGGACAATACAAATCTAATCACCAGCTTTAATTCTATGCCGGTACACATGGTATAATAGGGTCAGAAGTGTGAAGCTCACGTGAAGAAAACGTGTGGGAGTTTACAGCGAAGATTCACTGCTTTCTTATCTGACACCTGTATCCAGACTTCCCGTTTGTCACTCCTGGTTTACCATGAGCCCGACACACAACAGAGACTGGTCCACAGTTGGCACAAGACTGGGCCAGCAAGGTAATATCTTGGCCTTACTTCGCCCAGCTCTGTGTGACAGGCCTCATTGATTGCTGGCAAGTGGTAGCCAGAAATAGGAGTTATGCTCCATAATATCACGGCAAATACGAGACATCACCATAATTACCCCGACCTCGCTTCAATGGTAATACAACCTCGTGCCAATCATTATTGTGCACTGCCATATGTTCCACATAACATAGAACAATTCAAGACATTGACCCAATAATGTTTCAATAGTTTGACGTTTGCCCAACATTGAACAGTGTAAATGTATAGTTTTTACTGAGTATACATCAAACGTGTATTGCATTGTGATATTGTCTTGGTAACACATAACACGAGATTGATAATCCCCGGTAGAATAAAAACCATCTTTATCATAATAAATAAATAAAATAATAAAATATTATTGTGGACATGGTTACTGTACCACAGGCTCGCGAAAACTTACCACTACTTGGGGATGGGTTGGGTATAGTCGTTATTAGGCCGTGCAGAGTGGTGATTAGACTCAACACATGGTTTGATTCTTATAGAATTATAAGGCCTACGCTACGAGCTCATGTCACGCATTACTAAGTGACGTAAACTGACGGAACCCAAATGAATAAACATGACACATTTGCCAATGACTAAAAGTGAAATACTGCTGTGAGATCTTGGCCAGCCTCACTAGCCACAGTCAACACCTAATATTTTTTTACCACTCGCAGCTGACCTGTATCATTATTTTGTTTGTCATTCGAGTGGGAGAGAATAATTAAATAAAACATGGCAGAGTTTGTTTTTATTGTTTGTCAAGTCTTATAATGCCCGGAATAAAAGAAACACGTCGATTTTATTGACAAAAGTACTGTTTAAGATTAGATTAATCTTATTGACTGTCAGTCAATACCTTGTTTTCCAAATACAGTTGTAAATACATAAAAAGGGCTCACACATGAGAAAGTCACTTCAACATTGGGTTCATTTCCAATTCGTTATATCCAGAAGGCGGGGCCCTGGTGCAGTGGGCTAAGCTAACTGCTTGTAAAATCGGCGATCGCGGATTCGAAATCCACGCTAGCCTTCAAGCTCCAAAGAAACAAAACGTTTCTTCCTTGCTCAATTGTGAAGATTCAATATTGTGGAGAGCCTCTGTGATCAGCCTCTGTGTAGCGTGCTTGGCCTCAAACCGCAAGGGCGCGAATTTCGAATTCTATGTCTGGAGGGCAGTGTCATTGCATTCTTCCCACCATCCCACCATGAGTTAAGGTGCTCTGAACTCTGCTAATGGAAATATTTAAAAGTTATACCATTCATTTAATTTATACTTATATCCAGCGTTGAACGTATTTGGCCCTGTGCATGTTTTGAATGTATCGTTGTATTTACTGCACATATTTTTGTACAGTTTATGATTTATTTGGATCTCTTTATATGTAACTTATTTAACATAATTATTATACACTGTACATTCTACTAGTATATGACAAACAAAATGTCATCTCTGTGCTCGATCAACTTTTCCTCAATCATTGAATTTGACGACTAAAAACGAATAATAGGTTTTAAATGTTGTATCTTGTCTTAGCCGTACATCAATGTCCCAGTTACCACGACACGTTGATCCAATGCTGATCGAATGTTGGACCACTGTTTACGACGAAAGCCCAACATTGAACCAGCATTGTATCATGGTGTCGTGTCTGCTGGGGTTGTTGTACATCTTATATATCACATACCCATAACCATCATAACAGTGAAAGTGGCTACTGGAGTAGCTAAGCAGAAGTGGAAAGAGTGTCCCCCATCAACGATAAGTCCAGGGTCAAAGCAAAACGGCGTGATTACATTACCGGTGCGCGCCTTTGTCTCCAGAGAGACGCACTGCATGATGGGCTGAGGCCGTACCGGAAGCGACGCGTGTCCAGACAGGGGGCGGCCTGTAATAGCACGCTTGGTGTGCCACATACTCCAGGAGGAGGAGTCGGTGTGCTTCACAATGCTCCTGGGAACCTCAAGCACAAAATACGATCCCGAAAATGTTCTCACCTCGCTGCGGGTTTTAGCGCCAGTGTAAAATCGATAATTACCACCGTTAGTGTGTCAATCAGGACAGTTATAAAGGAAATGAGAATATTGTTTATTTGAAGCGGGTCAGCGTCGCGAGGTAGTAAAATCAAAGGCATATAGAATAAAGAATCGCCCGTTTTACAATAGCATTAACACATTGGGGATTTTCTTCCTAATAGTGACAAATTAGCACAAATAATAATATGAGGCGATGACAGCTGATGCTAATACCTAAATGTAGATGGAGACATTTTAGAAAAACAACTCAATTTCGATATTACTACATCATATTTTCCGGTACAAACATTCCTAATTATTCACGATAAACTCATTGCTTCATTTCGGTAGTTTAGAACGAATGCTTGAGATTCAGATCCCTTTTTGAAGTTTTTCTGAAATAACTGTTCTATCACGTCTATATTGTGCTCAAGTCCAGCGGGGAATGTTTCAAATTGCTCTCAGTTCCACTTGAAACAAGTGGGAACTCAATAAACGTTACAACACACTTTGATGAACCACTAAATTCAAACGATACATAAAAAACAGTATTATATATCTGCTCAAACTTTGTCAAACAGAGCGAAAACACTTAGAAAAATTGCAACCTCTAACTATAGTGCATTCGGCAGGGTAATTTGGTATCGGGGGCTGCTAGTTCGAATCTCAAGATTGTAACCTGTTCATACATTCGGTGAAAATTGTGCAGGACATATTGAATGTCAGAAGGCCTGTCATAATAACCTTTGCAGCGCTGAAATATTTTTGTATAAACCATGGAGACCAAAGGGTTCTTTCATTTTAAAATCATCATAAATGTCTTAATTAGCTCTTTCAGCTTCATTTGAGTACCTATGTTATGGGCATATAGGCCGTTAGAAATATTTTAATTCTTTCAGCGTCTTTATACGTCAAAATCTATAGACGTCTGACGTATAAAGACGGTCCCCGCGCTGAAAGGGTTAAAGCGCTAAGCACAACCATGGCCGCTTTTTATTGTTTTTGCAAATTAAAATTACTTATTTTAGGGCCTTACGGGTTAAGCAAGATAATCCTGAATTACACATTACATCTTCCCATGGCAATTAATGACAAACAGTGAGATTTCTCCGGATGATGACATTACGAGATTTGATACTACTACCATTTATATTTTTAGACAATGTAGACATAAATATGGTAAATGATTTATTTTGCTGTTCTTAAATATGTCATCTCGACCATTTAGCCACACTATAAAATATCATCAGTAACCTACGTGTATAGAATTAAGCCATCGCTTCTTCCTAATATCTAATAACGATATAATCATTTTAAATCTGTTTTATCAGCAGGTTAAGCCACAGTTAATTGGCTTGAAATGAGCGTCCGACTCTTCAAATATAATAATCATGCAATCGTTAACAGTACTGCGCAAACAACTTTATCATGTTTATCGTGTGTATTTTTTTAAATCCAGTTTTTTTGGATTAAAATACAATGATCGATTAAGTATAATTTAAAATAACCGGTTCAATTTACCACGTAATATATACCATTTGTTTAGAAAGTCATTTATTACCGCAAGAGAGCAGGGATATATTATATTTATATTATTTAAGGGATATATTATATTCATTTGTATATTAAAAAAACATCTATTTTGGATTTTGCACCAGCGTTTAACGCAATGTACTCGCAATGTGATCTCCGTCAAGGTTGATCGTGTTTATTTAAAATAAGTATATTCTATCATTTGCCTTTCTAGAATTTGATGGCTACAGACCATGCAGACAGAGGAACAGACAAAAAATGCAATATTTATGGTGTGCCTCGAGTTCTCCGTTTTTAAGTTTATTTAGATACATATGTGTTTCCAGTCGACGCACAGTAATTAATAACCCAGTATGTGTATACCTTATATCTATGGTCCTGCCTCTATATGTCTATGATATAAAGAATCAAGATATAGTTGGCAGGAATCCTGTAATCCGTGTATCTGTAGTCCAGACATGGATTGCCAGGGATCAGTCTGATCATGAGGTAGTGCCCTGTGGCACCTCTAGAGGGCCACACATCAATGGATTGGAGAAACAACACCCAGTGGTATTAAAAACGACACGTGGGTGATAGTGTTGGGCTTACTGCAATGTTTTTTTAAATACAGCCTCATTAGGAATTGATCGAACTGGTAAAAGTTATAAAATTATATATTTGATTAAAACATGCACTAATGCGTTTCTCTTATAGATAAGGTAACATCATAGAGTTCCTCTACATAGAATTCCGGGTCGCCACCTCACAATAACATCACAGGCTATATCTTTGTGATCATGCAAGAGATTGATCGGTATATACAACTCAATGAATCAGCTGGATAAATACTGGTGCAACAACCCTATCAAACGCCGTATATGTGATAAATCGAACAACTTGAAAACATCATATACATATGTTACTCGAACCATATTTAACAACCCTATGAACCGCCACATGTGCTAAATCAGTCAACTGGAAAAAATATATAATCATGTTGGCTGAAACATATTCAACAAAATATCGGCCTATAAATACGTCATATAATATGTTGGCTGAAATGTTTTTAAAGGGGACTAAACACTATAGGCCTACAGGGGATAAACACTATATTCTACAGTAATAACCCTTGAAGCGCTGATTTTTTTTATAGAAACCTTAGATACCAAAGGGTTTATTTTAATTTGAAATCATCATAAATGTCGTATTCAGCTCTTTCCGATTCATTTGAATACCTATTTTATGGGTCTACGGCCATTATAAATATCTTTACTCTTTACAGTGCGGGGATCGACTTTAGTCGTCAGAATCTGACGTCTGCAGACGTCAGATTATGACGACTAAAGTCGATCCCCGTGCTGTAAGGGTTAAGTACCACCTCGCGTTTTCTTTTCATTTAACCCTTTGAGTGCTAAGCACGACTATATTCGTTTTAAATTTGTTTTATTGGAGGGTCAAATCACAATTATTGAGAATAAAATGAGTGTTCAAATAACACCATTTGCAAATGTCTCGTCTCAATTAACCTTTTTAGTGCCCCCCCCCCCCGGATCAAAAAATGTTCAGCTGTCGCGGCCCCCCAAGATATTTCAGGTGCAAACTGTATTTCTCCATTAGCTCTGTCCGTAAAAACAATATTTTGCGGCAACCATGGGGAAGCATTGCTTTGACTGACAATTATTTCCCTTTGTTATAAGGATGACACTTCTGTTATAATATATGGGCGGATGTGAAGCTCTTACCATTGAAGGATCTCATGGAACGCATAATTCAAAATGGCCGACAAGAAATCGCTGAAGTTATTTTTGTGAATAATAAAGATAGCGACTTTATTTTTTCACTTTGTGATCCTTCAGACCCAATTATGTATCAATCTTTGGCCACGGAAACCCAAGCTGATGTTGCAAACTGCTGCATGTTTGCATTTTTCTCGTTCAATTGAACCTTAAGGAATGGTGTAATAAGTAGGATACGAAGGGGGTACCAAGGTTGGCTCTACCCTCAATCTCCTAAGAAGCTTTGTTAAAATTATATCACACCGACAATGTGTCAACACCAGTCTTTTATAATAGATGCTTGATGCTTGCAACACTGACAGGGTTGAAATTGATTAAAAGTTGATATATTTACTGTTTTTTGCCATTTTAACCTTGAAATAACCTTGTTGTGACTTTGATATGACCTTGGTGTTCTACTCCAGCAAATCACAACTCCTGCCCATGTCATTATTTGCTCCTAGGATAATATCTTTCTGGTGTCATAGAACAAATCTGACATGACAAAATATCGTTATCCCTCTCCCCTCAGTAATTCAGCGGTGGAGATGAAGTTGCGTCCAAGAGTTCAGCGTTAGAGGGTTTAAACAAGTACGTATACTTTACATCTACTTGAAATTGTGGGTCGTGGCAGCAAGACACAACTTTAATTTGGGCTGGTCCACATTTGGCAGGGACGTACAATTACGTGCTATTGTAAAGGTTGCCCGATGAGTTGTTACGGTAACAGACGTTACCCCTGCATACCACGTATAAATGTCTCCCGGGAATGGGAACAAATATGAATTCATTCCTCAGCACCCCGTGTCCCTTATTTACACTTGAATTGGTCACCACACTCCACACACAGACCCAGGTTTCCAAGTCAATTTTCTGGTGCCACCTAACAAAGCCGGTGACCAAATCCATCACCTGTGCGACTACTCCCCCCCCCCCAAGTACATAAGATACATTCCCCGATGCTGTTTTAATGTTGGACCAGCGTCGCAGACGTTGGCCCAACATGAAAACAGCATTGAGTGAATGTATTTTTGCTAGGGATTGACCGCAATGTATCGTAGAAGCGAGTGGTTTATTTGTAGATAGGGAGACTATGCCCGGGATAAATATTTAAAGCTCAGAAAAACGACAGTACTCTGGAGCACTTGACACGAAGGTTGGATCAGTACAGCGGAATCTCTTGTCTGCGGATGCGTCAATGCAGCTCATCACCATCACCATATGGGTGACAAAAGAGCGGAACAGGGAAGGTGACAAATTGTTATTGTTGCGAAAAATATGTTTTTTGAGCTATTCCAATTATGTAATAATATATACGGATTCATGGAAAATAGCAGGGCCACCGTAAGACAAGAAGCTACGGTGCATATGTATAGCGAGGTGACTGTATCGGTGGATTTTGTTCTAATAAAACATACCATTTCCATGTATCTATAGGGAACAACTCCCATTAGACATGTTAAAATCCACTTCAGATTTTTTTCTTCGAAATAGTGTGTTTGATTGCATTGTCAGATGATAATTAATTACCTTCGTGCAGACTATACCTTACACATTTTGGCATTAAATGGGTATACAGGCATTTTGAAATTATTTTGTTTTATTTTCTTTCGGTGGGCTAAATACCAAACGTATATTGTATCTGTGTGTGGACCAGGGTTCTGCAGTCAAGTGGTACTTAGTTAATTGTCTACAAAGATGGATTACGTGCGCGTGGTTATCAGGTTAACATGTTTTCTGTGAGTGTCCTTGAATCATCGGTCACGATTATATTCGTGTTTTTTAAGTTTTTTTTATAGTTTTTTCCATGTTCAAGTTAACTTAGCATGCATATTTTACCGAACTAATCCTGTTGTATATAGTCTTGTACATATGTTCATTTCAATGACGCATAAGTCTGCATAGACTTACCGTCGTCAATAAATATCTATCTATTACATTAAATACCAAATGTTAAAGATAAAACGTGATAAAACGTGAGCAAGATTTGAAAATCGTTGATCTCCGTTTTGTCAAGTCTGAATAATTTCCACTCACTTGAAGTTGTGAATCGCGTCAACTTCAAGGGGGCGACAATGCCAATTAACCCTTTAACCGCCAAATTATTCAATTGGAATTTTCACCCACTTGAAGTTGTGTCTCGCTGACGCGATCCACAACTTCAAGTGAGGGAAAATTATTCAGATTCGACAAAATGGAGGTCAACTCTTTTCAAATCTTGCTGGTTGATGTCACATTTTATTTTTAACATATTTAAAATGCGGTAATAAAAAATGAAAACCCGCATATATGCGGCGCCGGCGATTAAAGGGTTAAATGAATGGTTCAAAGCACTACATTAATCATGTAAACCTGATCCGTGTGTGTTTGTGATACACAGAATTATGCTTCATTAAAATTAACCCCTCACCCTGACCGATCACCCGATCACATACAAATATTAACCCTTTAAGCCCTCACGATGCATTAAAGCATCATTTTACATCCCTGAAAACAAACTTAATTTTCCTATAACTAGGGGTTCAGGATGAATAATTTTGTGAAACTGATTGACCAATACATGGCATTTTTTCAACTTTTACCCACTTTAAATCGTCTTCATCCACTACAAGTCGAGAATTGCGACAGCAATTCGCGGCTTGTAGTGGATGAAGATGACAATGGTAAATTCAGGCTTGAAAGGGTTAAAAGGGTAGTTTATCTTTAGTTTAAAACGAATTTCACCTGATTAAACATCACCTGATACTCAACATGCAAAGGGAGAGAGGTGCGTGTAGAAATGAGAAATGGGGTGTCCACGGGGAGATCTGTAGACATATGATCCTGCTTTAAACGCGCAATTTGTAAATTAATTGATGTATCGTTGTAGTGAGACCCGACGGCAATTGAGAGCTCATTGTCTTGTACTAAAATAGTCGCTGCCCTTTTTTCAGAACACGCTGGACAACGTTATTATTGTTGAATCCTCCACGCGTGTGTTACACAAAAGATTACAAAATTATAAGGTGCGTAATTGATCTTGAATTGTATGATCGGGATCACCGATCCTGATTGCGTTTGAAGTACTGGCGTCTCATTTCTAGTGATTGTTGTGAGCGACACGCTCCTTGACGTCAGTCGATGGCAGGACAGTCACTCCAGTGGATACACCATGCTGGGTGAACGTTGGCTCAATATTGCACTAACGTCACAGATGTTGGTGGAAAGTTAATTCGACGCCTGGCGAGCGACTGGTCCTACACGTAGTTTACGCCCCCTTGTCGCTCTGTGGTATTGTCCCCGCCATCAAATATACATCGTCTGAACACTCAGCTCCCAGAAATAAATATACCGCATCGTAAAATAGCTCAGCGAAGTCGTGCATATTTCATCTGGTGCTTCTGTGAAAACGCGTTTTCTTTGTGTTTACGCAAACGCGAGGCTCGTCATGGCTTGATTGGACACCATTCAACCCCCCACCCCCCGCCCTCTCACTGTTGGTAATGAGAGAATCAAAATGTCAAGACGTTGTGAATTCGTGAGTTGTGTTTTGAGCTCGCACTGTGGGACCTGTCTTTATTTCACTGTGAGCCGCTAGTGAGTGCGTGACTGTAGGATTATAGTTGACAAGTCCGTCGTCGGGGCACTTCCCTACTCTTACAATATGTCCAATAACTTGAACTAAATCCCGCAATAACACTGATTACCTTATAGACAGAATGCACAACCACAGGTTTTTCATTTTTTATTAGCACATTAAGTACCACTTTTTAAACATGTTAAAGATAAAATGTGACATCAATCAGCACTATTTGAAAAGAGTTGACCACTAAATAATTTTCACTCACTTGAAGTTGTGGATCGCGTCAGCGAGACACAACTTCAAGTGGGTGAAAATTCAAATTAAATAATTTGGTGGTGAAAGGGTAATCCGTTTTATTGGCAGTTTAAATCACTGTTATTTGGACCGAAATGTGTGCTTAAACGTCACGGTTTGAAAATTGTTGGTCTCAAATTAAACACACGTGCGTAATTTTCACACACTTGATGTTTTGGATCGCGTAACGAGACACAAGTTCAAGTGGTTGAAAATTGAGATTATTACGTTTTGCGGCGTAAGAGTTAACAAATACAAATTAGTATAGTCTGCTATGTCAAGTATATGGGTCCCGCTAGATATGCGTGCCAAAACGGATTTTGTTCATTTTTTTTATCAATAAAGGTATGCTGAATCCAAAAAATGCAGGTACCATTTTTTTCAACAACTCCTTCATCCTCCATTTTGAATTTCAAAATGGCCTTCATTACAACTGCTTGGCATTACATATTGATGAATTTTGCTTTCAAAATAAGAGGCAAAGTGATTTTGTGTGTTACTTCATACCAACCCAAAATTAACAGCCAATTAAAATTCAAAAATAAATAAAATTGGATAATTTAAAACACCGCCTTCTTTCTCTGGTGGCTAATCATTGGCACAAAAGATAAAAAAGATTTCAGGAAAACGTGACAAATCTTTAAAGAAATCGGTCAACATTGTAGCACAACAGATAATATATAGTTTCAAAACAGACAGACAGACCTCTTATACACTACTTCAGATTCTCGATATAGAAACAATCACGAAACTCCACTTTTAACTGGCTTGCGATTGACAATTCACAAAAGAAATAGAAGCAAGGATCTTCTCAACGTTGTATCCCATCTACAAATCAGAGCAAATTCGGTTGAACCTGAAGGCATGTCCCCCTAAATTAAGGGAGACTGCCTATTTCTCCCTGGTCAGATCATCCTTAGAATATTCTTCAGCAGTTTGGGACGCCTTTAGACAAAAATACATCGATAAATTAGAAACAATGCAAAGATCAGCAGCAAGATTTGTCACTCAAAATTATAGACAAACAGCCAGTTTGAGTGGCATCTCTCATTCAGAACCTGGGCTGAACTGACTTGAAAACAAGACGAAAAAATTCTAGACTTTTATATATGTTTAAAATTTTAAATTACTATCAATGACCGTTTAATCCCAGCAAATAAAAGAACAAGTGGTAGGCACAATCAGGTCTATAAACAAATCACATGTAACACCACACTGGGACAAAATTCATTTTGGCATCAAACTATACCCGATTGGAATTATCTTCCGGCATTTGCCATAGAATCGAAAACTGTGGCAGCGTGTAAGAGTCAGCTGGTCGACTAACCTTAGGTTTGCCAGCCTCTTCCCCCCTCCAGCCTGATACTCCACATATAGGGGTGCTGGAATAATTATTCAAAGTTTAAATTATGAGAAGATTATTAACATAGAAAAGCGTATCGCGTCTGGTGTTGCTGAGCGAATGAAGAGCACAGGTGGATTTGCATTGCCATCCTTCGTTAAAAAGGCGAATCTGTCTTATTTGCAGCTTGATGTACAATCATTTCCCACAGAAATATATGACATATGATAGAGTATGGTTAATGGCTACATTTGGACAAGTCAGACATTCCATTTACAAACCTTTTTGTGGATCAGACATTGGAAAAACGTATCAGAGAACTCGAAGTTGCAGGAGGCACCACTGGCTTTACGCAAGATATAGATGCTTTAGATAGATTTTTCATGATTGCCCCAAAACTAATGAGTCTTATTCAGATATTTCAACATGATTTTGGTGTCAGCTATGACAAGCAAACAACTAAAGAACATTACCAATTGAGTAGGACAACAACTGCTCGTATGTTCACAAAATCATTCTTAATCCAACAGAGTATTATTAAGCACTGTGGCGGAAATCCTTTCTCTCTCAAGGAAATTAAACTAAAGAACATAGCCTCTAATATGCAGATTCCAGACAATGCAAAATAAGATATTCTTCTTCGTGATACAAGGGGAAGAACTCAATTTGGAGAATTTGTTTAGCAACGTGCTGCAACGTTCACATCAGAGAAATCAATTTGGGACGTTTAATAGATGTCAGAAGAAAACAATGTGGAGGCTACTTTAGGTAACAGCTGGTGAAATTAAGGGAGGATCGGCAGGTTTTAGCCAGATTTCTTGTTGTTCAGCAGTCACGTCCAACCATTATAGCTTCTTTACAAGAGACAATAGGTACATAGGAATTTTCCGTAATTCCAAGGTCTTTATTCTTATCTGATGGTCTACTCCTTATACCAAATGACAAAAGCGCCATTATCCATTGCATTGAAGAGTACCGAGTAGAACAATCAAATCAACCAGAAGGAGATATAGCTGCTGTACCGACAGACCAAACTGATCAAAAGAAGATCGATACAATGTATGCATCATGGATGAAATGGCAGTTGTACAAGCCATCACAAAGACAACAACAATGGCCTACTGCTCTGATTTTGTTCTTGCCTTTATTCACAGTATTTCCAAGATCATGTCTGGGTATAAAGAAGACACGCAATAAAAGATCCGGTGGGGTTGAACATGTAAGGTTTGACATAAATGATTCAACCAATATAAAACTAGTACCACTAAAAAGCTTTCTCTCACACATTGACACCAAAGCAAAATTAACACAATATCTTGGAAAAGCTTTGCTTGTTAATTTTTCAGATTTAGAAAAAAACTTAATTGTCGTCTATGGGACGTCCACTTATGCAAACTATGCTGGCCGTTATCATCCTAATAGACATAATCACCAACACGAAGAGGCGGATACACTAATTCCAATGCATGTGGTGGATGCATAAAAAACAGATGGAGACATTCGGGATATAGACGTATATTCACCCGACACGGATATATTTGTTTTCATGATAGACTTGGTGACAAACAACAACATAAGGAAATCTATATTTTATAACTGGAAAAGGTAAATCCAGACGGAGAATTAATATATATGTCTAATATATATATATGTCTAATGATATTGGGCTTGAGAAAAGCAGAGGTTTAATAGGCTTTCATGATTTCACCGGCTCTGTCTGGGGAGGTAAATTTGCCACAATTACAACATAGATGGATCAAGCGCTATATGTGCCTGGAATCAACATCAGATGTTAATTGTTGAAGTCTTCCAGCATTGTAGCGAACCCAACTTTAACATAGAAAATGCCGTATTATTCTTGATAAAAAATATTATGATTACAACATTACAATCGCTGATCGTTTTGCTGAACTAAAATGGCTGCCATTAAATACTAGGATAAACTTTAACATATCAATCCAGATATACAAATGCATCAATGGTTTAAGTAACCAAGGCTTAGAAAAGCTATTTTCATATTCTAAGAACAATCATACCCACAATACCAGATCTACTAGTAAAATGAATCTACATAGTAACCGGTATTATTACAAACGTTTTTCCTCAATAGGCATAATTACTGTGTGGAATAATATCCCGGTTAAGATTCGCTCTGCCAATTCACTGTCTAAGTTTAAACAATGTTTATTTTCTTATTACATTGTACCAACAAAGTTAATGTATAGTTGATGAATAATCATATATGTGTGCATATATATGTATGTGTACGTATATTGTAACTGTAAACAATTTGATTTTCATAATACGTAACCCCCTCAATAGTAGAATTTATCATTATCTGTTTTATAAAATGTGTTAAAATTCCACAAGTGCTTTTTAATTATATTGACAACTATACATGTATGTGTACGATTTAAAGAGGGCCCATTACAAATTAGCGCATCAGCGCTAAATGGCATACCCTCATTAAATAAGGATCATTTGATTAGATTTGATTTGATTAAGTACTACTAAAGATGATGTATCCATCACAAGACTGTATATATTTTCAGAAATTACGTCACCAGCCATTTTAGCCGTATTATGCTGTTGCGGTTCGTGTTTTACTAAAAGCTACAAAAATGTCTTCAATATTTTAAATAAATATCCTAAAAGGTCTGAAAAGCAGCAGAATCTTGTGTTGTACTTAGGTATGCATGTAAGCAGTCAATAAAAGATGATAACATTTTTCAAAGAGTTGCATATTTACTTATGGCGGAAAAAAATTGGGAAAAAACCTCCATTTTGGAGGCCATTTTGAAATTTAAAATGCGCAATAAAATAGTGGAGTAAAAAAATGGTACCTTACTTTTTTCAATTTAGCGGGTCCAAATTATGAAAGTAAGCCAATAAAATCCATTTTGGCACGAATATCGAGCGGGAAAACACAGCAGACCCTACTAAATAGAAACTGTTAGTGTTATATCAGTGTTAAAAAAATAATAATAATAATAATAGCCACATTTGATGTTTAAACTTGATTCTAGAATAAAGATTAAAAAAATTTCGTAATAAATTATTATATTTTGTGTTTTCAAGCCAGTTTGAATGTCGCCAAATTTGAATATTTTCATACATTGCCATTATGTGTTCATATTCCCACCATATTTTGGTGTAGTGCAGGAATCTATGTGTTACACAGTTGGCTCACAACTATGGTGCATCAGCTCATCTGCTCAGTGCAGTAAGATTCTGATTGGGTGCAAGAGAAGGTAAAATAGAGATACAAAGCAGTTGTTTGACATTTAAAAGTTTATGAATCTCTTCCAGCCCCCTACTTTTCACACCAATGCCATTTAATCCTGGTGACTATACTCGCCGTCAAATTAACCAGGATCGCATGATTTTCGGCGATTTCTCCGTCAATTCTGAACCGATTTTCTTGAAATATTGCAAAGGCCATTTTCTATTCAAATCCTAACAACAGTGACAATTTCGCAAAATTATATTTAGTATTACAGAAGTTAGACCATTTGACATGTAATAAAATTCTAGAATTAGTTGATTGGGTTTATAGAGGGACGTCGTATTTTCAATTTATTACATGTCAAATGGTCTAACTTTTGAAATACGATATATAATTTTACGAAATTTTGATTGTTATCAAATTTCATGAAAATCGGTTGACAATTGACCGAGAAATCGACGAAAAACATGCGATCCTGGTTAATCACTTTTAATGTGACTTTGGGTATAATGCCAATTTTTTTTTAGTGCAATACATTCTACTTATATATGACGGCATCATATAAACCCTTTAACCGCCAAATTATTCAATTGTAATTTTCACCCACTTGAAGCTGTGTCTCGCTCACGCGATCCACAACTTCAAGTGAGTGAAAATTATTCAGACTTGACAAATGGAGGTAAACTATTTTTAATTTCTTGCTGATTGTGTCACGTTTTATTTTCAATATGTTTAAAAGCTGGTATGAAATATAGTAATGAAAATGTACAAAAACGAATATAATTGACACCGGAGGTTTAAGGGTTAGGGCGATCAAAAACACCGTGTTGTTTCTCAGATTTGATATGCAAGTCCACCTACATTAATCCTTTGACCGCCAAGTTATTTAATTGGATTTTTTGCTCACTTTAACCCTTTAACCGCCGGTGCCGCATGTATTCGGGTTTTCATTTTTTATTTGCACATCAATTACCACATTGAAATAATTATGTTAAAGATAAAATGTGACGTCAACCAGCAAGATTTGAAAAGAGCTGACCTCCATTTTGTCAAATCTGAATAATTTTCACTCACTTGAAGTTGTGGATCGCGTCAGCGAGACACAACTTCAAGTGAGTGAAAATTTCAATTGACTAATTTGGCGGTCAAAGGGTTAAGTTGCGTCTTTGGACTTGGTTGCCATCGATAGTATAAAAATCACGCGTTGGTTAATTTAAGTGGAAATGTTATTCTACACTTTGTAAAATTGTTCATCATAAGCATGGTAAAGATTAATCAGCAATATTGAAAAAAAAGAAAGCTGGAACTAGAAATGGTCGATAAGAGTGTTTCGATCAACATTTAATTCACTCCAAGTTGTAAAGTTAGATTACTTCGTAGCCTTGGTCAATTTTGCCTGTTGGATATTCAATTCATACAAAAGTCATGTACTGCAACAATCACTTAAATCCCTTTATTCAGATCTTTCGCAAAAACAAGCACGGCGTCTGTTGATTTCAAGGACTCGTTTTTCATTTGGATGGTATCATGCTCAACTGGTCTAACCCACCCATTTTTTGGTGTTTTGAGTAATCAAGCATTGAAGGTTTTGACCTCCCTGGCAAATCAGGCAGCTGAGAAAAAACTTTTATGAGCCTAATATGGAATGTACATCGGATATATACATCACCGTACATTGGAATTATATAAAATATTTTTTCCTAAAATATAGTTTATGCGAAATTAAAGCACTTTAAAGTTGGTTACATGAGGGTTAGACCATTTGTGCATGTTTTTTTTTCGTTTGGTCTCACCTACAATTTTTAAATAAATCACTGATTTCTAAAGAATTATGCAGCCTAATCCATGATAAATTGAAAGAATTTTGTGCATGCATCCACATATTGAGGAAATATAAAAAAACAATGAAAATATATGGTATTGAAATAAATAACTTGATAAATGTACGATCTTCACATTGAGGGTTAGACCATTTATTTGGTCACCGATTTTATTTACCTGTTGTCTTAATTTGTATGTATTCGTTTTATCATATTACACTTCAAGTTGTTGTGCGATTTTTTACATTGTTTTTATGTATAATCACCCGAGGATGCACTGTCGCTGATTAGACCATTTGTGCTCTATAAAAATCTCCAAAAAGCAGCATTCACAAACAAACTTTGGCTTGTACCACATAATGTGATTGGTCTAGACATTTGGCTCATTTGGCAGATAAAGTTTGTGATGAGAGCTATCAAAACACGTAAAGTCCCAAAATCATCAAAATTTGGGTTAGCCCACTTATGCATCCATTTATCCTTTTTTCTATTCGATGGCAAATGAGAATTACCAGCGCAATTACATACTAGTAATTATTGTATGCTCCAAACTAATTGGGGTAATTTACTTAGAATCTTTAAAAATCATGTCATCCGCATTTTAATAAATGCATACGAGCCCAGGGATTTTTCTAAGATGTCAGATGCATAGAAAATAATTTTCAGGCGCTCAATAACCAGTGGAATAATATTATTGCATGACGGATATGCTCCGGCAATTTATGTGCATTACAACCCTAATCAATTTTTTATTCTTTCAGTGCGGTGATCGACTTTTAGACATTAGATTCTGATGTCTATCTGAAGTCGATCCCCGTGCTGAAAGGGTTAATGTTATAAAACATCCGTATTTAACCCTTTAAGCCCTGACGACGGATTGATGCATCATTTTACATCCCTGTAAACATATTTTTTCTCCAACCAAGGATTTTAGAGCAAAAATTTCCACGAAACTGGTTTATCAATACATGACAATTTACTTTAATTTTTATACCACATCAAATCATCTTCATCCACTACAAGTCGAGAATTGCGACAGCAATTCGCGGCTTGTAGTGGATGAAGATGACAAAGGTAAATTCAGGCCTGAAAGGGTAAACATCAAATGGACCGGATCTGTACAGCTGGAATATGTTTTTCAATTAAAATATCCCAGAAGGGGTTACACGGACCCTACACCCAGAAATAATTCTAGAAACTAAATTCAGAGCGTAATCCAAAGTCGAAATCAAGATGACAGGAGATGGATGTATGAACCAAAAGATGAACATTAGATAATCGTTTTCTGAGATCATTTCATTACGCGTCACGTCTCAAGCTGTTTTCGAATAACAATTCAATTATTTCGATGGTGGAATATCGTCTCTCCCGGGGAATCAAATCATGTATAAGTAACCATTGCAACGATGAAATATCTTTGTAGGTCTATAAATAATGGAGACCAACGTTTTTTTAAAATTTAAAATCGTCATAAAAGTCTTAGTTAGGTCTTTCTGCTTCATTTGACTACCTATGTTATGGGTGTACGACCTTTAAAAATATTTTAATTATTTCAGTGCGGGGACCGTCTTTATACGTCAGAGTCTGACGTTTGTAGACGTTAGATTCGGACGTATAAAGACGGCCCCCGCGCTCAAAGGGTTAAAATGTCATGCGTTATGTGCTTAAACAGCTACATGTGAATGTGTAAAAGCCACGAATATATTAAAGCTTACGTGCCAGTCTAATGAATCCACAATCACAACTTTAAATTATGTAGATGAAAAGCGCTCTTGTCATTATATTGAGCCCCGTTATTGTCACTTATATTATTAAAAGCCTAGGCCTACAGTGGTTTTTTTCAGTTAACATTTACAGAAGAGCAATGGTGATGAAGTGAGTGATTGTGTGAGTGAAATATTATTATTAGCCATATTTGAGATAGAGTGAGTGATTGTGTGAGTGGAATGTTCTTATTATCCAATATTTGGGATTTCTGTATCATTCCATTTTGTAAATTAAGGAACCCCCATTAAGAAATAATGGGGAGGAGGTGGCTGGAATATTTCATGAAAAAATATCAGGCTTTTAATTTGACCATAAAAGAAGTCGGGCCACATGCAGTATAGGCCATGGGCTACAACCACCCTACGTGCAACCTCCACCCCCCCCCCCCCACCACATCTCACTGCCAGAATGTAAAGAAGCCCCCGTATTTTCTATGTTTTTTCGCACATTAAAGCACAATTGTTGGTTTCCGGAAGATTTTTATTATATATATTTTTATAGTGTCTTTGGAAAGAATTAACCTTTATTTGACCTTTAAATACAAGATGTCTGTCCTTTTTTCTATATTTACTTTTACTCTAAGTATACCGCTAAATATGTTGACGATAATATGATTTATTTGTGTTAACTTAGTGGACCAGAAATAAAAGTTACTGACGAATAAATTGAAATGAAAAAATCAAAAATGGCCGCCAAATTAACCTTCACATGAACAAGAAACAAATGGACTATCAAAATGTAAATTAAACATCTTTTTTTATTTGTGGCTCGAAATTGCTCAATTTTTTTATTTTGTATGACTTGGGGGCGGAAAAACAGTTCTGATTTTTATTGTTCATCGTCTGACCTATGTTTTATCGTAAAATCCAAGATGGACGCCATTTTACATATTTACTAATAAAATAATGACGTCATTTTGAATACTAATATGTAACACAAATATAGAACAGATGTGGTTTTGGCGGCAATTTTTTGTTTTGCTTATTTGAAGGTGAATGACACCAAAGATAGAATGTTAAACGATATCTTCGAATTCAGCACACCGAAATTATGTAAAAACGAGCCGAAAAAAATTTGCACTCAAATGTCGAGCAAAGTTCAATGCTGTATATTTCAGCCCAAGATAATTACACACATTTTCAAAAACAGGCTGCAATATCTCAAATTTAAAAATGTATATGCCATGTACAAATTTAAAATACCACTCTGTTTTAAGAAAATAAATCTAGAATCAGAAAAAAATAAATAGTCAAATATTTCTAAAGTCGTTTCCATTGACCCTGTTAACAAGCTTGTGTCGTTGTCGATTTTGTTTATTTTGTGATTAAAAAGCATGTTTCAACGTATTTGTAGAGATAACCATTTACTCAACTGCATCATGCAATATCGTATGCATCATTAGAACGGAAATATAATTTGGCTCGGTTAGCTCAACTGTCTCCAGTATCATAATGTGGTAAATTGCGTAACGCGAATAAAGGACGAATAAAGGGTGAGAACAAATAATTTGGCGTAAACAGTCACAAAAATAATCTGGCAGAAAAAATCCTCTTGACCCCCCCCCCACCCCACGTCGAAGACGTTGGTTCGACGTTGTACTAATGTTATACAAATGTTTTTTGTTTGCTGGGTAATCTGACACTATCATTGAGTAAAAAATGCGTCATTTAACCCTCTAACTGCCGGTGCCGAATATATTCCGGTTTTCATTAGCACAATAATATCTTCCTTTTAATTATGTTAAAGAGAAAATGTGACATCAACCAGCAAGATTTAAAAAGAGTTGACCTCCATTTTGTCAAATCTGAATAATTTTCACTCACTTGAAGTTGTGGATCGCGTCAGCGAGACACAGCGTCAAGTGAGTGAAAATTTAAATTAAATACTTTGGTGGTTAAACGGTTAAGCCCCAAGAAGGAAACGGCATTATTGAACAATGCGCTATAATACGCACGTGGACAACTGTGTGAAAATATGTGATTATCTGGGGAATAACACATGTATAGTATTAACAATGACAAATCAGTCACTATAATGTATACAAGACGAAAACTGGCCATCATTCATTCTATCAACACTCGCCAGATCAACGTATTTGACGACGGCCCAACGTTGAGCCAGCTTAAAAACAACGGCGTACGTCCACTAAGATATCGATTTGTCACATTGTTTGCCTTCACAACGGCTTGACGGCAATAATTGTGCAAATTAAAAATTCATATACGCTTCTCCGGCGATAATTTGTTTAGATAATATATCTATGACAACTGAATCATGAAATAATAATTTATGGCAAAGGTGATGCCGCTAACATGGTGAAGCGGACCAGGCCCATAACGGCTGATCTCTTCCTTTAGTTTCTCTCTGCTCTGTTACATGATACATGTTATGATTATAATACATTGATTGACTATAATTACACTATCCAAGTGTATAAGTAATCCAGAGGTTTATCGTGTTAGTTTTTCATCGCTCCATATTAACTATTGCTTGTAATGGACAATTGATCGTCTCGAGATATATATAGTGCCAAACTAATTAAATATTTATTATTTTACACCACAGTAGAAAGGCTGCGCTGGTGATAATAATATGTCACGGTATTGACCCGATGGGCTCCAACGGGTAAATTTGGAGTAAATTGGTGATCGACGAGCGTCATTTGGTTGTACAAACTCGTCTCCTGACAGCCGGAGTGCTTTATATGCCCCTCAGATAAGTGACACGTGTGCCATATTTTTCGTCATTTGAAGCTGGGAATTGCGTTAGCAATTCCAGCTTCAAATGACAAGAAAAAACAATTCTGGAACCTGGGGGACCAATAAATCACCATATCCTGAATACACTGCACTTGTTTTTTTTAATATTCAGTGTCATCTCATATAATATCATTTATTGCGTAATATGCCTGAAAGAGATGAACTTGATGATAAAAAAAAATAAGATGTTGTGCTTGTGCATCCAACTTTCACAATAATTCGAAATCGATTTCCAAATAAATGAATGCAGTAGTGTTGGAGATACGCAATTAGGACAGTATTGAGGCAGCGTTATACATATATATCATTTCATCGAATTTTAAGGAGGCGTTGTCGCGGCCACATTGGATATGCGACTTGTAGCAAATTTGCGAGCTAAAGCAAGGAATTGTATCATCAGATGAATATTGGCGATTGTAATGCGTTTAGATCAAATTGGGAGAAAGTATTGTGGCGGCTATCCTGTATAGTATAATTATAAGCTAATTTCTGAACTGAAACCAGGTAGTCCTACTGGTAATATGTCAGAGAAATTCTGATAAAGTATCGCGAAGATCAGATAAATATTGGTGATTGTAGAACATTCACGTTGAATTGTAAACAGTGACGTGGCAACCATTTTGATTATGCAAAGTAGCCAATTTTTTGAACTCAAATAGAGTAATCTGGCAGCTAATGGTCTGAGAAAGTTTCTCGACGATCGGATCGGTATTGATGATTTAGAGTGTCGAATTGTAAAGAAGTGTGATGGCAACCATTATTACCACCCTACTGCCAAACTTTTCCGAACAGTATAAACTTCGAAAATATCGTGTCAGATACATCACGTAACACTTCTATTGTATAGCTAAATATCTGAAAGCTGTTTTCAAGTGTTATAACCCTTTACACTTTAACCTCCAAATTATTCAATCTGAATTTTCACCCACTTGAAGTTGTGTCTCGCTGATGCGATCCACAACTTCAAGTGAGCGAAAATTATTCAGATTTGACAAAATGGAGGTCAACTGTTTTCAAATATTGCTGATTGATGTCAAATTTTATCTTTAACATGTTTAAAAGGTGGTACTTAATGTGCTAATAAAAATGTAACCCCGAATATATGCGGCACCGGCGGTTAAAGGGTTAAAGAGCTTTTATATTTTGTCTCCCTTTTCATGCTTACTTGTGACAGCAGCGAGTCCAGCCCATTGGTCTGCTTTGTGCAACACTGATGTGTCGGGTATGGTGCTGCCAAAACATGTTACACATACATTGCACAGTACTGATGTCTAAGACACCGTGCTCTCACATGAAGATTAAAAATACTAAAAATATACATGTATACGCTATTTGAATAATCAATGTTGTATTATATTCAATCATTGTGTCTGACTGCCGAAACCTATTTTCTTTGTATTTTTATAATAATATATGTTACTATTATGTATAATGTGAAGATGAAGTAAATATTTGCCTCTGCAAAACGCTCAAGCATAATTGTACAGAAGTGCCGTGGCCGCCATAATGAATATGTAAATCACCATGTTTTCATCTAAAATAAGGTAATTAAAGAGAGTATGGTTTTGAGAAACTTAGGCTGAGTCACCGAGGCTTGAAATGAAATGAAATGAAATGAATCGGGCTTTAGGCCACCTTTGTGCACATATAGGCTAAACTGGGCCAGGAGAACCTCCTGAGGATGGTGAGATGATTGAGATGACACTGTCCTCCAGACACAGGATTCGAAATTCGAGCCCTGGCGGTCTGAGGCCGAGCACGCTACCACTCGGTCACGGAGGCTCCCCACAATACTAACTTTCACACGTGGATGGGGAAGAAACAATTTTTGTTTCTTTCAAACCGCCAAGACCGGGAACCGAACCCCGGACTCTGGCGTGAAAGGCAGCGGTGCTAACCACTACCCTAGGGCCCCCGCCCCACCGAGGCTTGAAATCGATAATAGAGAGTGTGGTACGCACCCAGGTTTTGCATAGTTTCGGAGGGATCCATGACCTATATAGTTTCTGCACACAAAAAGAGCAGATAGGTACATTTATTCATGACTCCTTCCTTCTCAATTTTGATCTTTCGTCGTCATGTCACAGCTAAAGCCCCTGCTCCCAAAACGCCGACGCTTCTATAGAGACGGGTCTGCCACTGGGGAGCGCCGGAAAGAAGGGTTACCTTTTCATACCACCAGATGGTAGATACGTCAGGTGATGTTGATCCATTAAAATTGATTCAGACAAAGCCTTTTTCGGCTGATCAAACTCTGGGTAGCACTTGGCACAGCAGTGCAGATAATAGTAGGATGACGGATCTAGAGAGCACAGGATGCTGTATTAATGCTGGTCCATCTAGTACGACATTGGCCCAGCATTGAGCGAGCATATTGTGAGGCAGGATCTTTATCAGGACTTGCTGCGGCCCCCTGCTAGGTGTTAGGACCTCGTACGCCTTCCTCTCTTATTCGCAGATTAACCCGTTGCAGTCCTGGGGGAATATTATTTGGTAAATTGCATTCCCACCGTTGTAAATTAATGCTCCAGATAAATTAAAATCCGACGGTGCTGAGAAACGCGAAACCTTTATCAATAACATTCATGAATGATTTTATGAGGACTTTGGTCACTTTAGTGCAAAGCCCTAATGATATAATAGCACTATTGAGGCCCTGATGGTATGAGGCAGATCTGTACAGAGGTCCTGGTGGTATGAGGTAGAGCCATACCGAGGTCCTGGTGGTGTGAGGCAGATTCTGAGGTCCTGATATTATTTGACTGACCCGTACTGAGGTCTCGGTGGTATGAGGCTAATCCATACCAAGGTCCTGATGGTATGGGGTAGACCCGTACTGAGGTCCTGGTGGTATGATGCAGATCTGTACTAAGGTCTCGGTGGTATAAGACAGACCCGTACTGAGGTCCTGGTGATATGAGGCTGATCCGTACAGAGGTCCTGGTGGTATGAGGCAGACCCGTTCTGAGGTCCTGGTGGTGTGAGGCAGATCTGTACTGAGGTTTCGGTGGTATGAGATTAATCCGTACAGAGGACCTGGCAGTATGAGGCAGATCTGTACTGAAGTTTCGGTGGTATGAGTTAGATTCGTACTGAGGTCCTGGTGGTATGAGGTAGACTCATTCTTAGGTCTCTGTGGTGTGAGATTAATCCATACTGAGGTTCTGGTGGTATGAGACAAACCCGTACAGAGTCCCTGGTTGTATGAGGTAGATCCGTACTGAGGTCTCTGTGGTGTGAGACTAATCCATACTGAGGTCATGGTGGTATGAGGCAGATCCGTACTGAGGTCTTGGTGGTATGAGGCAGACCGTACTGAGGTCTTGGTGGTATGAGGCAGACCGTACTGAGGTCTTGGTGGTATGAGGCAGACCGTACTGAGGTCCTAAGTGGTATAAGGCAGACTGATAATGAGGTCCTGCTGGTATGAGGCAGATACGTACTGACGATTACCTAATTGATGCCAGATGAAAAGTCTCAGTGTGAAGAACCGTTGGCTCAATGTTGTTTTAACGCTGAGCCAGCGTCGCAGACGGTGGACCAACAATAAACCAGCATTTAGTCAATGTCTCTTCCTTGCTGGGCTGGGTGACCGTCGTAGTCACAGTTGCTGGGACAACACCTCTTGGTTACGGAAGCTTTGATGTGAAACCTTAAGTGCAGGAGGTGAAATACATGGAAAAAACAACTGTGTGTTGGGAGCACAAGATTGGGAGCTTAACGTGATCCTGACAGCTATATGTACGGAAAGCCACTCTCTGTGAATAGTCCGACATTACCGGCTCAATAGCTTTACGTGTCATGGGCTTAGGGGTTTTGTCAAGTTAAAATAATGCCAAAAATCCGAGAAAAGTTCGGAAGTGGGTGGGTGGGTCAAGCCCCAACTCGCATTATAATTTTATTTTTTTGGAAATTTTGTGTTTTTTTTGTGTTTTTTGTGTTGTTTTTATGTTTCAAAATGTTTCCAAAAAAAAAAAAAAAATGGTAATGGGGTGGGTGGGTGTAGTCTGACTAATCCGAGTTTTTCTCGGATTTTTTGATTTTTTTTAACTTGACAAGACCCCTTACTGTGGTGGCCGTACGTAGTCTAGTGGTTGGAGCTGCGGGCACAAAGTTGGGAGGGTTTGAATCCCACGTCGGACATGATGGGGATTTTCTGCGACCGGCCTCAACCCAGGGTGAGTTCGACACATGCTCAATGGGTAGGTAGGTCAAGCCCCTGACCGAGATTCATCCACTAAAAGGATGCGACATCGGGGGCGTCTCGGAGCTATGACCAATTATGAGATGGTTAGCTACCAAAGGCTCGCAGGTGTTTGTGATGGCCGAGCCCAGGTAACTCTGGGATATAGGTCCCGTGATCAACAGTAATATTTGTTTTCTGATTACTGGTAAATCTTTTATACCGTTCATTACCAATCAATTAAATTTCGATCAATTATATTATTGTATATAATTTTTGTAAACGTTAAGAGAAAAAATCTATTGTATCATGTATTGCGTCAGTTTGCTAAATGGTGGCCCTCCTGTTAGCGGTCATTTGCTGACCTTAATGAGAGTCTCCCTGACCACCTGTAAAACAAAGACATTGTATGAAAACATATGTAATAGGTCAAATAAAACATTTCTGATTTCTGCTACAGACCCTGACCAAACATTATATGAACATTGGGTCAATATTTTGCAATTGATTTTTTTCTACTAAACAGAACAATTTATCAACCCAATGCTAGTTTGAAGTTGGGCCAGCGTTTTATATTGTGGACCAACAAAAATATTTACTGGCTTACCATCTTGTGCATGACGGATGTGTTCTGCTCAAAACAAAATCGTCAACGCAGCGTTTACTAAATGCTGGCCATACGTCAGTGAGATTTTGTCCGAATTGAATCAATATTGGTACCATTTATTCTCTCTATCTGATGAGTTATGTACTTGAGTCCAAACAGACAGAAGGACCTCTCAGTCGTGCTTCAGTAATTTTGATCGGACGCCACTTGTGACGGTGTGTTGACAGGGTTGGAATTCGACTAATAGATGCATATAATTGGTTCTGCTTTCCTGTAAAATATGCCAATTAATACACGAGACAACTTGTGTTTTGAAAACAATTCAACTGATATGGCATAGATATGGCACATAGGCCTACATGTATATTGTATTGGTACAGGCGCAATCAATCAGAAACACAAGCAATAAATATATTAGCGATGAATAAACGATGTGATAAATCATTATAATTCATAAATGATTATTTTCATATATCTGCTTATATTATTGCTTTGTATTATATAATATAATAGCATTGTTATGTCACACTATTGTGTTTGTCGAAAAGGCTATTTTGTTAAGGTGACAGGTCACTCAAAAAGAGTATAGCATAATCAGAATTTGGGCTTTCTTCTGTTGCGATATTGCCACAAAAATGTGCAGAAGACGACATAAAGTCATACCGACTGACTGACTGAATCTGACTGACTGACTGACTAACTGACTGACTGACTGACTGACTGACGACTGACGACTGACGGACGGACTGACTGACTGACTGACTGACTGACTGACTGACTGTCTGACTGTCTGACTGACTGACTGACTGACTGACTGACTGACTGACTGACTGACTGACTGACTGACTGACTGACTGACTGACTGACTGACTGACTGACTGACTGACTGACTGACTGACTGACTGACTGACTGACTGACTGACTGACTGACTGACTGACTGACTGACTGACTGACTGACTGACTGACTGACTGACTGACTGACTGACTGACTGACTGACTGACTGACTGACTGACTGACTGACTGACTGACTGACTGACTGACTGACTGACTGACTGACTGACTGACTGACTGACTGACTGACTGACTGACTGACTGACTGACTGACTGACTGACTGACTGACTGACTGACTGACTGACTGACTGACTGACTGACTGACTGACTGACTCCTCACCCACCTTACGTACCTACTTAAATTCGACTGAACAAACTAATTGAAAAATAAAGTTACAATGGGAGATATGTAGCAAAAAAGTAATTGTCAATTAAACGCGAATGTAAGATCGAATATTAAATCACAAAATAATAATGTGGAATTAGAAAATGACGTTTTTGTCCATGAATATGGCAAAGCGGGTGTGTATATTGCCTCGGTGTGCTTGTTAAAATATAATGAGGAAATACAACTCAATCGCTAAAATCGTTCTCGATTATATCAAACGACGCATTTCGATTGAACCTGTTAACTTGATCGACTAATTGGTGAAGCATGATTGTAAAATCCTAATAATAACCACACACTATATCCATCTTCTCCCAATCACGATTGACGAATTTATTGAGCTGATTGTCAGTAGGTCCCTGTGTGCTTAACCCTTTAACCGCCGGTGCCGAATATATTGGGTTTTTCACTCAATTATTACCACATTCAGTACCAACTTTTATGCATGTTAAAGCCATACTGTGACATCAATCAGCACGATTTGAAAAGAATTGACCTCCATTTTGTCAAATCTGAATAATTTTCACTCACTTCAAGTGGGTGAAAAAATACAACTGAATAATTTGGCGGGTAAAGGGTTTATAATTTCCATAAGTATGCTGATTGCCAATTTAAATTATAGTCACATAGTTGTCTAGATGTCCTTATCTAGCTGGTGTTGATTAAATGCTGGGCCAGCAGTGCAGATTGTGGACCAACCTAAAACCATCATCATGTCACAAATTGTGATACAATAACTGTATATAGTTTAAGTGTATGGGATATCAACAATAAGTAATATTGCACCGCTATTTAACAAGCTAAAGCCATGCATGGTGAACAATACATAATTATTTTTTTGACAATTACTTAGCGACAAACACGTTGCAGTCACTGTCCTCTTACCAAATAAATCACGAATATGTTTGGTGAAATGAATCTTCAAGGCCATGGTTATATATTTAAAACATAATACGTATGACTGTACATAACGTGCTGTGTAAATTAAAGTCAACGCGAGACGTTGACATATGCTGTTTGATGTTGTGTCAGGGTCGTAAACGGCGGCCGAGCAACCATTAAGTCATCATTGAGTGTGCTGGCTTTCCATATCAAGTCGAATTTGGCACTTTTTTCCTAACTGATCTTTTATTTTGTATTTTTTTTATCAGTATATACACTTTTATGATAACAATTGGAGCCTAAGGTACATATTCATACTTGGAGTTTAATTTTTGATG
Source organism: Flabesymbios commensalis (assembly GCA_964017125.1). Classification (NCBI taxonomy): domain Eukaryota; kingdom Metazoa; phylum Annelida; class Polychaeta; order Terebellida; family Flabelligeridae; genus Flabesymbios; species Flabesymbios commensalis. Next base: position 43,961,699 of record OZ024907.1, read on the forward strand.
GAGAACATCTTTGAACGGATTGGTAGACACTACTCAGTAAAGTACAATCAAACCAGCACACACTGGTATCGTGCGAATAATTAATTAAAGTGTCATCTGGGAGATAAGTGATCGAATTATGTATGTAATCATGGTAATATTAGGACAACAATATCGTCAGAAAAAAATCTTTAAAAAAGTTTTTTGACGTGACGTGTAGATGGAAACTGCGTGGTGAACACTGGAATAGATATTGAAATTTCATGTTTAAATCAGGCAACATCGTTTCTGTAGCGTTTAAAGTTTTCGAAAAAAACAATAATATTATAACATTACAGCTGCATGATTTGTAATTTGGGTAACATAAAACATGACAGTGGAAAGTCAACAGTAAAATATATCTCATCTAGGCTTCCGCAATAACGTACACTTATTATTAACCCTTTAACCGCCGGTGCCGCATATATTCGAGTTTTCATTTTTTATTAGCAAATTAAGTACCACATTTTAAATAAGTTAAAGATAAAATGTGACATCAACCAGCAAGATTTGAAAAGAGTTGACCTCCATTTTGTCGATTCTGAATAATTTCCACTCTCTTGAAGTTGTGGATCGCGTCAGCGAGACACCACTTCAAGTGGGTGAAAATTCAAATTGAAGAATTTGGCGGTTAAAGGGGTAATGTAGTGGTGGAGATAAACTGTTGTTATTGTAATTCACAGATATGGGGGAAATCAGTTTGTCAAAGGCTAAGCCCCGTAAACATTATATTACTGATATTGGCTGCTGATGAGTGAAATGTGATATTGCAATAAGGTCCTCCTGAAAATTAATTCCATCATCTCGTGCAGGCGTTTAATCACGCGCACACAGAAAAAGGTTAGATTCGACTGTATATTGATTTCCCCACGAATGATGGTAGTAGTTAGGTGGTGCAGCCAGTCTCATATTTGCTGGGAAGCTGCCCAACCCTCTACCCCCTCAGTTATCTTATTTACTTTTTCATCCACTTAACCCCTTCAAGCCTGAATTTACCATTGTCATCTTCATCCACTACAAGCCGCGAATTGCTGTCTCAATTCTCGACTTGCAGTGGATGAAGATGCTGTGTAGAACATTATTGATAGATAGAATTAGACAGTAGGACTAAGGGAGATGCGGATAACATAATAATAGCCATTCAAGATTGGAGATCATTGCACTTTATTTAGATTAACGTTGACCCAATGCTTCGGTAACATTGGGCCACTGTCTACAACTTCGGCCCAGCATTACTACAACATTGAAGCCAGCGTTGGTTTATTGTTGGCCCACCGTCTATGACGCTGGGCCCATGTTTGCTGAGGCATCACACCGTTAAACGTTTGAAGAATTACAAAACATGCGTTCGTATGTGTACTTTACCCTAATCCGATAGTTGTCTCATGTCTGTTTTCAATTAATTTTAACCCTCTCAATGTTTTTACCGACTTTAGGCGTCAGAATCTGATGTCAATAGACGTCAGATACTGACGTCTAAAAACTATCCCCGCACTGAAAGAGTAAAATAGGTATAATGGCCATAGACCCATAACATATGTATTCAAATGGAGCGAAAAAGGATAACTAATACATTTATGATAAATTCAAATTGAAAAAACCCTTTCGGTCTCTTCTTTAAACAAAATATTTCAGTGATTTAAGTCCTAAGCATATGATGCTGATTTTCTGTTGGGTTAAACAAAACAGTGATTGATTTAATGCCTGTCAGACGAAGATAAACATTAATCGTTTGGTCTTGATTAATTTAATTTAACTAAGAGTTGATTGCTTCCGCGTTCTCCATCTATTAGGGAATTAAAGAATTAAAGAAGACTATTTGAATTGCAGAGCTTTGATTTAGGGCACATAAACCTTAATTGGTTTAACTTCTCACTATGGCGCGAAATGTCATTGGATTTTTTTTCTGTGTCAATCCCGGTATATTATTAAAAACAAAAGAGCGTTTTCATATACATTGAAAAATAACTTTTTAAACAAGAAAAAAATACTGTGGCTGTCTTAAGGCCGGTGAACGATCTCGCGCAATAGTAGTTTGGATGGAGGGCCAATAGTGTTTTGGGGCACAACGTACCACATTTCATGTCTGGATTAGGCCCCCAAATACTATTCCGTGGGCACGAAGAAAAAACAGGGTGTTTCAGTAACTGGTTGGATATAGAAAATAGAGCACACAGGCGAAAACATCGCCATAGCATCGCCGATGTTTACACGAGCGGATTGAAAACATCGTCAATGTGTCGCCGATGTGGCTGGGACATTCTCAACCTTGGTGTACATCGCCAAATTTTAGCCGAATGTTTTGCGATATATCGCCAATGGTTCTTGGTAGCGAAACATTGGAAGAACATTATTTTTTTCTCGGTGCATGCATGGTGTATGGTGCATGGTTTAACCTCACTGTCCTTTTCGCGTGGCGGATCACAAGTTGCCCTGGTCACACTTTTCCAGCCAATGTCTTATATAGAGTGTCTGCTGGGTGAAAATGGTCAATTATATTGACAAATCAAAATCTAAATGCGTACATTGTGGACTTCATCCTACCGCTGTCCAGGGGAGACAGACACTAGAAAGAGGTGTTTCAAATGTGGGAGTGTCTCTCACATGAGACAAGATGCGATAACATGTAACTACTGCGCTCAATCAGGACACATCATGGTAGACTGTGATTCAAGAAAAGAGATTAGAGACTCTAGAGATAGGTCCGGTCATGACACACACGAAAAAGATAGATCTGGCACAAACGATGTCAAAGATCTAAGCAAACCTAGTGAGCCAATAAATACAGAAGATGATAATAATCTACATCTACATCTTCTCATCCCCAACACATACCTCATAGTATACAATACAGACTACTAGTGCTGAAGCTGACTGTAAAATATATATAATCATACTAGGTGATTCAAATAGGAAAGACATCGATAATCCTTCCAGTATGCTGGTAATAACAGAATCAGTGGCATCATTTACCTTCAGATGCATGTCACCTCTATAATAATGTAGCTGAGAACAAATCATGTTACCAAGCACAATGGTGATCGCAATGAGTTTTGTGTATAAATTATAGTAAAAATCAGACCGAGGGTGTGGAATGTTTAGCTTCCCATCCAAAAAATTAGAATGGGATAACAACAAAGCCAGTGCGTTTGTTCAGTCTCTAGGTCTGTCAGACGTTGACAGTGCTTTACAATCTCTACAAGAAGAGAAAAAATATGTAAACATTGTCTACTAATCTCAAGTCTACTAACCATAAAGAATATTATAAATTAATCTTACTAAAATTATGTTATCGAAATATGTTGTTTTGTTTAATGATATTTTGGCCACTGGTCATGGATCTGATATCTAGGCGATTAGACAAAATGTGCCTATATTCAGTTATAAAGAACATAATACAGAGCCGAATAATTATAGGGGCATCACTCTAGTAATCTGTCTGGGAAAAACGTTAATTACCACCATTGTAAAGAACTGTTTAAAATCTGTGGCATATTCACTATAATCAAGCAGGCTTTAGAAAAGACATAATGTCATAAACGACATATTTCTATTGACAATTAGGCGTCCTGAATATCAACGACAACAAAAAATTATACTGTGCTTTCATAGACTATTCTAAAGCCTATGACACTGTATGGTGCCACATGGTTGTTAAAAAAATTAAACAGGAAAGTTATCGGACCTCTTTGTAAGCAATGCTGGTGTACGGCAGGGAGAAAATGTATCACCCCTACTCTTCTATATTGATATGGACAATATAGAATCTTATGAAGTGTGCCACTTGAATTGTGCCACTTGAAAAAATGTACTTGTGTTACACTATTCCGATGACACACATAGTTTAGCTGATTCACCCGAAAATTTACATATTTTATCTCTCTATTGTGAAGAGTGACATCTAACTGTTAATGGAAACAAAACAGAAATTATGATATTTTTTAAGCGTAAACCTAAACATAGAGTTTATTTTTACTATGCAAATAAGAAAGTGGAAATAATCGATAATTTTAGGTATATCGGTATTGTTTTTATTTTTAATCGAAAAATTATGATATAAGAAAGATATCACTACTCGTGCGCAGAGAGCAATGTTTTCTATTTTAAAAATATCAATGGTCTTAAACTTGCCAATCGACATACAAATAAATTTGTTTGATAGTATGGTATAATCTCAAGATTGATATATACGGTTGTGGGGCATGGGGGAAGGAGCCTCGACCTGTATGGTACTGGGAAAATTGGGCAGAGGACCAATCATTTTAGAAATTAAAATTCAAATGTTTAGCTACTAGAATAAATTGCTAAACCCTGTCCAAATTGAATTGTTTTTTTTTCATCACCTTTATTATGAATGCCACTTTTCGTCACCTTGGTTCTTGTATATAGAGACAATGTTAAATGATACCAGGTTTGGTAATAATTTTATATGGATAATACCAGAGATTAGTGGAAGTACATGGCCCAATGTAAATGTTAAGCAAATATTACTAGATAAGTATAGTACAGAAAAGGAGTAGTGATGTTGATACAGGTGGCAAATCAATGTTATAATTATAGATTGTTTAAGATTGAATTTATGTTTGAAAACTATTTAACAGATCTGCCCGATGTACTGAAATACATTGTATGTGAATTTCGTACTGTAAATCACAAACTACACATAAAAACAGGTTGCTATACTAGAATTACAAGAAATGAAAGGACATGTAGAATATGTAATAGTGGTCAACTGGGGGACGAATTCCACTTTGTAGCCTATGGAATGTCCTGCATTTAAAACAATTAGGATCTGACTTTTTACCCGCAAATATATGTAAGAGATCAAATGTTATCAATTTCGGATGCACACTTAACATGTAGAATAAAATTACACGTCACGTTTTCTAATTGGATTCACAGGCCAAGTATTGATTAGTGGGCGTTTCGTGCCTTGTAGCTAAATTTATAAAATGTGGACTTGATATGTATACGCATTAGACATTTAAAACCATAATTTGCTATTTGCGCGGCACTCTGTAAGTTCCATGCGGTTTGAAAGGAGAAATAGATATCTTGTATCTTGTATCTTGTTAGTGCAGATCACGGCGATTGTAACTTATAATATGTCTAATGTGTAAGCGCAGGGCTATTTTTCATTCATTTCAAGCTGTTGTGAAGCGCCTGCTTGGAATGAGTCGCGATTGTACAATGTCGCACTGGAGGAGTTGACGAAATCTGAAAATATATACCGCACTCGAAATCAAAACCCCCAATTCATTATCTGTAGTGAAAGCGTTTGTCTATCACCATTGACATCATCGTTTTCTAATTGGATTTACAGGCCAAGTATCGATTAGTGGGCGTTTCGCGCCTTGTAGCTGCCGGCTCACTCACAACATGGAGATAGTAATACTATATCCATGCTCACAATGATGGATCAAGAGTAGCCGTCAAAGACAAGAATACGTCACCTCTCTTTGATATAATGTGTATCTATTAGTGAAGCCATACTGTATGTGGGAATCTCGCTGGGTCACCCTGACAAAATAAACATAATTCTGAATGAGTTAACCCTTTAACCGTCAAATTATTCAATTTGAATTTTCACCCACTTGAAGTTGTGTCTCGCTGACGCGATCCACAACTTCAAGTGAGTGAAAATTATTTAGATTTGATAAAATGGAGGTCAACTCTTTTCAAATCTTTCTGGATGATGTCACATTTTATCTTTAATTTATTTAAAATGTGGTAACTAATGTGTTCGTTCATACCCTCCGAATCAACTGACTGGATCACATTCGAATATTTAGCCGCGATAACGCTTTAAACCCTCAAGATCCATCAACGCAGCATTTGTATCTCTGAAGAATGGCTTAATTTCCTACACCTAGGGGTTATAAAACGAAAAGTTTCTTGGAACTGTTTTTTTAATAACAATATATTTTTGCATTTGCCGCCCATTTCAAGTCATTTTCATCCAATAGAAGTCGAGAATTGCGCATGCGACAGCAATTCGTGGCTGGCAGTGGATGAGATGACAACGGTCAATTCGGGTTTGAAAAGGTTAACTATACCGTGCGACGGCAAATCATGTAAAATTAGCTTACGTATACAATTGACCAGATCTGTCTTTAGGATAAACCTTCTTCTCTACAAAGTTGCAGTTCTGTTTTCATCAGCGAGGAGTCAATATGTCTCACCCCGCGTTAACAAATTAGCTGACGTGTGCTTATGACCATTTGAAATCTAAATTCGCCTGCAATATTAAATTGTTTATTTTATTTTAATCTTCAGGTGGCAAAACTAATGTTGTGGTTCAGTTTTTTTGTTCCTTGACATTTGCAATGCGTTCTGGCCTTTTGTTTTACAGCATACCGTGGCATATCATAGTAAAACACAATAAAATTATAAAAGGTTGTGGGTGGGGTGAGTGAGTGAATATTACTTTACTTTGCTTTCTGCACAACCATGGCAATATCGCAATAGAAATTGAGGACGCCCTAGGTCAAGACTATGCCCTACTTTAAAAAAAAAAAAACTTTAAGGATTCTTTATAGTGCCATCGACAGCACTACAACTCCATGTCTGTGAACAGTTTGGAGCACTGTACATGTACATGCAGAAATCGATGACAAACATCCGACCCGACCGGGATTCGAGCCCAGTACCACTGAGTTTTCACAATTGGATCTAATGAGCCATCAGGGCCTGTGGGTGGGGTAAGATATCACAAAATATTGAAATACAATATGGCAGCCATCCATTTTCAAAACAGCTATAAAATGTCATATATTTCAAAACAACGTCACAAAAATATGAATAAGGTGTCACTTTCAATGGTCTTTTAAACTGTTGTTCCACTTCCAGCATATTTATTGCAATAAAATAGCAATATCCAACATGACCGCAAGGCATCCATTTTCTGAGCAGCTTTAAAATGCCAAATTTTCCACAAAAATGACATAAAATATGGCTAAAGTGACATCTTCAATGCTTTTCAATACACTAATGATCGTAATGAAGTTAGTGAGTTACCTCATCTTTTTGCTTGTTGGGCCATGTATTCTTACTTGCTTCCTCGTGCGCACTGTTCTGTCATTGTTTGCAACACGTCTAAAATCTCTACAATTAACATCGCTTGACGTGAATTTCCTTAATATGCCGGCATCAGAAATCGTCATAAATTAGATTGCATCTTTTTAAACAACGCTGATCGATATTGCCTGAGTGTGCAATGTGGGAGCGAACTATTCCCCTCACGTTTCCAGTAAAATCAAATTAACCTTCGAAGTGCCGGGCACCACCTTCAAATATCTGAAATGTTTGATTTAATTAAATGTGGCAAATTACAAATGGTGATTCAAATCGACATAAGTATTGTACTCTAGGCCTGACGGATTGGGTTTCGCGTATTATTATTATTATCACATGATATAATCGTGTAATCCCTTCACTTTTTTTAATCTGTTACAACATATTTGCCCATCTCATATAACATATTCCCCAATTTGATATCAGATTCCCCACTCTTATATTACACAAATTCCCCAATCTGCTATAACATATTTTCAAATCTGTTATAACATATATTTTTCAATCTGTTATAACATATCCCCAAATCTGTTATAACATATTTTCCAATCCGATATAACATATTGTCCAATCTGATATAACCAATTTCACAAATCTGTTATAACATATTCTCCAATCTGTTATATAACGTATTCTCCAATCTGATATAACATATTCTCCAATCTGATGTAGCCCCTTTCATAAAATAATCTGCTATAACATATTCCCTAATCTGTTATTACAGATTGGATAATCTGTTAAAACAGATTGGAGAATATATTATATCAGATTGGAGAATACAATATTTGTAATATATTTGGGAATCATTTACAGCAGATTGGATAATTTATTATAACAGATTGGGAAATCTAATCTGTTATAACAGATTGCGGAATCTGTTGTAATATCGCCAACCTGGCCTTTCCAGGGCTCTGTCTTTTATTAAATGCTGAAGTATAATATAATGTCAGATTTCCAAACAAGTGGATTTTCATGAACTACACAAAGGCATAATCATGCGTAAACGCTGTTAGTCAGTATATTATTGACTGGACGACTCTATCAAACGATTTAAAAACTCATACAAATAAACGATTAATGAGTGTTAAAGACACCGCTTGTGTCGTGATACTGTTAATAAATATTTTAATTTTGAAATAGCTTTGGTATGGAATAGCTTTTTGTACCACCATACTGTAGTTCTGTAAAAGCTGAGGATTTTATGGCATCCAGCTCCTCTCTGTATCCCAGAAACACTGGGCGTTGAACCAATAGCGGGCTAATGTTGGCACACGTTCTTTTAAGCTGGCCCAGCATTAGGCGGGCCCACGTCTCGTGTTCGTTAGAATATTTCCAACTTCAAGGCGGACCACACTGTGACACTAGACGTGTTGACGACTATTACAGGTTTTCTTGATGGACCGACTCGGACTAATACGATTACGTCTCACTGTGCTACTTTTCACCGGTCGTTTGTTAACTGATTTGGAGATTGTCTGTGTCGTGTCACGATAAATTTAAACAATGTTGGGCCAGCGTCGCATAAGGTGGGCCAACATTCAAACCGGCATTAGTTGACTGCCTATGGCTATGGATTCCCCGAAAAGGGGTAGAAGATAACACGCTTGAACACGCGCGTGCCTATCTTCCGCTATTACGTATTGATGACATATGCTTAAAAAGGAAACCTTGCTAGTAACGTGCTTCAGACAATAAGGTTTGATAGGCCTATGTGGCTAAGATGGCGAACACTATCATCAAATCAGTAAGGTTAAAGTTATCAGTTCATTATCAAAATGGAAGCTCCAAATATTTTGACAGATTTTGACAGGCTATTTAGCTAGTACTGATAGCAAATTTCTAATTAAGATATTGGCATATTGTCATTAGAAGAAAAATCTGACATCTTTAATCAATGTTAAAGGTGACATATCACCCCTTATATAGTATGAATAAATTTGTGACAAATAAATCAAAGTTGCCACAAGATGGGGCACAAGCCAATCACCCCATATATGGGGTGATTGGCTATCAAGTGACCCTCTGAGAGGGTCACATGATAGGCAATCACCCCATATAAGGACAAAATTATTCATACCATATAAGGGGTGATAGATCACCTTTGAAAATCGTGTATTAAATCGCTCCCCAATCATTATTCTCACTTAGCCCTTACAACGCTGAAATAGTTTTGTTCAAAACATGAAGACCAAAGCGTCTTGTTCAATTTGAAATCACCATAAAAGTTAGCTCTTACCGCTTCAGTGAGGGGACTGTTTGTAGAGTCTAATGTCGGTCCCCGCGCTAAACAGGTCAATGTAGTGAGTGTACATGTAGATAAGTTTGTATCCATAATTATTGAAAAACCATTTTGATATGAATGAAAATGAAATGAATCGGGCTTTAGGCCATTTTTGTGCACACACAGGTTCAACTGGGCCAGGAGAACCTCCTGAGGATGGTGAGATGAGTGATATACCCTTTCATATCCAGGCAGCGGTGCTAGCCACTACCCAATGGCCCCCGCCCACCACGTTGATCATGTTGATATATAACACAGATCTGCCAGGAAAGATTACGCAAATTATCCAGTTCTGTCAGATGATGTGATAATTATGTGACCGCCAATTTATCAGCTAGGGAGAAGGTCACGTATACCTGTAGACTGTATGACCACAATATATATTACTTGACCTCTGCTCTATACTGCCGTGCAAAACCAAAAGGAAGTATCTGCTTACTTTGCAAGTAAGCAGATACTTTCTTTTGGCTTTGCAGAGCAGCATAGCACATGTTTTATTCAAGCTACAGCGACCATTCCGTAGCACGTGGATTCGTGATGGCATCGTCGATATAAGTTCAAATAATTTTAAACGCTAAAGTTTCAGAAATTCAACAAAAATTGACTCGATCTCAACCCACCACTGAATCGAATACGTTGATACATGTATAATAAACGAATGAAAAATATATGACTGCTGAGCGTACATTCCTCCTACTAGTCTCAAGGGAAATCTGATTTTAGTGTATATTGCATGTCGGAGCAATGACTAAATTATTTCAACATTTCACCAGTACTGGAATGGGTTGTTATATTTGTAGTCGATTTAGTGCCTTTTTAAAGCATTTGACAAAAATTAAGGGTGTGCCCCTTGCGCCACCCCATGGATCGGCAGTGAATGAGCGAGCTCTTAGTAAAATGTTTTGCAAGCAATTACATAAATGCATCACATATTTTTCACATTTTCCCCATGAATGTATTGATTCGCCGCATAGGAATGTTCGCCAATTGACCTACTTCCTGATGGCCAAGCGCCGAACACTTTCGTATAAAACATGAAAACCAAAGGTTTTGTTTCAAATTAAATCATTATAAATTTCTTAATGTGCTCGTTCCGCTTTATTTGAATACCTACATGTTATGGGACCATTATAAATATTTGTGCACTTACAGAGCGGGTATCGACGTTAGACGTCAGAATCTGACGTCTACAGACGTCAGATTCTGACTTCTAAAGTTGATCCCCGCCCTGTAAGTGTAACGTTCACGTATTATATGATGTATACATTATATCTATAGGCTATGTGCTGCTTGCTAAATAAGGCGAAGAGTTACGTCCTATACTTTACGTATTAGAGGGATACACGCGTGACAGTAAGTAATATGATCTTGCCCTATTTTTCCAACTCGTATATTATCATAATTAAATTTTTATTATGCAATGCATTGACTGCAAGATACAACATCGTCACCTTGATTTTCAAGAGGTGGCGCAGCAAGAGAACAAATCAACTGAGCAGGAGATGTACTTGAAATATGCCTACTACCCACTGATACCGGATGTTACTTGATTGATGTTTGTTGTTTGATTGATAGGGCCTGAACATAATCGTGGCAGTGTGATTGCCGGTGACAGCGGTATTATGAATAAGGCATCAGACATCTTTGTCGTGTTACTGCCTCTTGGTCTGCACGGGACCATGTCCATGAACGGTGACGCTCCCTGCCATGACCACGATTGCCGCCTAAAAACACACTAGCCCAACGCCGGGTCAGTGTTAGTAAGACTCAGTGGTACTGTAGGCAAATATGCCTTCATCGCTCCATGGGATCAGCATTCCTCCTATCTGAAAACAGACTACGCGTTAGTCTCGACAAGCCCTTTATGTAAAAAATCTGGGTGTGATATTTGACTCTTATCTGAGTATGGAGCAACAAGTCAGCGCACTGTGTATGTCATGTGGTCACCAAATCCACACGATTAGAAAGATCGTCAAATTTCTGACACCACGTGCTACAGAACAAGTTGTTCTTTCTTTATGACCTCCAAGCTGTACAATTGTAATTCGTTGCTTTGGTGTACCAGCAAACTTATTCACCGTCCACAACTTCTTAAACATAGAGCAGCACGACTCATCACACATACCAAGAAACATGACCACATCACACCTTTCATGCGATCTCTTCACTGGTTACCAGCTAGATCACGGATCATATTAAAAATCCTGCTTCTGGTATATAAATAACTTCATGGGCTGGCACCAGCGTACCTTGCAGAATTTATAAAACCCTATGCCCCAGAGTCTAATCTACAGTCAGGGATCAAGAACCAACCGGCTAATAGAGCCACGGACACGCCTTGTAACTTTCGGTGACCGAGCCTTTTCTAAGCCTTTAGGCTGGTCCCACAATATGGAACAAGCTGCCCACTCATATCACTTCAAGTCCTACACTGAGCTCTTTCAAACAAAACCTGAAATATAACGTCACCATATCATTCATGTCTAAACGTCAACATATGACTCATGACTAAACGTCACTATATGACTCATGGATAAACGTCACCTTATGATTCATGACTAAACGTCACCATAATGACTCATGGATAAACGTCACTACATGACTCATGGATACGCGTCACCATATGACTCATGGATAAACGTCACCATATGACTCATGAATAAACGTCACCATATGACAAATGACTAAACGTCACTTTATGACTCCTGGATACACGTCACCATATGACTCATGACTAAACGTCACCATATGACACATGGCTAAACGTCACTATATGACTCATGGATAAACGTCACTACATGACTCATTGATAAACGTCACCTTATGACGCATGGATAAACGTCACCACATGACTCATGGATACACGTCACCATACAGCTCATGGATAAACGTCACCATATGACTCATGACTAAACGTCACCATTATGACTTATTGATAAACGTTAGCACATGACTCATGGATAAACGTCTACATATTACTCATAACTAAACGTCACCATATGACTCATGACTAAACGTCACCATATGACTCATGGATAAACGTCACCCTATGACTCATGACTAAACGTCACCATATGACTCATGGATAAACGTCACCACATGACTCATAGATTCACGTCACCATATGACTCATGGATAAACGTCACCATATGACTCATGACTAAACGTCACCATATGACTCATTGATGAACGTTGGCATATGACTCATAGATAAACGTCACCATATGACTCATGACTAAACGTCACTATATGACTCATGACTAAACGTCACCCTATGACTCATGACTAAACGTCACCCTATGACTCATGGATAAACGTCACCACATGTCTCATGGATACACGTCACCATATGACTCATGGATAAACGTCACCATATGACTCATGACTAAACGTCACCATATGACTCATTGATGAACGTTGGCATATGACTAATAGATAAACGTCACGATATGACTCATGACTAAACGTCACTATATGACTCATGACTAAACGTCACTATATGACTCATGGATAAACGTCACCTTATGACTCATGACTAAGCGTCACCATGTGACTCATGGATAAACGTCACCACATGTCTCATGGATACACGTCACCACTTGACTCATGATTAAACGTCAAGCAAGTATGATACATTGAACTTCTGAATATGTTAATCCAGCGTCTGCGCTAGTAGAAGCTCTGCTGTTTGGTGGAATATTGGCTTTTATCACCAACCCGGCACGGTATGTGGTATCGTTATTGCCGCACACAAAAATGTTGATTGAAAAACAAAGACGCTGCTGCTGTATAAAGTAATCATTGTAGCCATATGCCAAGGTCAGTCTCAACCAACGCAATGGAAATGTTTCTTACAAAGAATGGTGGCTATCATCCTCCAAACATGATGTTTCATCTTGTGTGATGCTATGTTTAACAGTTTGTCACAACAATGCTGTTCGAGCGTAATGTGTGTCAGTGATTCTAGGTGTATCAGAACCTGAGGATCGTTTTCAGCATGGTTAATGATACTGAGCTCTTATTATGACTCTAAACCCTTTAACCGCCGGTGCCGAATATATCCGTTTTTTACTTAATTATTACCACATTCAGTACCGCCTTTTAAACATGTTAAAGCCATAATGTGACATCAACCAGCACGATCTGAAAAGAGTTGACCTCCATTTTGTCAAATTTGAATAATTCTCAATCACTTGAAGTTGTGGATCGCGTGAGCGAGACACAACTTCAAGTGGGTGAAAATTCGAATTCGATAATTTGGCGGTTAAAGGGTTTATATCTACTGTAACGAAGTTATGACAGAAGCACTAGCAATAAAGATTCATCACAAAATTAAACTCTGAATAAAACATGGCTAATTCCCGGTTCTATATCGCTCAAACAATTCTCATCTAATTAGTGTGTGTCGCGCAAATCTAATATAGCCTTAGATGCCGTAAGCAGATGAGGAGCCATAATAACTAATTGTACACTGCACTTGTCATTAAAATACACCGGTGACGTCAGTTCATTTTTTAAAACAGTAGATTCAGATCTACGAATCTACTGTTATTTTTCATACTGGCACGGGCGGGCACAGTGATCATTATGTGTATTGATTGTTGTGTATTTTAAGTCGAAGAAAGAACTCAATTACGATAGATTCGTGGATATGAATATACTAGGCGCTGATTCAGATCTATGAATCTATCAAATTTCGTTCTTTTTCCTTGACATAAAACAGCTTGTGGATAAAATGGTCCAGGAACATTAATCAACAATTGCCTGAAGTGTGGAATATGAAGCGTGAAATATTTTTGCAACGAACGGAAATGTTCTGCATTTTTTTTCAGAGAATCAACTAAATGCAAAATTGTCAGTTATGACATGGCAAATAGTGAAAGCACATGGTATATTGTTAATATCCCAGGCAAATTTTAAAATAATCCGCTAGATTGCGTATAAGCATGAAACGTAGGCAATAATCAATATTACGGTACGTTATTAAATCGCAGATTGTTATATTAGGTTACATGTACACAGGGAAATTGTAATCATATAACCATCTTGTAATAATAATATAATTATACATGTACCTGCAACCAACTGTATCTATCTGTATATTTATATTGGTATCAATTGGTTATAGTAAGCAGATAAGTCACTAGATAATGTAGGCATACAACAACTGACTACTTTATGATGAGCACACTGAGCAATACTAACAACATTATTATTATAACAATGGCGGAATGTGTCAGAGCAATATTGCACCCATTCTTTATGCTTTGTGTATGCGGGGGCCCCGGTGCAGGGGGTAAAGCTACCTGCTTGGAAAGTCGGAAATAGCGGTTTTCGAACTCCACACAGGCTTTCAAGTTTTAAAGAAACAAAAATGTTTCTTTCACGCTCACTCGTAATGATTCAATATTGTGGGGAGCCTCGGTGACCGAGAGGTAGCGTGCTCAGCCTCAGAGCGCCAGAGCTCGAATTTCTAATCCTGTGTCTGGATGGCAGTATTATCTCACCATCTTCAGGGGGTTCTCCTGGCCCAGTTTAACCTATGCACAAATGTGACCTAGAAACCCATTCATTGACTCATTGATTCATTCATTGATTCATTGATTCATTGAATTATTCACTCATTCACTCATTCATTCATTCATTCATTCATTCATTCATTCATTCATTCATTCATTCATTCATTCATTCATTCATTCATTCATTCATTCATTCATTCATTCATTTGTTCTAATCCTTTGTGCAGCTCTACACGCTGTAGCATAATTATCTTCAGTTTTCTCCACTCCTATTTCTCTGCTGTAGGTAGCACATCGCCCCCCCATCCCAATTACTGTTGCACAGTGGAATAATGGTTTATTAATTGTTTTACTTCGCTAGGCCATCTAATGTAATCTTTATTTCCGATTACATCGTGATTTTGTAATGAGAAAAGACACATCTTCAGTGTTTATACTTGTTATGCTAGGCATAATCGTTACACCAAGGAAAACAGAATTGGTCACACCAATCAATTAATTAATTGGGATAAAAGTATTTCTGTGGTACCTGTATAATTACATCTCACGGTAATTGTTTTATCCTCGTCCACAGGCGCTAAGAGTGTACGTAACGAACACTAAATGGTTGATTGCAAAATGTGGAAGGATACGTACAGGCACGACAACCAACCTGCATATCTGGATGACACACTTGTTCCACCGAAATGCTCAAAATATCTACGCACCACAAATTCAAATAGATTTGTTGCTACTCGTATACAAATTAGGACTGGTTCAAGAGTTTCCTCTAAATCTGGCACAGTCTTGTGGAACGCCCTGCCTGTACCAATGCGAAATGCTGAAACAATTTTAACATTTCGGGAATGTATTCGGATATAGACGTCAACCAATGGCGTTTATATCTTACCTATCTGATCTGGTTTTCCCACCATATCTCCTTAGCAGCCCGGCTCCCTGTTGACGATATAGGCGCTATAGAAGTTTTATTGATTGATTGATTGATTGATTGACATTTATACTCCAGAGATAACAGCTTTCTGCCTTATTTGTCAGAAGAATACATTGACTAATCCAATTTAAAAATAAACTAATTTCACATTCCCATGCAAGGTATTATAAAACGTAGCTCAAGTAAAAACGAAATATTTCCATAAATGTCTAGGTCTGATCCGCGATGACGTGCGCATAAACAACTTCCATAGTACCAAACAACATAGAACAATTATTAGCTGTTCAGACGGCTTAAAACAATCATATTAGATTTGTGTTAATTCAAAAACAATTCAATGACTTAGATATCTAAAAACATTGTTTTACACAGGGGAATTCTGGTTTGCTGAGTTGGTCAGTGAGCGTGAATTTACTTCAAGCTCTGGCCCCTTATTCTTGTATAAGCTATGATAAATCGTAGGCCTCGAATTGGTCGAAATGGCTACTTTTCAACAACATCGTAAACGGATAAAGTCATATATAAATGACCCTTTAAGTCATTTGAACTCGGTAAGGCGTTAGTCTTGACATATGTCAAGACTAACGCCTTACCGAGCTCAAATGACTTAAAGGGTCATTTATGGGGCACATTGCCACATGCAGCACTCTACACGCCCAAGCATTTGTACATTTTGGAGCCATATGTACGGTACTACAGGATGACAGTGTCCAAGCTGAGACTAGATCTCGCCACATCGAAGTTACCAGTCCTGAGCAGAGCCGAATGAGCCACCGGATAATGTCCCGTTTTCTGATACAATGTAACCAACAAACACGAGACGACGAGCCCGTGTTGCTTTAATGTTGGCCTATTGTCTGCTACCCTGGCACAACCCTAAAATAACATTGTCTCAAAGTCTCGTCTCTGCAGCTGATAGCAGGGATATCGTGATATACGCTATACAGATGCAGATCGAGTCTCTGGAACATCCATAAAGAATGGATGACACGTCAATCGATGAGTATCCAACTTCTGATACACAATATTATATTTTGATGCAGTGCTGTTTTTGGCTCCGTATCGGACATGTTGGCCCAGCATTCAAATGTGATTGGGGGAACTTTATTCTAGTTTTGGTTTATCGCGTATGGTGACGGTATGTTAGATGAAAACATATAGGCCTACGCTTTCTGACATTTCCTCCGGCTAGCATAGTTTAGAGAGAAAATCGTATTCATAGTCAGTATAAGAACATGATTTATTCTGGAATCCTGATACGATGTGACCCCAAGGTACATGTATATCAACCGGTATATCGGTATACAACGTCTGTATCGATATCACAATGAATATAATCATCATCAATTCAGTCAAACACATCTCCACATAAATCATCATTCAAAATATATTAAACACCATTACAAATTTAAGATCATTATTTTATATTATATACTAACAAATACTAACATACACTGACATATATAGTGCTATTCAAAAATTAGTATGTTCTTCCAATATATGTTTTTTTAAAATATGGTTCTTTATGCAAAACTGGGATTTCAAACAAATAATTTCGATATTCATTTAGACGAATACTGCATAGCAAATACATTTTATTATTTCGTTTATTTTCGATATAAATTAGTCGCATGGTAAACCATATTGCATACTCGTCGTTGAATATGAGTGTGTATTAATAACCGGTACCTGTCTATCACGTAGGTCTACTTTTATAATGATGTTTAACAAATTAGACGCCCTAATAATCTCGTGATGTTGTCGTAATACAAAAGTCAGCATAATGAACACGGGTGATAGGCCTAAGTCAAAACGATGAAAACGTAATCTAGAATGTGTGACGCTTTTGAGCAGAAGGTATTAAGCTAAAATAAATAATGTACATACTCTTGTTCCATGATGGCTATGCTTACTACATGTCCCACAACCACAAACATATGCGTTTTAGATTTAATTATATACACAAAATAGCGAAATTATGCGAATTTAGCTATTTTTATCACACGTGAGGTCGTAAGCAGAAGTACTAGACTTTGTAGCCAGAATTACAAAATATAATACTATAATATGTACATAATTTTAGTGTATAAAATAAAAAAATAATAAATACATTAACGGCAATAAATTACCCATGTTGCTTTAATATAAATTACACTATCTTACTTTAACCCCTTAACCGCCAAATTATTCAATCTGAATTTTCACCCACTTTTCACCCACTGACGCGATCCACAACTTCAAGTGAGTAAAAATTATTCAGATTTGACAAAATGGAGGTCCACTGTTTTCAAATATTGCTGATTGATGTCACATTATATCTTTAACATGTGTAGAAGGTTGTACTTAATGTGCTGATAAAAAATGAAAACCCGAATATATGCGGCACCGGCGGTTAAAGGGTTAAATTGACCCAATGTTGAATCAAGGATGGTCTATGAATAGCCACGACAAGAGACTGCTGTCGTCAGTGGCCTGTGACTCCACAGGTTTCATGCAATATGGCGTCGGGATCAGCAGTTTCTAAGTGCCCGCCGTATAACAAAACAGTATTTCTTTCAGTCCGCAACGTTAATCTCGTTTTAGCATGATAATAATAATAATAGTGTGAATATTTATATTATGGCGCCTTACATCATATTATCCCTGGTCATTGGACCTCTTCTTTAATGTACAATTTCAACTCCCTGGGGAGCATTCAGCAAAGAAACCATGTGGCGATATTAACTTGTCGTACAACAATTGCCATCTCTGTCCCACCATTTACATCTGAGTGAAGTGAAGCACCCGACGGCAAAGTGTCTCGCCCAAGGACACTTCCTTGATACAACAATGTCCCAGCGTTAGGGGAGAGACAAAATCCTGCAACCAGTGAGCCTTGAACTCGCGCGGCAAGCAGCGGCTAATACTATTATTGCTAATTGCTACGCTCTAATAGCTGACTGATTGTTTGAATTGATGGAATTATTTACTAATAAATGTCGCTCATATATATATGGACTTGCTATGATTTGGAAGCCCGCGTATAATGAGCAATAGCTTTATTAACGTCGCCTAGAAATTGACTGTAAATTGACTGTATCTGCAGAAGTATAGATATTAGAGGTAGAAACTGAACTTGGTCCATGCCTATAATGGTGTAGATCAGCTGTGATCAGTAAACACGATACTGGATTGGTTACATTTACACTCTGACACAATGGACCAAAGGGAAGGTCAGTGCACATTGCGCCCTGTCCATTTTATGCACTTAAACTACACAACGACATTTTGAAGTTAACCCTTACAGCGCGGAGTCTGACGTCTAGCTGTAGACGTCAGATTCTAAAGTCTAAAGACGACCACCAAACTAGAAGAATTTAAAATGGCCGTAGATCCATAGTATAGGTAATGAAATGAATCAGAAAGAGCTAACTAAGACATTTATGATGTTTTCATATTGAAAAAAACCCTTTGCTTTCCAAAGATTTTCAGCGCTTCAAGAGTTGAAGATGTTCCTGAGCTTATTAAAGAAAAGACATATTGCTCTTTGGCGTCCGTCATTTTGCTTGAACGTAAGAGTCATCACTGAGAAGGTTGTAAACTTTTCTAACAAAAATATTAATTAAGCCGCTGTAGGAAACAATCACGTGTCAGAAGGTCAAAGTACATAAACTGGGATAAATATCACCGTTTCCATCAATGGTACATCATGAAGTAAGCAACCTTAGTGTACATCACAGCAGAACAAAAGAAAAATAACAATGGCACCTTCTAGATCAAATGTGAGGCTTCCCAATTTCTGGCTGGAGCTCGTCTCTACTATAATGTTATATAATTCACCTCGGTATCATAAAGTAACACGACACTTTAGTAGTAACATTACACATGTGATATTACAGCCCATAATCATGTAATATCAGAACAACAATGCGTGAAGTCACTGACATGTGCTCTCTTCACTAGAATAACAATGTGTTAAGTCGAGTTGATCTGTTTACTGCCAGATTTAATATGAATTGGAAAAAAAAATTCAACATAATTATTATACGTTATTGACTCAACTGTTTGTTCTTTTAAAAGCCAAAAATGTCAGTTAGCTCATTGTAGTTTTAATCCATCGATAATACCTTTCATAAACATGCTACAGGCGGGTGTTTAATTGTTGCTTGTGATATAATGGTTGAACAATTATTCTAGTGCCATAATTCTCATTATCTGGCTAAAAAGAGGTCATTCCAAACAGTATTTGGTGAATAATATTAAGAATGAATACCGCACTTTTGAGGTAGTTAAATAAACAGAACATCCTAGGTTTAGCCTACATATTTCTCTGATATGCTGACATGACCACCACATGACAGCCCAAATACTAGCATCATGTAATTGTCTATGACAAAACAATAACGTTAAGCTCGACAATAATTAAACTAAACTGAGCCAATCAAGATAGTAGACATTCAACACGTGATATTCAATTAATTTAATCATCATCACCTAAAATATGTTATTTCTCCTCCCAAACAGTTTCATTTCCTTGCCATTTCAATGGCGATTTATTTTACTTGTCTTTTAAAATGAAGAAATATTACGAGATACATGTATCCACGTGAATTTATCGTCCCTTTGGATATGAAAGGGTGTTTCTGCCACTTTGTGAAGTGGCAGACTTTTATATCCAAGGGGACGATATATCGTTAGCACAGCTATTTGTATTATGACAGATTGAAAAATCCTGGCAACCAAGCCAATGAAAAATCCTTTGGACTGCGAGTCCAAATAAAATTCCTCGGATTTAACAATCTAAACGCATTCCAGACTCACCAGCATCGCTGGATTTAATCACGGGCTTGTTGTAAGGATGACAAACTCTCGTGCTGGGTCTCATGGTCAGGATCATCTTCTAACCTCTTCATTGATACACTTACATCATGGTCATAACATGCTCACGGACAATAGTCAGTCCTTACTCTATGGTGGTTCGCGTAACTCTCCCAGAGCTCTCTGGCTCTTTGTTCTGGCTGTCTCTATGTTATAAATTCTGCGCCTGCGCACGGGCAGACTTATCCGAGTATAACATAGAATAACTGTGCCATCCTCTAGCAGTGTTCACACAAGTAACCCAGCTAACAAGGAACTTTGAGCCAATGCTAGACTAATGTTGGTCCGACGTCGCAGACAGTAGGCCAACCCCAAAACAGCATCCTTTGGTCTAGCTGCTCACAATCATCTCTGCCACCATTTTACCTCTAAAGGTGGGGTCTCAGAGATACGTTTGCATGACCACTATCGACCCTTTTATTTGAATCTAATTACTACGCACACTTAGCTACTCAATGATATAATAAGTTTTACATAATATCTATATTATTAGTGGGCAGACCTGTAGCTTCTGACGATATGTTGTAGACTTTGTTCATGGCCTTCCAACCGTGCCCTAGATCCACAAATGTCTGTTTGGCAGAACATTCTCGCCATCAGTTTATTTATTCTAGTGGCAACACTGGCACAACGCCGGCCCAATGCGCCCGACGCTAGCATTGCTGGCCCAACGTTGGCCCAACGTAATACATAAATAAAATGGTTTAATAATAACTGTTATCTGTTATGCATTTAGTTAACATAACACATTGCTCTACTCAATTATTTAACTGCATTCTGAAACTATTATTACTGTTACTACAGGTCAATAGTTTACAAGATGATGGTGCTGTATGTGAACATACACCGTGTGTTCGTAAAATAGCTTCAATGTCTACCTACAATTATCATCGACAACAAGCTTATTTCTTAATAATACAATGTTTTTATTTGCCAAAGGTAACAAGCTTATTTCTTGAACATACAGTGTCTTCATTTACTAGAGGCGTACCTTCTGGTTGTTTGGATTGCTTTTATCATCCTGTATATAGCCCGGGACATCAATGGTGGGTATACATCAGCATCTGAGTGAGTAGGCCTATATTTATAGTAGTAGTGCTGAAAATATACTACCTCCACTGCATGTCTCATTTAGTATACTCTAAACAATATAGGTTCATCAAAAAGAACCCTTCAGTACTGAAGGGTTCTTTTTAGAGAACCTATATTGTTTAGAGTGTAGCAGATCGCATCATTTGGAATTAAAATTAAAATATCCACAATTGGTTTGTTTTCCGTGTGCGAATATAAATTCCGCCGATCTTATTTGATGACAGGTGCGTTTAAACGTAAACGATAATTGGATGGTATCATGCACAACTGGTCTAACCCATTTTTTTCGTATTTTGAGTAATCAAGCATTGAAGGTTTTGACCTTTCTGGTAAATCAGGCAGCTGAGATAAAACCTTTAAAAGCCTAACATGGAATGTACATTAGATGTACATCACTGTACATTGAATTTATATAAAATATTTTTTTCTTAATATAGTTTATGCAAAATTAAAACACTTTAAAGTTGGATATATGAGGGTTAGACCATTTGTGCATGTTTTTTTTTCGTTTGGTCTAACCCACAACTTTTAAATAAATCACTGATCTCAAAGAATTATGCTGCCTAATCCATGATAAATTTAAAGAGTTCCGTACATGCATCCACATATTAAGGAAATATGATAAAAAACATTTGAAAATATATGTTATTGATAGAAACAACTTGATACATTTACGGGTTTCACATTGAGGGTTAGACCATTTGGTCACTGATTTTATTTACCTGTTGTCTTAATTTGTATTCATTCGTTTTATCATGTACTTCAGGTTGCTGTGCAAATTTTTTACACTCTTCAAATACTTGGACACGTCCATTTCACACTTTATAAACTTGAGGGTTAGACCATTTGTGCTCTATGGAAAAAAGCCAAAAAGCAGCATGCACAAACAAACTTTGGCTTATACCACAGAATGTGATTGGTCTAGACATTTGGCACTTTAGGCAGATAAAGCTTGTGGTGAGAGCTTTCAAAAACAACCAAAATCTCAAAATCGTCAAAATGTGGGTTAGCCCACTTGTGCATGATGCCATCCAATTATCGCTTGATGATTATAAACTTTTGGCTGCACTGCCTGCGGGTGCACACGCCAAGGTGCTGGATTGACATTTTCGTGTACATAAACGAGCAAAAGGCGTTATATCAAAGCGAAAATGAGGTGTTCGCCCAATGTTGGGTGATGTTGGGCCAGCTTTGTAGAGCATGGGCCAACATTAACTCAGCATTGGGCCAACGTCTCGTGTTTGCTGCCTAGAGGCACGGTGACTGATAAACGGAAATTAAATCAGAAAATGCAGGACATTGACCCCCATATTGAAAATAATAGGCTCGCAGGCCTATACTAGTAGTACCATGGCCTACATGAGCATGATACACATCCTGGAGTTCCCCGGAAACGAACGGATTTTTAATAAAATACTCCCCCCCCCCCCCTGTCTGCAAACTTGCCTGTGGTTAAGTCCATGACCTTACTATTCTTCAATAAATTTTAGGGGATAACTAGTCTTGTTAAGACCAAGCTACGAGATATCGTAGGCTTCGGATTGGTCGAGATGGCCGCTGTGGAAACGTAGCAAGTGTTACGTATTTCCTATTTTAGATTTTGTCTTTATTTCTCGCTTAACTGGCATTATGCGCAACACAAAATTTAAAAAAACGCAATTCTAGTCTATGGACATATTGTGGCCATATCAAGGAGCATAAACAAAAATACTGATTTGTTGATGATTTTACCCTGATTGTGTCGCTTAATTTAAATTAAAGCTTTATTGTCTCTCAAATCCTATAACTGTGAGATAAACATAATTTTACACAGCTGGCAGGTAATGAACGTAGCCCCCCCCCCCCCCCCGGTCTCATTCATGAGCATGTCTTTTCTTAGAAAAAAAATGTTTTCTTCTTGAATGTCAACACTATAGCTGAAAAAGTTCGAGTTTTTAAAAAATATGATAAATTACTTAAGAATATTCACTCACGGGACGCAATATAAAACAAAGACACTCGTTCTGCCGTGCAAACTTAAAAGCATTATCTGCTTACTTTACAAGTAAGCAGATACTGCCTTTTGCATTTGCATAGCAGCGTACCAGGCACCAGCACGTGCTGTGCCATATATAATTATAACTTTTATGTGTTCTAACCTTACCTTTGATTCAGACAAATAATTAGTATCAGTCTCTCAGTTTCCTTTTCTCGAACTCTCTTTAATTATGAGATTTGATTTTTTGCTGCTAGATCAGACAATTATTATTATGCTCGAAGCACGTAATTATGTCTCCCCTCTATAGAGGGGATATATATTGCTTTACTCTCACCGCTCATTTGCTCGTCACATCAGTTTTGTGTCTGTGCGTTATTTACGTCTATCATGCAGGCGGTCAAACACGAGACGTTGATCCAATGCCGGGCTATTCTCGGCCCACTGTCTACGACGCTAAGCCAGCATTAGCCCAGTATTGGTTTACCGTGTCGTGCTCGACGCCACGCGAAATGTGGGCCAGCGTCATAGACGGCGGGCCAACATTAACCCAGTCTTTGCTTCAAGTAGTAGTTATTGTACGGTACGAGCCAATCCCGTCCCATTTCAATAGGCCTAAAAGTCTGAAGAACAAACAAAAGACGACAACCAGACATACTGCAAACTTAGAATGTACCCAACAAGCTTTAGTGCTGACTAACGTTGGTCCATTGTCAACCACGTTGGCTCAGAATTAGCCCAATATAACATGGTTATACTTCATGCGGGGCCACTGGCGACGATGTTGGCCAAACATAAAAAAAAACATAGGGTCAACGTTTGTTCAATCAGCCACTCTCCAGAAATGACAATAGTGTAAAAAGAATCATAATTCTGATAGTCATGTAGTTTCGCAATTGGAGATGATTAGGCAGGCCTACAACCCAAGATCTAACATAATTATTTTATGCGGAAGAATTCTGTTCATTTAAACAGATAGTCTCTTAGGGCCTGTTTCCATTGGTAAGGTTTAACCCGCGCGGGTGGACCCGCGCAGTTACCCGCGTGGGTGCCATATTATCCAGCCTTCTTTAAATCCATGTATCATTTCCATTCACGTGGAACCGGCGCGGGTGATTTGCCGCGCGGGTAGAAAAGCGAACAATGTTCAATTTTTTCCGCACCGCATGGCAAAAACGCATAGGGAATTTCAGAAAATGACGTCACATAGATGAGCTTTCCGTGTATCGCAGCGTGTTTTGCAACATAGTGAGGATAAATCTGAAAATATAATCACGTGATAATCTGCAACTATGGCAAACAAAACCCCATCTTTAAAACCATTAAAGATGGGAGAGCTCATAGAGCTTGTTTGGTCGAACCCCAGTTTGTACAACCAAGCGGAAAAGATACACCAAATCTGGACTAGAAATGTGTGACAGAAAATTTCTAAGAAGCTTGACATAGAAAAAATGACAGGTAGACCAATTTATATAGCCTACCCTAGTGGGTAGGGGTTGAAATTAACGCTATATCGTGGCTGAAGTAGTATTCTCGCTACAAGTCTATTGCAGATGCTCTGACACAGTATCCAGACAGGAGCGGATCCAATATTTAAAAATATATATTTTGGAAAATTAAGGGGGAATTTGAAAAAAGGGGCGTGCACCCTCACTGTCAGACCCTTGCACGTTTCCCAGTTAAGGGCGCCTCGACCACCATCATCATCATCACCAAAAACATCACCATCAATGGCATCATCACCAGCCATCAATAGATCATATCACCACCACCACCACCACCAGCATCTTCATCACCACCACCATCATCACCACCACCACCAACACAATCATCACAACCACCATCAACACCATCACCATTATCACAGCCATAATCGTCACCACCATCGTCATCACCACCACCATCAACACCAACAACACTACCACCATCATCATCACCATCACCACCAACAACACTACCACCACCACTACCACCACCACCACCAACACCACGATCACCATCACCACTACCATAACCACCATCTCAACTACCATCCCCATTATCACCACCACCACACCACAAACACAACCACCACCACCATCACCACTACCGCACCACCAGCACTACCACCATCACCACTACCACACCACAACCACCATCACCACCACTACCCCACTACCAACACCACAAACACAACCACCCCCAACACCATCATCACCACTAGTACCACCACCATCACATCCACCACTACAATAACCACTACCATCACTACTACCACCACCATCACCACTACCACCATCACAACTATCACACCACCAACACTATCACCATCACCAACACTACCACCATCACCACCACCATCACCACTACCACACCACCACCACAACACAACCACCATCACCACCACTACCACACCACCACTATCACCACCAACACAACCACCATCACCACCACAATCACTACTACACAACCACCACCACCATCACTACCAACACCACAACACCATCATTACCACCATCATCGACATTACCACCACCTGGTCCACTACCAAGGAGATTACTATTATCCGTGCGGGTGTCACATGCGGATTTATCTAAAAAAACGCCCCATTGTAAACAGACGACCTGCGCGGGTACCCGCACAGGACCCGCGCGGGCCCACCCGCGCGATTAAAAAACCTGACCAATGGAAACGTAGCCTTACAGATAGTTTCTTAGATTTTCAAAACATTCCAAAACACTCCACAAAGGACACAGAACAAAAATATTTTTTGTTTACTGGGTTGAGTGCAGCCCAGCAAACACGAGGCGTTGAACCAGTGCTGGTTTGATGTTGGGCCAGCGTCGCTGATTGTGGGCCAGCATTGGTCCAGCATTGGGTCAACGTCGTGTTTGCTGGGAGTGTTGACAAGTGTTTCGCGACAACACGGAATAATAAATTCCGCTTAATACATAGACTCTACCAAGAACTTTATATAAAGTTCTTGTCTCTACTGTCCACAGGAGCCTTTATTAACATTAATTACAAAGGACATTGACACTACATATATAAGCTATCAACCTTTATGGTTATGCTGCTAGAGGGTAGACATCTTCAGTTTTTTGTTCACAAAAAACTGGACCCTTCTAGTTAATTTTAGATGAGGTAACCGATAACATCAAAAAACTGTGTGGTAGCCTATACTGCTCTGCGCAAACGTGTATCAACTGCTTACTTATAACGTATGCAGGTATATCTACTTTGACTTCTAAATCAATAAAACACATTATTAAAAAGCCATGAACCATAATAATTATTCTAACACTCCCAGAGACTAAAAGTTACAAAAGTAGTTCACTATTTACCAACCCATATCAATTTTTTCCAGCTGTTTTGAAGGTTTGAGAAAGGGTTTTTGGGGCTATTGTATACTGATGTATATACATCTGGTGAGGCATGTTCTAACCTATACTCTTTTTTTTGTCATGATTCAGATGATTATACTATACTGTAGTATTCAGGTGATTTTATTCTGTGAAATGCAGTCACACTCCTCAGAGCACGTTATGGCAAAACCGTGAAATCACACCGAAAAAAACGATTTAGAACAAAAGTTACAATGTCACGACCACCGTCTGATTCTTAGGTGAACCAGCCCGAGTAAGGTATTCAACCTCTAATATAAATAACAACCTAATGACGACAGTAAGCAATTTCGCCAAATAACGTATTTAAAAAATCTCCTTGCTATCTCTAAATGAAATGTAGTAAATCGAAAAATATTTTGATTGTTTATATATGAATTATTGATGAAAATAGTTATTGACAACTAGCTTCAGCGATGTGTGTTTAGTTTTCTTTCATCTGAAACAGTTTAAAAGTCTGGGCGGTGTTTAGGACTACCTGTTACGCCATAGGAACCAAATGACAAGTGGGGACAAGCTGACAGTCCCACGTGGTCGCCCGTTTTGAGTATTGGTTGGTTAGAGCATCTAACCAATCTGAGTGGTAGATTTCTATACATTCACTGCTTGTCCCTCTATATACACTGTTACAAATACTAAAGGTTATTGATGTGCATCACAGTATTTATGGATTACGCATCATTCGCATCATTCGGCCATTGCCCAAAGTTCATTTTTTGGATAAGTAGTACTCTAGTCTTACCAATCACAGGCGAATTTGTATTTTAATAACAAGATGGAGTGGGCATGGTCTGGAGTAGCGTACTATACGTCTTTTATTGCAGCATTACCTATAACCACAAAATAAAAGATGTATCTTAAATGAGCTTATTTCAATCTAGAAATAGGCCTAAAACCTAAAATAGAGAAAATCCTTGGCTTTTTTTGAACTTATTTCGGCTCCTTTGATTCCTAATTACTCTTTTATCGAATAGACCATCAGGCATAAATTTAACACACGATTGATTCATCCAAGCCACCTACTGCGCTGCCAAGAAGCCAGCTATTAAAAATATAAAGCATTGATGGACCATATACTGCTCCGCAAAAGGCGGTATCTGCTTACTTTACAATTATCTGCTTTCCTTTACAAGTAAGCAGATACTTTCTCTTTTGCTTTAAACGGCAGTATAGACGAGACGCAGTCTCAGACGATGGTCCAACCTGGTCTCAACAGGTCTCGTGTTTGTTAGAACACTACAGCAAGCTTTTCAGATGTAATCTCCAAATTAGAACACAAAACTTTAAACTATTCAAAGATAATAAATTTAACGGACATGCCGTCAATCAATGTACCTCAGGTATAAACAAATCGCGTTGGCAAAATTATTACAAGTAAAAAACAAACATTTGCAGCATGTTTAAATAAACTCGAAAATAATTAAACATTGAAAAACTGGCACAAAGACGATAATAACATCGCAAGGTGTTGCTTGGATAAAACCTTTTCAACGTCTCAAATAGAAAACGACATAAAAGCAAAGAAGAAGCTGGTCCTCCTCAAAATTAATAAAATGTTGAAAACAAACATTCAAATGATATTAACATCACAAGGTGCTGGAAAAAAAAACAAATATCAAGGTCTCATAGTAATTGTGAATTGTGAATTGTTATCTTCCACATGCATGCCACGTATGTATTAATTATGTGAAAAGATATATCGGCAGAACACTGCGGACAATATATTCCTGTATCGGTATTCTCAGAACGATTCACACTTTTCTTAGCTATGTGATTGGTCGAAATGAATGAATAAATGAATGAATGTGACTCTAAATTGTTTTTGTGTATATACAGACTAACAGAGTCAAGAAAACCTCTGATTTGAGGATTGTGATTCACATCACACTGTTTTCAGAACGCAGAATTCTAAATTTGAATCTGACGAAATTGGCAATCTAGATCAAAGATCAGTCAAGTCAAATATTAGAATCCAGTGTCACGACACATTGGAACAATCTATCTCCCTTTGAGACGATCAAGCCCACTATGTAAATATGCATCGACTAAATATTGTGACACATTACTCTTTGCTATATAATTTGATCAATCCATCAACAAAACGTCTGTAGCGTCTAAATCATCAGTGGACCTAGCTCAGAGTCACACAAATCCTTACAATTACCATGCCAGAGCTGGTTCTTCAACAGTGAGCTGGATCACCGAAGGGCTTGGACGGGAAAGCTAGATCAAATATGTCAGCTTTAAATAATTTTCGGAATGTTAAAATTGTTTGGGCATTTATTTGGGGCCGACCATTAAATCTGCAGGCGATCTATTTTGAGACTGATTTTTAATGAAATAATTAATGGTCCGAAGGACATGCTGTAAATAAATATTTATAAGCCCTCAAAAAATATATTGCATTAGCTTAGCATCATTAAATGACGCTGGATGGTTGTCTCTTAGGGCTCGGTAAGTTTTAGTGCAGGTTTGAAAGGAAGCCAATGTAATAATAGCTGCAGTCTGGGGACAGAATGAATAAAAAGTGGGGCTTAATTACCACTCTC
Source organism: Flabesymbios commensalis (assembly GCA_964017125.1). NCBI lineage: Eukaryota > Metazoa > Annelida > Polychaeta > Terebellida > Flabelligeridae > Flabesymbios > Flabesymbios commensalis. The sequence continues at coordinate 43,991,378 of OZ024907.1, forward strand.
TGAGCTGTTATTTTGCTCCAAGAATGTTGTGAAATAGGGAATTCCAATAAACTAACTTGCTAGGTCACGGATGATAGGAGCATGACATACATGTTTGGGATAATTATGTGTTTTTGGAAATTCAGGCTATACTGTCAAATCCAACACGAATGGTTTTGGCTGCTGGAGATCGATTTATTGTGTCTTTACTCATAATTAGGCGGGCACTGCGTCCCACTGATCTAGATCAGCTGCATGTGCCACGGGTCAGAACTTCGGTAGGCACCTTGGGGACTTGGAATCAACTTCCTTTGGAAATTCGCTCAGCAAAAATTCGTTTCCAGATGAAATCGAAAGCATATTTTTTGGTCAGGCTTTTCCGACTTGGATCCTCAGTGGTCATGTTGGCACAGACGACAAACGCAAACGGTTTTGGGACTATGAGTCAGATTACGATTATGTTTGTCGCGCCTCTGATCTCGGATCACCGATGAGTTAGGCGCTGTAGAAGTTTATTATTTTTACAATTATTATTATTATTATTATTATTATTATTATTATTATCTGACTCATCAGAATATGTTAAAACATGAGATGAGAAGCAAGTGGGAATAAAGAGTCAGCTGTTTTACTTCTACCCAACTGGGAACGATTGTGTTACGTGTTTTTTGTAATGTTATCTGCTACAAATGTCATTCTAATGGGTAATGCTGACAGCAAGCTGCCCTTGCTGGCACAAACGGTATTCTCAATAATACATTTTACACCATAACATATCATAGGTAAAATATAACAATCCGTTGTGTATTAGATTATAGAAAAAATATAGCATTATGCTTTCTTTTAGTAAGAATGCATACTTTGCTTTCGATACAACATCTTGTCAGATTTGTGAAAAAGAAGTATATTTGTGACAATGACAAACTTTTCGTAACATGTTTCGCGAAGATATTATTTTTGGCAATAATGCACAATGTATTTGTTTATCGTGTTTTGTCATGTGTAGTAGCCTATATACTGCTGTAAGTTAAATGACATCATATTATGACAACTGACTAGCATTTTTTTGTATACATCCACGATTAACTTAGCCTACACATAGGCTAGTTGTGGAATAGCCTGCAATATTTATATCGGGTTGCTCTCTTGGTGGTTATTATAGTCCTTGTGGGTGTACTCGTTTCAGCCTTGTCATCTCTACTGATTCATCACAGGTCGCCTGGTGACCAAGTGACAAAATTTCACAGAGTATTGGGGTGAATTTCTGTTACCACACAGAAACCATTTTTTAAGGACTATCAATACCCATGGACTCAGAAAACTGCGGCTTCCATTGTCGAAAACTGTTGTTTCATTGATTATTATGCAAATTAGGCAGACATTGCCCAAAAACAAGATTTCTTCAATAACTTTTGAACTAAACAATTTTCTAAACATTTATATGGTGTCTATTCCCACATTATCATTGTCACGAATTGAGATATAAATTATAAAGAAATAGAGCATGAACATGTGCAAAATAAATAATTATTCTGCTAATTAGGCAGCCATTGCCGGAAATTGATCTTCTCGCTATAACGTTGAAACCAATTGACATAGATACATGTATGCCCATGACCAGATACGTGTATGCTTGAAAATAAGCGTTGCTTATATTTATATGTCATGTATTTTGTTTGATAAAATAATATAGCAGCCTTTTTTTCATTATGTGTGTATTTAACCTGGGCTGAAATCTGAAACATTGAGCATTGCTCGACATCTTAGTACATCTATATAATTTGTTATCCATTTGGTTTTACATAATTTGGATGTGCTGAGCTTGAATTTGTCGGACAATACTCGATATTCAGTGACCTTCATCATCAAATTTGCAAAACACAAAATAATCGCAAAAATGTAAAGAAAATCTCGTATTTGAAAAAAATGACTTTTAATTCACTTTCAAATCCAAGACGTTTAAGAGCGCAAGGCTAAGGGGTTTTGTCAAGTTAAAAAATTCAAAAATCCGAGAAAAACTCGGATTGGCCAGAAACCACCTACCCACCCCTATTCATTTTTTTTACTTTTGGAAACATGTACAACAAAAAAAAAACACACAAAATTTCAAAAAAAAAATCCGAGTTTGAGGTTGACCCATCCACTTATTTGATTTTAATAATCATTCCCAGCGGAAGTGAACCAAATAACACTTCAAAACCTTACGATGCATTCCTACAAGAAGAGGAAAAAGGCATCCAGTGCTTACTAGACTAGAGGCAAAATCTGAAATGGCTCTAGAAAATCACATCAGTGGTGACGGAATGTTTGAAAATGTCAAGAATGTTATTATGATAACATTGTATCTTTTGAACATTTTGCAGGTTGAATTGACAATTGATTTTGGCTTCGGTTACATTTTTATTTGAAAAACAAAATGGCACCCAAAATCGTACTTTGCGATTCTCAATAATTGCATCAGTTGAGAGATATAGTCCGTGAAACAATAGAAAATGTTATCATTGTCTTTTATTTGTACACCCTTGCAGATAGCGAAACTGCATGATGGGGTTCAATAGGATAGGATTACTTTTTTTGTCGGACTTTAGGATATTAGTCAGAAGAGGTAGTGCACTTGGACTATATCATTTTTTTCTTTGTGGAATGCTATCGTCCAGACCCCCTACCTAGCGATTTCACAAGGTGGTTATGTGTCATATTTAGGCAATGTTAGCTTACCACAATTTTTAAAATGACCGCCCAATGGAAATGTATTTTTTTACATAGGAATATGTATAAAACCACTTTAACTACTCCATTTAACACGATGAAGACATTTCTTGCTTTTGTGGTTTGTTAAGAAGTACTTCCTGTGCATAACTCCAAGATGACCGCCAATTCAACATAGAAACATGTGTAAAACTACGTATAGCGCTAGAATATGTCAAGAAATTATGTCAAGATGTTATAATTTGTCATTTTAATGTCTGTATTTCGCTTATTATTGTCAATAATAAATGTTAAATGTCATGATATGACATTGCAGTATCATGATATATTGTGAAATTAGAATTATAATCATTACATTTTTTCACGGTTTGACGTGAAAGTTGCCACGAGTATGTATTTTCACAATTTTTTTCAGATCTTTTAAAGTATATGGCACTATTTCTGCTACGTTTGATATTTTATCACCGAACACACGAGTTTAAGCCACACAAATTGTATCGCCACGACTCACGATGTGTATTCGTGAGAGGATGCCAAGACAATAATTATTGTCAAAAATGCCACCACTTGTATATTTTTCTTTAGAGAAGCAATTTATCCCTCACAAAGCTGAGATATATGTGTATAAACCATGGAGGACAAAGGATTTTTTCAGAAAGGATTTGAAATTATCAGAATCTGTCTGTGTACGTCAGAATCTGACGTCTACAGACGTCAGATTCTGACGTATAAAGTCGGTCCCCGTGCTGAAAGGGTTAAGACACGTAGGTTACGTGAAGTGGAATCTCGTGAAAAACATCATAGTAGTTGAAATCGTAGATTTTGTTTTTAACCTTTTGATTTATTATCTTCAAATTGACCTCACCCTCGACACATAATCTAAAACAATGACGATATTTGCTTTATCATATCAATTTTGAACAGTGCGTTGTCGGTGAATGGGCATGCGTGCAAAATAATTATTTAAAAAATATTTTCGTGCGCACGGACAATACTATGCACCACGGACTGTGCTTATCAAGAGCATGTGCTGTTCATCATGTAGTCTTCAGTTGTATTCGTTCTCACTGGTGGGCACTACACCTGCCAATTATGGGATGGTGCTGTTTTGCATCTCAATGTAACCCTTGCTTTGCCAACTTTGAGATTCATATAAAGATTATCTTTCTGTGTCGATTTCGCATATAAAAAAAGTAAAAATGGCTTCCCGGCAGTCAAGTAGATGTGATAAATATTGTGATAGTGCCTTTTGGAAGAATCTGTCAAGATTTTTCCAATGGATATATAGAAAAAAAAATATGTAACAACTTTTTTAAACGATTGGCCAGTATATAAAGTCCGGAGAGATTAAACATAACATTTTGGAAGCTTTTTATATTTGACCTGTTTGAATATGCTCCATCCTTAGCGGCTTCTCAGGGTACTTTTGTCAGGGGTCAATCGTAACGGAAGAATAAGAAACAAAAAGCTCAGTGGGTGATATATCTTCGGGTGTTCACTGTTCGTTGGATATGCGTTGTGAGTATTCCATGTGTTTTTCTCTGGCAAGATTGTGCTACACCTCAGCCAATAAAAATACAACGAATATCGAAGGCGTGAAATCTTCGTGTATAGGACGTTGATCGGACGTTTATAGATTTCGTTTTAAGCACGTCTGGCGGACTTCAGGAGTGTAAATGAATCATGAATACCCCGAGAAAGCTAACAGAGGTTGTGCATGCACATCTTCTCACAGTGTTCTCCACGCGCACATGTGAATACTTGGCACTAATATCCGCATTTATTTCAGGTATAAAACATGTATTATCATATCCATTTTTAGGCGGGAGTTCACATATAATCTCAACAGTGGATTTGTGCCTGGTGGATACCAGTAAAAACATTGTGAATGATTTATACTACTGACTAATTTAATGAGCGTTGTTGAACGTTAACCCATGTAGTCACAACGCTGTCGAGTTCTCATTTCATCATGTACTTTTACATCCCTGGGCGTGCGCTGGCAGTGCGTTCACGAACACCAGTGGATTCTGAGCGTCATCATTTTTTTAATGTTAAAAAATCAAACTTTTCAAACGATCGTAGATTTTTATCAGAAGAGCTTGACGAATGTCAACCAGCATCGTAATGTCAATCCACCAAAAATATATAAATTGTTGGGCTGGCGTATGCCCAGCATCGGAACAATTGCCGATGATGGCCAACGTTGGCAGCCTATATAGCTAAATACAATTTGGCTCAAATTTCACAAACTTTAAGCACTGCCATATCTGTTGATCGGTGGTTACCGCCGACCACGAACTTTAGATAACGGTAGACGGCGGCATTTTTCGGCGCTGCTCCGTTACCATTCGGTCATTTAGTTGAAAGACGGCATGACTATATATGACCTAAAAGAAACCTGTGTGAAATAGTCATCACGCCCATTTCGCGGCAAATATCACAAAGAGGTTCGCCGTGCGCGACGCGTACGCGCTCTCAGCAAACCCTATACGTCGGTTTTAATGTGCAGTCAACGTCACAGAAGATGGTCAAAGTTTGACCGAGCATAGGATCAACTTATTGTGTTTGCTTGCTCGTTGTTCATGCTAATTAAAAATAAAGGTATAATTGCATGTTATTCGCCGTACTTAAGAATTACTTAAGAATATTATTTCCTGAGGTTGCATGACATTGTTCCATGTTTCCCTTTGTCAAGGACTTCTTTGTATCCTAGTAATATTTGAAAAGACCTAGCTCTCACCACAGACACCAATGGCGTTGTGAACCATGTTATGTGCTCGGATGGATTGTGAAATGATTCGTAATATTATGGGAATTGAGACCCACCGTTGATAAAAAAGTAAATGACACCTGGTCTTCACAAATTATTTTGGCATAGGTCTATAGCAATCTCATCATTTGCTATTATGTATTATAATATATGGTTAATACCAATCATCTGGTGTGCCAGTGAATTATGCAAGTTTGTAAGTCAATATTGTTACAGTTTTTAGCTAATTCGCAGAGTTTTAGACTTACCAGGGTAAAAAGATGCATATCAAAATTGTCCTGAAACCTTCTTTGTGTGCATAATATTTAAAAGTCTGTACCACCCATTCATGTCAAACAATATTTTGAAAAAATACTCTAGACATAGGTTTTTTTAGTGGAAGTGTCAAAATGATTTGTTACCGTGTCCCTGTCAGATGCTTAATATGTCAAATCCCTTAAAACCCACGGCAAACAACAAATGAAAATCTTACCTGCGGACGCCATGTTATTAGTGTCCATTATGACCGCTAGAGTGAGTATGATCATTGAGAGGACTGTCACTGTTAGTTTTTCCATCTTTTGGCTTCACAAGTTGTTGAGCACACTGCTGTCTCCTTAGGATCACCTAGTGGTAAACCTCTGTTGTCACTACTGTAGTATGTTGACTGTTGTTGTGACTGTTGGCAACCACAATTTTATAGTTGGTTTTTAATCAGTTGGTGGGATTTCAGATTTTGTTTCCCTCTCAAATAAGGTTCTCTGAATTTGACCGTGGCTATTTGCAAGCCAAACTTTCTGGGACTGAAGCGCTGCAGGTTTCACTAGAGCAGATTTCTGTGTCTGTTAGAATTGTCACTGCTGTTGCTTGCAGGAGTCGATAATGAATACCCTTGACTGTCAGTCACCACTAAAGATATTACCCTGGTGGGTCCAGCGTCACTTCATATGTCCCGGATTGAATTTATCTAATTCTCTAAGATGTTCAACTGTTAATGTGGTTTTCAAACTGTAGCACAGAAATAACAAAAATCTCGAATGAGTAGAGTAATATTGCAAATAGAGACACGCTACAGGGGATTTTTATTTAAATTTCTAGGTCCGTCTTCCACTCACTTCAATCGAGAACTTACTTTCTACCCTACTTCCTCAACCGGACCAGTTCCCTTCTTGTGCTACAGCAGTTGTGGTCTTCACCGATACACACTGTTTCTTATATTCTTCACGATTGCGTCCTAGCAAGTTGCGCACCGGTAAAAACGTGTTTGACTTCGGACTCCTCCTACAAACTCTATCTTTCCCTGGCTTTCCCCGCTCCCTTCCTTCTACACGACACACTCACCAGGAGCGCTACTGTCAACCAATAGTATGCCAACACTACTCGTCACCAGAGGGGAGGGGCGGCATGCGTTGGCGTGTCCCTTTGTCCCATGGCTGTGCCGTTTGGACAATCATTGCTGCCCATCCACCCATTCTTCAAAAATGCCACGTCCCGATATTTACTTGGTAAAAGCAATCGTGTTCAAGAACCTGAAGGCGTTACACAATTTAAGCAATAATGGTGCTTTGACGCTCCTTGGAAATTGCCTATATATTCATTTATCACTTTGCTAAATGCTAGTTTAATTAATTGAAACAATATTCTAACTTATAATGTTAAACATTATTACATATTAGTTTTTAACCAGAGAAAAATAAATAAATAAATAATATATTAATTATATTAATATATAACGTCTTTGTTTAAAATTTGATCTAGATCTAATTAAGAAGTACGCAAAAGTTCTATCCATTAGAAGACTGCGTTATGGCTAACAAAACATTAACTACAATTGCATGTTCTCATTTAAAACATTTTAGTAATTGGTCAGGCTTTTACGACTTAGCTCCTCGGTAATCCGGTTGACTCAGGCTAAAATGCAAAGGTATTTTTGACAATGAGTGATTATTTGCGCCTCTGAGCCCGTATCACCGAGGATATAGGCATACAACTTTTTAATTTTTAATTTTATTTTCTATAATCTTCAGATACTTTACAGTCAATGGGGTACTTGTTTTGAGAGCGGACGACCATATCTTTGCTTTTTCACTAATTGTATGCTGTAATTAGGTGGGTTTATTATGAAAATATTTCATAAAACCTAGATATTCATGGTTAGCGCCAGAAAAACTAACAAGACATACACATAAATATAAAAATATTGAGCGCCTTTGTTGGAGGCACCGTTTGGTAAACCAATGTAGAAGGATAGAGATATTACAGAAACTGTAAAAAATGGATTGCAGTGCATATTTAAGATAACTACAAAAAAAGTGTATTATAGAACCTTTAAAAGTTCCATCACCCGTTTAAAAAAACATTTTCATTAATTTTAAAATAATTTGTCTTTTTCAAGGTTTTACGAAATCTGCACAAGATTAAAGATATTATAGAAAGGTTAAAAAATGGATTTCAGTGCAAATGTAAGATAATTACGAAAAAAGTGTATCATAGAACCTTTAAATGTTCCATCACCCGTTATTAATAAAACAACATATTATTAATTTTAAAATAATTTTGTAAAAATTCAAAACCGGATCAATTAAATAGATAATAGGAAAAGAGATTAAAAAAAGTTTTATATCGTCACGCTAAAGCAAAATGGCATAAGTCATTTTTTTACCATTTTGAGTAAATCGCAAAAAAACGATTTCGTTTTCTGCACACTAGCCTTACATACACAATTTATTTTATGAATTTACAAAGTTTAAAAAAAATTATGCAATAAATTTAGAAATAATAATAATAATACACCCTTCAAAAACAGACATTAATGACTTAGGCCATTTTTGCATTAATATCATTTTGCCATAGGCCAAATTCCCAATATTCGCTTTGAAATTTAGACAAATCTATTTTGTAACATCAAAATGTTTTTATTTCATTAACATTAGTGCTGTTGAAGGTAATTTATCAGATAAATTATCGTCTTATGGAATGTATCATGCTTTAGGCCAAACAAACTAACATATCTAACAGCCAAAAATCAGCCGTAGACAGCGAGCTTCAGTAACTATAACAGCAACTATGAGTTCAGTGAAACCAGTACACAATTGGTGACCTTCAGTAACCCTCACAATAATATTGAGTTCCATCACAATAATTATTTTTCCCTCACAATAATTATTTTGTGTCCTCACAATATTATTGTGTCCCTCACAATAATTATTGTGTTCCCTCACAACAAAATTGTGTTCCCTCACAATAATATTGTGTTTCCTCACAACAAAATTGTGTTCCCTCACAATAATATTGTGTTTCCTCACAATAATATTGTGTTCGCTCATAGTGATATTGTGCTCCCTCACAATAATATTATGTTCGCTCATAGTGATATTGTGCTCCCTCACAATAATATTATGTTCTCTCACAATAATTATTGTGCTTCCTCAAATGATTATTGCATTCCCTCACAACAACTGTTGTGTTCCCTCACAATACTTATTGTGCTTCCTCAAATGATTATTGCATTCCAACACAATAACTATTGTGCTCCCTCACAATACTTATTATGTTTCCTCACAATAATATTTGTGTTCCCTCATAATAATATTGTGTTCCCTCACAATAATATTGTGTTCCCTCACAATAATTACTGTGTTCTCTCACCATAATATTGCGTTCCCTCACAATAATATTGTGTTCCCTCCCAATAATTACTGTGTTCCCTTACAGTAATATTACCTCAAATTATTATTGTGTCCCCTCATAATAATTATTGTGTTCCCTCACAATAACATAGCCTCACATTCATAATGTGTTCTCTCACAATAATTAAGTGTTCCCTAACAATAATATTCCATCACAATAATATTGTGTTCCTTCAAAATCATGATTGTGTTCCCTCACAATAATACTGTTTTCCCTATTGTGTTCCCTCACAATAATTATTGTGTTGCCGCACGATGAGTATTATCTTCTCGCAGAATAATATTTCGTTTTCTCACAATAATATTGTGCTCCGTCGCAATATTATTGTGCTCCCTCACAATAATTATTGTGTTCCCTCACAATAATAATTATGTTATCTCACAATGGTTATTGTATTCCCTCATATTAATGATTGTTATCCTCACAATAGTATTGTGTTCTCTGACAATAAACATTTTCTTCCCTCTCAATAATTATCGCAAGTGTGTTCCCTCACACTAATTATTGTGTTTCCTCACAATAATATTGTGTTCACTCACAATAATACTGTGTTCCATGACAAAAAAGTTTTTGTTCCCTCACAGTAATTATTTTGTTCCCTCACATATAACATTGTGTTCCCTCATCATTGTTGTTGTGTTCCCTGACAATAATATTGTGTACCCTCACAATAACTTTGTGGTCATTCACAATAATATTGTGTTCCCTCAGAATAATATTGTGTTCCTCACAATAATGTTGTATTCCCTCACAATAATGTTGTTTTTCCTGAGATCTCACAATAATAATTGTGTTCCCTCACAATAATATTGTGTTCTTCACACTAATATTGTGCTTCCTCACAATATTTTTTGTGTTCCCTCACAATAATATATTATGTTCCCTCTCAATAACCTATCAGGGAAAAACAGAAATATGTCCCTTTATAGTGGCTACGTAGACCTATGGTGACCCATAAGGAATTTCTCCACAGACTGGCTTGAACAGTTGCCATCTTTTCGCACCACTTATAGTAGTAGTAGTCACTTTTCGGCACTCATGGTCATTTAAGTGACATTGTATTACGATGAAAACAGGTAGTCCATTGATGAGATGGATGATGTGCATACGATGACGTTAGGGAGGGTGATAGGGCATGGTGGGTTATTGAGCGTGTGTTTTCTTCACTCGCTTGATAAGGGGTTCTAGTTAGGTTATCTAGGAGATTAACCCCCAGACATTCCCAGACATCCAAAGACGTGTGTTTAGCTAAACTGCTATCCTAGGGTCGGATGGTCCCAGATTAGCAATAGCCAAGGGCACGTGAGAGACTTGATGTCAAACACTCTATTGTCGGTTTAGTTTAAGGCTCATTGCCCAGTGACTGCACTGATGCGGGAGCTGCATTTTCACAGCTGTTGAGCAGAGGAACCAGGGCATACCGCTAACGATTGCATGAAGATTATAGCCAGACACGTTTATGTTGCATGCAGCTCCCCTTTGATACTCGCTGTATTCTAGTGCTTCCATACCATGCCATACAGCATGCAACAGATCCCTATTGACCCTCCGTACGTGAAGGCAAAAAGTACTATAGCAACACTCCCAGTACCGCCGCTGGTAGTAAGCCATCTAGGGTATCACTAAATAATATCTGTGAATTGGTGGTTCATACCAAAGCATTCTATTTTACATATTATTATCATGAAATGTGTAAGATTTTTAAACTGAAATTGCTAATGCCAAGTGTTTATGAATGCTATGATACCTGGGTATGGACACGGCTATATGCCTACTATTCTAGAAGACTCATAAGCATACAATATAATTATTTTGTAATGTGTTTTTGCTATATGGGGGAAGAGTATGCATATTCTCATCGAAAAGCCACATTTGTAGGCAAATTGTAAGGCAAGATGGGTCGAAGGCCCGTTTTGCCCACCAGCATGGCCCGTCATGCCCAAGGGGATGGACAAGATTGGCCACATATGATATTTATTTCAAATGTTAATAGGCACGCAATACCAGATAGGACCACTCGATTATATAATTATCATTTACAGCAAATCTACAGTGATTAGATACATACTTCTATAACAAAGTCGGGGTGTCATAAACATGATAAACAGTTATTGAGGCCATATAGTTGTAGTAATACCTGATGCTAGTTGTTGAAGCGTCATTACAGAGCTGCTGCGTTTTAGTTGTTGTAAGCCTATGCATACGCAAGATATAATTGGCCTAAGTCATTTTATTATTTTGGCCTAAGTCGAGATAGTTTAGTTAGCAATAGCTGAACGATGGCCATGCCATGCGTTAGCAAGCGATCAACTCATTATCTTTTGATACGGGCATTATGCGAGTATACTCATACAGTTTAAAACTTATCAATCCATGTATATGCACAATCAATTTCTAATAACTAATTTAACACTTACCCTTATATGTTTGTGTCGGTGCTAAGTTTAATAGCCAATTATGAGCCATTTTCTACAAATTGTACAAAAAATAACTGTCCAAATCCTCCATCTTGTAACGAAATCTAGGGCCTGTCTGTGCACTACCGTGATTTGACCTAATGACTGTACAGTGTCGATTTATTGAGAGTAATATGGGGAAAAGTAAACCAATGATTTAGAATTAGATTTAGAATTGGTACTCCAGCAGCACCTCCTATTTGGAGTATCAGGCTGGAGGGGGGGGGGGGGGAAGGGCTGGTAGACTTAGTCAACCAGCTGACTCTTGAACGTTGCCACAGTTTTTGATTCTATGGCAGCTGTCGGAAGAGAATTCCAATCAGGGATAGTTCGAAGCCAAAAAGAATTATGTCCCAGTGTGGTGTTAGCTCTAAGATGTTTATAGGCCTGATTGTGCCCACCACGTGTTCTTCTGTCCGCTGGGATTAAACGGTCATTGATAGGAATTTTGCCAATCACCTTACCCGAATTGCTATAATAATTGAATTATTATTTATTTAGAGGTATCTTGTTGTTTTTTCGTGTTCTGTAGGAAAATGTAAATATCGACATTTTAACCCATAAATGACACTGTTTGACCTTGAAATGACCTTGAGAGGTCAAAAACAAATTGGTAACCCCCCTCACATTAAACGTGAAGGTGTATAGAGGTAAAAAACGTGGTTATCTGCTTGTAACAAAAAACGCCATCAGAAGTTTTTTTATTCCACTTGGCCGGCCGTCTAATAGGGTTGTTGGTTCAATAGTGTACACGTCGGGTGATTCTCCATTCATTGCCAGGAGGGTGAACAGGGTGCCCCTATATCCAGACTGACTCTAGATTTGATAATAAAAATACATTTATCCAATGTTTTAATTCCGGGCCAGCGTCGCAGGCAGTGGCTCAGTAATAAACCGATATTGTGTATTAGGTGTACAGTTGAAACCTTAAAATAACAGTTGCAATTCTATTCAAGCACAAAACGTCGAATCAATGTTGTTTTAATGTTGAGCTAGCGTCGAGTATAGTGATACAACATTAAGTCAACAGAGAGACAAGTCAATGTGTGTACTGGGCACTCTGAATGCGATTCCATTTGACAAACAAATATAATATCTATTTAAAGTGTAAAGCGCGGTGGGGACTTCTGAGATTTGAAGTCTGAAGTCCGAAGTCTAAAATTCCAGTTCAGAATGGCTGCCAAAAAACTCATATGCGAAATTCCAATCAATCTGTCATAATAAAAATAACCCGACAAAATTCAAAATGGCCGCCACAAAAACTCATAAAACCTTGCCCAAATATTATTGTTACTTGAAAAGTCACAATTCATGTCTAGTTTATTATTTATGTTTTTTCTAACCTCCATAGGCGGACGAAAAATTAAATTTTGGATCTAATGGTATGCCCAACTCATTTTAGCGTGACGATAAGCGAGTCCGTTGAGGGGTGGGGGGAGGGGGTATCAAATTTAAAAGTTTTAATGCTGAGTCGGTTAGTTTTTATCTTTTACTTACACAATCCTGTTGTTGATATATTATTAAATATACAATTCCACTGTACTACACTTGGTTTTGGGGGTGTACCCTGTTGCATGACCACTTCCTGCTGACATGTATATCAGACAAATATTTTTAAAGTTTATTTTTACAGCGAAATGTTTAATTTTGCGCTCTGTTCTTTAATCATTTAATTAATGGATCTACGTATAATAGTACTGTACCATCAAGTTGATGCTAAGTGCCTCTGAAAAACTTTGAATCACGCTGTTTGATCGTAAAAGCATGAAAATATGACTAAAATTCCTTTCTTTCAGTTTTTAAGGAAAATTATCACATTTGAAAGGATCTAATTCGTTAATTCAGTCAATACACTACAACCCAAAGGCTGAATAATTTCCCGTATGTTAATATACAGCATGTTATAATTATGACCTTTCTCAGTTCAGTGTTGGTTCAGTGTATGGCGTTGCATGTAAAACAGGTGTACGGGTTGCATAACATATTTTGTACTGGATGTATCTCTTGTATTCATGTTTTTTAACGTCCCAGAAAAACAATAAAATATCAATTATTGACCGAAATGCTTTTGTAGATCGCAATGGTTATTGACAGGACAAATATGTCAATAAACAATAAATATTTCTCATTAGTCAGGTAGCTTAGCAAAAAAAAACGATATTTGGCAGATAAAAGCACCATATTTTGCATGACACTTCCATAAGCCCCATTAATCAACATTTTATTAGGGACCCTCTTGATTATTTTCAAAAGTGTTGACGTAAAACGTAAAAATAAAAAAATGGCCGCCGTTTTGACCAAGGTCAAAGATTAAATTAATATACATTCATAATGTTGGTATCTACCATGTTTTTTTCAAATGTGTCCGACATAATGGTGTAGCCAGAAATTATATTAGACATTGCATTGTGGTTAAAATCCAAGATGGCCTCCATTTCTGCAAGGTTAGGCTATAAATTTATACCATTTTTGACAGAATGGACGCAAAAGCATAATTTTGCTATCTTTTATTAACCATAATGTAATTGTCATCAGAATGGAAGCAGATTCGTGACAGGTGGCAAAATTTCACATTTTTCATGCAGGGTGGACAACATGTTAGGGATTGTCATCTACGTTTTTTGACATAGTTAATATCTAGTGAACACATATCACGCGGATGACAAACAAAATTATGCTTTATTTTGATGTCAGAGCAAAAACAAAAAGGCCGCCATTGCGAAAAGTTAGGGCCTAGGTATTTTCCGTATGGTTGATAGCCAATGAAAATAAGACTTCATAATGACCTTTTCTATTTTAAATTACATTAGGATTGACCTATAATCTGTACAGATAATTATAAAGTGCAGAATATAATATTTTGAAAAATTGAGAATTCTACACTTCGCAAACAGTTACAAAATTTGAAATTCGCAAATATTCAAACAAGCAAACGTTTCGAGATCTACAGTATGTCGTTTCTGACTAACATTGCGACGCAAAATCCATTTCTGTCATCAATACTATAATCTTTGGTGTCTAATGGTAAGCATCGGTGACCTTACAACCCTTACTATATGACTTTCAAACACCATACCAAAGTAAAAAAAATGACCAGTAGTTTTCTATTAATTATAGTGAAAATACAACTTGGTCCAATAGCTACATGTGATTTCTTGTTTCTGACCAGCTTTCGGCGAGGAATCCATTTCTGGTATCACTAATTTCATTCTAGGCATCAGCAGGGTTGTGGTCAATTATAATTGTAATTGTAATTAATTATAATTGAGCATTTTTTTGTGTAATTGAAGGCGTATTTGTAATTCATGGAAATATGTCAATTATAGTTGTAATTATAATTGTAATTGGTTTTCATAAATATGTATAGTTATAACTATAATTGTAATTCAGAAAAAAATGTCTGCAATTGGTCAAATATATTTCCATTACAGGTCAATTACACATTTATTTGTGTCCTCAAAGTGTTATCCTTAAAGCAGCTCCTTGGGATGACATCAATTTTCGTTTTTAGTTTTGTAATGAAGTAGTGTATCCCCCAGATCATGATTTTATTTTTTTTAGAGTTTTTAGATTATTACAAATAGTTTTATCAACATTTCTATGAAACCGCTTAAAACCCGAACAAACTTTTTGTATACCTAAACACTTGCTGAAGGATGATTGAATGTTCCTACAGCATTGGGCCACATGTTGATGCCGTCGGCCCAGCGCTGGGCAGACAATCAGTGTTGCCGGTGTATCCCCCCATGTCCTGACTATAAGACACCAATTAGCGGCCAATTAGCGGCGATTGCCTTGATCTCCCCGTCCAAGACGTGGGAATATGTGGTGTAAAGTGCTGTATATCAAATTGCTGACTTGTTTTGTTTACATGGCAATATACGACCTGGAAATATAACTATTTCACACTTTTTCGGTGCTTTAAAATTGTTTTTTTGACTTTTTTGTATTTTTACTTAAGATCAGTAGACTATATAGCTTCATATTAATTAAATTTTCAAAATTGGCCGCTAATTGGTGTCTTATAGTCAGGACATGGGGGGATACACCGGCAACACTGATTGTCTGCCCAATGCTGTAGGAACATTCAATCATCCCTCAGCAAGTGTTTCGGTATACAAAAAGTTTGTTTGGGTTTTAAGCGGTTTCATAGAAATGTTGATAAAAAATATTTGTAAAAATCTAAAAAACTTGTCATCCCAAGGAGCTGCTTTAACATACCATCTTAAAAAAATACAAGGGTTTATTAGAAAGTCAAGTGTCACGATCAGTAGGCCTATGTCATTATATAGCTGTGTTAGTCACGGTTGGTGGGGACACATGCTTATAGTCTCAATGTAGCATCTACTAGAATATACATGTAGTTCTACAACAAGTTCAGAAATCACTCTCAGGAATCGCCGGAGATAATTGTATAGCCAAAACCTAGGCATTGTAAGTAGCTAAGGGAGGTAACTGTCAATCACAGGGGTCTGTCTGATCGATGACCACTCACAATTAAACTGCCCCCCCCCTCCAAGTAACATATATGCCACACTTTTAGGCAGGCCACATCAGACAGTTTTTTTCTAGTGGGGTGGGCGCTAGATCCTCCCACCCCACAATCACCGCTGACACTATGGCTCCCAGGCCCGGCTTAGTTTTATTGCACCTGTCAATTCTACATATTAAAACATTGCAGGATGAATTAATATAACATATATATCATTATTGTATGTGCTTAAAATGAGTTATAATATTTTAATTTAATTGCCGCAATCATGATGCGATACAATTTGCTTTGCCAGACCAACTTTGGGGCAATGTTCGTTTCAACTGATTATGTATTTGATAATTATATAGATGTGAAACCACCTTGAGTCTGTTTTCGGATGACCTTGAGAGGTCTTCAAAGTTTAAGTCTAGGTCAATGCATATTGTTACAAGTTTAAACTATTACAAGTCTACTTTTATCCATTATATCGATATTTTGTAGCCTTTATTAACCAACTGATTAAAAATAGTATTAGTAATATTTGTGTTTTTATGTTATATTGACTTTGATTGACCCTGAAGGCCAAATAGGAGAAAATTTTAGACCTATTTGTGTACTTTCCGGGCTTGCATCGTCTAATATCACTTTCACACTGTTATCATGTAGGACCTAGATGTTAGTGTTCAGGCAACGTTTCCCAAGTTACCTAAGCAAAAGGAGGTTATGTTTTATGTCGTGTTTGTTTGTTTGTTTGTTTGTTTGTTTGTTTGTTTGTTTGTTTGTTTGTTTGTTTGTTTGTTTGTTTGTTTGTTTGTTTGTTTGTTTGTTTGTTTGTTTGTTTGTGTGTTTGTTTGTTTGTTTGTTTGTTTGTTTGTTTGTTTGTTTGTTTGATTGTTTGTTTGTTTGTTTGTTTTTTTGTTTGTTTGTTTGTTTGTTTATCACTAGGATTACTTACCCAGTAATGAACGGATTTGCATGAAAATTGTATCAGAGGTGTGTATCGAAACAAAAAACAAACAATTACATTTTGTGGATGATCCGGATTACGATCCGTATCCACGATCCAGAATTATATTTAGATCGCGCCGGATTACGATTCGGATCATGCAGTGGAGATTTACAGTTCTTTGCTGACTGCCTTGTTTCCACTATATTGAGGGGCTTTTATTAGGTCATTTTTATTTTGTGTTTTTCACACTGGCGATTGAAAATAAGTTCATAACTGCATTTTGCTGATAGTATCACTTATTACAGACAAATGTGGTCACTACAAAACAGTAGATTAGACTACTATACTCTTAGAGCTCATGATATAGGATTTGTAGTCGCCGGCATAACACTAGCACAACATATTCTAATTTTGGTGATGAAATGTAGAGAGTGTGATTATGCTGGTAATGTAACCTGCCCGGTCTATGTAGAACATGTATATTTCATCAACTTCACCTGCTTCCGCAAATTTGAAAAGGAACACCCTCTTGTATGCTATTGATGCATCTTCATTATGCTGATTTCTGCTTGTCGTAGCTCTACTTGGTAATAGTATAACCTTGACCTCTATGCCCACTGCTTCAAACTATTAGAAAACATGTTTTCAGTATGACCAAACATAGCAACACCAACAGGTATCCACCACTGACTGGGAACTGTACTTCTACGTGAGTTATGTGCCAGAAAAACACAGGAACATCCACTGTGTCCAACTAGTACTGACCCAGAAAACAGGGGTATTGGGTACACGAATTTGTCAGAAAACTTGCATGACTTAAAACAAAATGTTTATTTGCTTTATCCTACCGAGAGATCCAGTCAGATTATCCAGTTAGACTATATGTACTGGCTGTCTTTGAGTAGGCCTACTGTTCATCAGGTCACATCACAGCCTGTACCAGAAAACACTGGATGTTTGCATTTGATCGTACTAACTATGCACTAACAGAGCAAATCTGTGAACTGTGTCACCGTAACGAAAACACCCGACAGTCTTGATGGATTTTGCTGTGGGAAAATCTGTGGTTTACAAAGTATCGCAAGCATCTCAGCCATCGCAATTGACCATTGCCACGAGCAGTTAAATTGTGTAGTCAAAGGAGTACTGATTATTGGATTAACATAATATCCTGCAGCTTGGAGTTTGGAAGACACTAATGACTTTCTGGTTTGGGACACAATATAAAATCAAGGATGGGACAGTTTCCTTCACCGCAGTGGAGGAAGGAAAAGTAACTGGCCAAGGGTTCAGCCATCAGCAAAGCTCCCAGATAACTAGAAAAAATTGTTACAGGTTGATTAGAACAGACCGTCACACTTGAAGCAGGTGGTGGGAATGAAATATATGCCATTCGGGGAGCATCTGTGTTATGTTTGGGTGCAACAGTGGACATAACATGCAATTAGAACTGGCTCAAATATCCGTTTCATAGCCGTTGTTCGTGAAATTGCTCATGCAATGAGCACAGCCTGTCTTGCCCCTCTTCCACGCATGCACTGGGTGTGATACAGTGGAAGATGGAATATAGGATACCACGTATGTATCACGGTATGTTCTGAGGCTACTGATGTATCGACTGTATGTTCTGATACTACTCGTGTTATTCAGGAGCTGAGCATCACACATATCTCTGAGAAAAGTGAGTCAAGCATTGAGAGATTCGTCATCCTGATGTACGACGGAAAGAGTTACCTAGATGACACCAATGAAGCTAAGAAAGGGATGTTCACCAACTAATCTGAGGCAATTGGAAAGAATCCTCCGATAAAGGCAGCTCTACAAGAAAACACTTTCAACAGTGTCAACCATTGCTCCAGGCCACCTGCCCAACGTCTGCCATATCTAGCGGACTGAGGCTGGACAAAGGACCACAATGGCTGCATTGGCACCGATGTTGAGTGTAAGAACCAGGGTACGCCGCTGGCAATCTCTGCGAAGATTATAGTGGAGGCTGCAGCTTCCCCTGGATAATTGTTGTAGACTAGTGTTTACGGTGATTTGGTGTCTAGTGTTTCTCTTCAAAAGTAGTAAATTCATGCAACAGCCACATGACCTTGAATGTAGCCTTCAAGGTCAACGTAAGGAAACCCACTTAAATGTTACAAAGGTATTTTAAGGCTATAACTTATCTTAACAAGTATCTTATAGCTATATATGACGTGAGTGGTATGTTGATATTTGACGTAGACTTTAAAGGTCACCCAAGGTCAACAGTTAAGACCCTCAAGGTAGTTCCACATCTGAAAATATTCATTAAACCCCTAAGATATAATGTGGAAAATGTCATGCTTTTATGAACTTTTGCACAAATTTCGATATCTGGGCTTAACAGCTCTACTAAAATGCCTGAGAAGGCTGAGATGCTGTCAAACATAGGGGTACCAAGCATTATTAGCCAAAAAACACGCAATATTGGCTCGAAGCTGGTTAAATATTGGCCAACGTCGAAAACGTTGAGAGTACATTTCACTGATGCTGGACCAATGCAGCCTAGTTGTCGCTTCCAGATAGTGCTTAGTAGACGGCCAGATAGAGCTGAGTAAACAGTCAGAACAATGGTCTGGGCGTCTAATAATACCTAGGTCAAATCTAATAATGCTATGTGAACTGAATCAAGAGAATATTCAGAGAATAAAGTGCCCAGTAAACACAACAGAAAAACAACCCTGGAAATGACTATGTACAGTATGTGTATCCTCTATTTCTAGCACCTTTGTTCTATTCATCGCATTCTTTATCCGTTGACACTCGCTCATTGTCCTGACCGTATGGCCATTGCGTAACCATTTAGCCCCTAAGGAATAAGATTTTATAGGTTTATCCCGTTTCCCAGCTTATGAACCTTTCAGCGCATATTTGCGTCATTCTAGTTATGAAATCTGCTTGATGAAATGCTCAAACAGTATACATTTATTTTAAACTTATTAAGTACAATTACATCTCATTACATAAATATTATCATAACACGGTAATGTAGGCCTAACTATGTATTTACATGGTATTCTCCAGAGTCTGTATGCTAATAAAAAAAGACTGATGACCAATATAAAACACAAGCCTAACTTGCTTACAAAGGTATAATTTAAAGACGAGTGTAATTTAATTATTCGGGTGAGGTGTCTGGTGTGACCGCAAGCCCCCCACTCGCACGTCCCCGCCACTTGGGAGCGCGTCCCAGCATACACAAAACATTTTTACAACATTTGTACAACGTCGGCCCAACGTCTTCGACGCTGGTCCAACATTGTAAAAATGTTATAAAAATGTTTTGTGTTTACTGGGGTGGCAGGGGTGACACCTTTTCCAAACAAGGTTCGCTAGACGACACGATTAGTCTGCAACTAACTCACATCTTTAATAATGATTTAATCTAAGTTCGCCTTTCTTATGGGGTGGTGTTTTTATTGGATACTAAACATGATATTAAATTAATAAGATGCATCAGAATGATAGAAATGCATCGACGATATAGGCCTATAACCATGATAACAGATTACATTTGTGTAGGCCTCAGAAAATCATGGTCCCACCCAGAAGACACGAGACAGTCACCTAATGTTGTGCCAATGCGGTCCACCATCTACCACGCTGGTCCAACATTGAGACAATATTGGGCGAAGTCTCGTGCTTGCTGGGTAACTCCCAACAACACTGAGACAATGGTGATTTAAAGTTATGCCACTGTCTGCGATGCTGGCGCAGCATTAAAACAACATTGGCTCAGTGTCTAGAGTTTGCTGAGCTATACCAACCCCGCAAACACGACACGTTGAAGCAATAATGTTTTAATGTCGGTCCAACGTCTACGACGCTGGCCCAACATTAAAACATCATTGTTTCAACGTGTCGTGTTTACTGGGAATGGAGCTCAATAAAGATTCCTTGGTTATACAATAACAAGTGACTGCCGGACCCAAATGATGTTGGCCCGCAATCAGTAAATTGTGTTTTCTGAGAGTGCGACATTGACGTAGACATATGGTTCATCACGTCACCAGAGACTTCAAATGTTAGTAGGCCTATTATCGGAACTGCATATGCATTTCTGGTATTATCCATAGCTATACATGGTATTATACATGTGGAGGGGATCGATATAATTGAAATCGTAATTGAATATAAATTTGATAATTACAAGATAATTGGTGAAAAATTAGAAATACTTATAATTATAATTGTAATTGACGAAAATAATTATAATTGTAATTGAACTTTTTATAAACAAATAATTGTAATTAAAATTGTAATTGATTTTTTTGCGCAAGTCATAATTGACTATTTTTAGGAACTCGTAATTATAATTGTAATTGTAATTGACTCTAACCCTGGGAATCAGTGACCTTACAAACCTTATTCTATGACATTCAACCTCGTTATGAAAGTCAAAATAGGGAAAATACAACTTTTTCAAAAGTAGTCCAATAGTTGTGTAGTATATGGTTTCTGACTAACTTTGTGACGCTGAACCAATTTCTGGCATCAATTATATGATTTTAGGCATCCGTTATCGATAAAAATGAGTAGTCATCTGTTATTTTAGATGAATTTAGTGACTGTGAATATATTTATGGACATACAATATAATTGGAGTCGTCAGGATCTCGCAAACGCAAAATGGGCTTACATAGAATTCACAATATGAAAATATGAATGCAATCGTTTCTACTAGAGTTTTATACTACCAATGACACTTTATTTACTAAAACTAGATAACATGATAACAATGAGTGAACAAATTAGTGGCGTGTAGCCTATGTGTACCATATGTACCATAATAACGTTCCTTCGTATCGTGTTCCCCGTTGAATTGCGACGCTGGGACAGCATCAAACCAAAATTTATTCAATTTTGTGTGTTTTCAGAAGCGCTTCCAGTAAGTTAATTAAAACAAATTCTTTGGATAACTTTTTGGTCAAGACCTATGCTTGCGCAAAACAAATATGAAGTTTATTCATTAATGGCAAGGTGGTCTGCATAACCATGACATTCCTTTCTTGTATTATAATAGACGAGAAGTACAGTCAATGTGGAGGCAACATATGCAATTGAAAACTAGTTGGGCAGAAACAAATCTTCCAAACTACACATAACAAAAAAGTTTTTCCCATGTATTTCCCATTGATGAATGGTTACAAATGTATTGATATGAGAAACCACATTCTTCACGCCAACATAATTACTACATGTTTAAGGCAATATCTGTTTACTATTGGGGTAGGCCCTACTGAGATGGTTTTTAGCGGTATCACTTTTTTGACCACCTTGGCAGCTCACTAGGGAGTATGGTGGTATATGTGTCGAAAAAATGCGCATCAATACAGACCCTGACCACACTTACTGGCAACTGGCGCGCGTCACCCGTGCGCGTCACCCACGCGCGTCAGACGGGCGTCACCTGGCGAGCGTCACCGTTAATATTATCGCGTGGCATTGCATGAAACCGGCCTATTAACCAATCATATGCCACGTACTAGTTTACTGTACGGTACTCGAATGGTGGACCGTACTAGAAGCAGGGCTTTAGACCAGACGCGATTTTTAAATTATGTTAAGCAGACGGTTCGAGATCTCACTAGATATGTGCGACGATCCAGGGATCAGGATACAATAGACAATGCGATGTTTCGTATATAAACCATCATGCTGAACGCTTGACACTTTTATAAACCTAATTTGGGTGTCCCGAATTAAAAAAAAATTGCAAAGCTGTGTTTTGACTATTTGAGCCCCGAAATAGCTAATTATAATGACCTTTTTTTTTGTAAAATAACAATTTTACGCTTTTTGTGTACAAATAATCATATAAAATCTGGCGACGGCGTACCGATCTCAGCCTTTATCGACCAAAAAGCAGTGCCATATGCATATCTTATTCGGCGTTTGAAATGATCACGCAACTGATCCTAGTCCAGTGTATGGGGTCATGACCTCAGTAATGACTTTATTACCTTCCTCGCTATGAGGACTATACGTCAGTACAGCCAAGGAGGTTACATAACCTCTTTGGTACAGCCAGCCTCAGTTCCTGTTTGGTGCTTCCCTCCAAAGGTCACAGCTTACACAGACCTAACGTGTGTTATATTGAATATAGCTACTGGGAAAACAATAAGTTGCCATTTAATCATTAATAATTATTCAAGTAAGAAGTTGTCGGCATGACGGAACAAGGAGACGTAAATGATCGTGCAGTAGCGGAATATATATAAACCCGAATATATGCGGCACCGGCGGTTAAAGGGTTAACCCTTTAACCGCCCGTGCCGCATATATTTGGGTTTTCATTTTTTATTGGCACATTAAGTAACATGTTTTAAACATGCTAAAGAAAAAATGTGACATCAATCAGCAATATTTGAAAACAGTTGACATCCATTTTGTCAAATCTGAATAATTTTTACTCACTTGAAGTTGTTGATCGCGTCAGCGAAACACAACTTCAAGTGAGTGAAAATTCAGATTGAATAATTTGACGGTTGTGTCAGCGGGCCTGCGCTTGTACCCCAACAAACACAAGCCGTCGACCCAACGTTGAGTATATGTTGTTACGACTCTCGTAGACGGTGGACCAACATCAAATCAACGTTGGGGAGGGGGTTTGTCTTGTGTGCGAGCTTTTGTGTGTCATGATCGGACCAAATGTTACGACCATGTTTTCGTGTCCTCAAGTATTTATTTTCAATGTTAAACCATTGGTCTCCTATGTGACGACTATTTTCGTGTCTCAAAATGTTTTCAACTGATTTGAATCTCACTATTTCACTAGCTTTTATAAATACTACACAAATGACATTCAACATTGATTCTGATATTGTGCGTGCATTAATTGTAAAATAAAAACATGCATCATATATGATCGGTCGTAATGGTCTCACTATTGACTACCTATAATAAAAATACATTTTCTTTGTGCTCCATATTGTTTTGTGTACACAAAACCAATTGATATGAATACTATAGACTGCTACACCAATCATAGCACTAGATAATTATGTGTAATAAAATGATATTAGATACAAATTCATGTGGGGCACGACAATTTTTTGTTCGTTGAGAGTAGCCATTTAACATTTTTACTTGGTTTTCATTTGTTTCCAAGTACTATTTCTGTATTTTTCATCATATTCCTTCGGATATGCTGATTATGTCAGGATATTGAAAATTAAGGAGCGCGCGTATCACGCATAGAGGGGAGCATAGAGTACGTTTTAACATTTTTCGTTATTAATTGATTAATTTTAAGCTGGAAAATGTATTACAAATACTAGCATCAAATAGATACAAATGTCACTTAACAGTGCATAATGTACTTGAATATTTTTTTTCTTGATTGCATCTACTATTTAAACATGTTGTAGGTTATTCCCACATTAAAATAATTATATTACCAATTTATATATCACAACCATACTAAGAAGCAATGCTAACATTTTTTGGACTGTATAGGACTCATGAATACAACATGCAAAATTGATAATGGTTTATCACACATGTCAGTTTATTGTTATTATAAAAAAAAACAGAATGCAATTTTTTTTGCTAGTGAAAATAATTGTTTTATGTGTTTTTTTATTGAATTAAATATTATATCCCTTTCTTTGGAGCTCAAATGGCTTACTTCTTGGGGGAACAGTTCTAGCAGTAATTTAAGGTTATATATTCTAAATTAGAAAGAGTTGTTCGGAAACGAATACGAAAGCAGCCCTCCGTTATCACCAGTCGGCCAGTATTTCTTTGTTAATGGCCCTAAGTGATTAAAGGGTTGATTATATGGGAATCAAAATATCACCAAAAATTCCGCGGTGGTATGTAATGGCTATGTGAAGTATGAGGAAGCAGAAGTTGATAGATTATTAGCTATTTTGAAAACAAATAACTACGGCGGCGGCGGCGGCGGCGGCAGATGCGGCGGAGGCGGCGGAGCGTGTTGAGGGCTGTTTAAATATATAATAACATAGACTTTGTTGTTGGAAAAGATATGAAAGTCCGAATAGTAAAAAAATGAACTTTAAAAGTAATTGAATTATATCGACCACAAATATATTTCCTGAATGAAACAATAATATGAAATTAAAGTTATAATTTTTTTAAATGAAGTATGTTACCAAGTTTAATATTAAGAGACAGCGAATTAAATGAGCTGTAACTGCAAACAACGGTAATATTTAGTATTAATAGTCTAAACTAGACGAGATTTCATGCATAGGCGTCGAGAGTATGCGCCACGTGCCATAACTCATCATCACCACCTTTATGGAATAAAATAAATGATGGAAATAGCTTCAGGTGTGGAGATATCATGATGACAATTATTTTCATTTATTGGCTTTGTCTTTGAAAAAATAGGTTAAGCTCACTAATCTGTGAACATGACATCATATGGATCATTTAATAGTGAAGCCACCCATTTTTAGAACCATGTACAGTAGGGCCTAGATGAACCAATTCTGGAACGAATCAACTGCCGTCACCAGTCTTTTGACTTCAACACCTACACACAGGTGTCAAGGATCTCTCAGCTGCATTCAATCGAAAGGAAATCAAGGGATGGTTGCATGGCGTCTAGAACGGTTCGCCTACTGTATATTCATACTTGTAAATTAAAGTCTTGTAGTTTTATGTAGAATAAAATTCCAAAGGCACAGCAAGGTATCGGTCGCACATGAACACAGACAATGCCAATAGACTCGCAGACACCGAAAACCTCCATATAGGCCAGGTTTTAGGGCATTTAAAGCGACACAAGTAGGTCAAAATTCATCCGAAAGCCAACATTTCATTCTCGTTTCTTGACTAGAATTGTGGAAGTCTTTTAAATTTGGGGTTGCTGTTGCAACGTAGCAAGTGTGCCGAAAGCCCCTTTTATTCCCGTATTTCATCTCGTCCTTATTTCTCCTTTAACTGGTAAACGAACGACACAAAATTAAAAAAAACTTATGTAGACATGTTATGAACAAATCAAGGAGCCAAAATAGAAATGATGATTTTGGCCTGATTGTGTCGCTTTGACTAAAAATATGAACGATTTATTAAAATCAATATGGCTGTTGTAGCCTCGTTTTCGGTCACACATGAAAACATACAATGCCAATAAACTCACATACACCGGAAACCTGTACCAAATTTCGGGGCACTATTATGAATTGTAAAAAAACAAACGGAAGTCGAAAAAAGTTGGAAAATTGAAAATCTGATCAGGTCATCTAAATAAACATGGGTAAAATGGGAAAGAATCAATAATTATTTTTCAAGTTATCGCGTAAACAAGACACTTATTTTATTCTTTGACCTTGACCTTTGATCCATGACCTTGATCTTTGGTATAAATATTACTGGAGGAGTTGAATGAGGACGACAATACCCGTTCGTGCCCAACAGGCCAAGAGGTGAAAACAGAAAAAGAGGTAAAATCAGCGGGAAGTAACGTTACATACATGTATGTTATTAAGCATTCATTGAAACATCGTCATCATGAAACATTCACAACGTAGTGAATAATTTAGTCCCCCCCCCCCCAGAGAGACTCTATATTTTTTATTTGCGAAAATTCTTCGCATGATTGTAAACGAATACGAACAAAGAAGAGTACACAAGCGCTCTATTGTAGTTGACAATGGTCCTGGCAGTGTACTTGAAACTTGAAACCGGTGTGATTAATCGTGTTAATTAGCAAATACACGTATAAGAACAATTTATTAAAATTTATAAAATAAATATGGCCGCCATAGCCTCGTTTTCGGTCGCACATGAAAACGAATAATGCCAATAGACTCGCTTACCCTGAAAACCTCTTTATACAAAGTTTCCAGACACTATTGTGAACTGTAAGAAAAAAGTCGAAAAAATTGTAGTCACCAGCTGGCGGCCATTTTGATTATCAGTGGAAAGCTGAAATGTCGAAAGTGTCGGGAGAGGCGGGAGTGTCGGAAGTGTCGGAAGTGTAACAAATTGTCGCAAGTGCCACAAGTATCAGAAGTGTCGCAAAGTATCGCAAGTGTCGCAAATGTCGCAGACAAGTGTAAAATGTACGTTTAAACTGTAATACCGTTACATGAAGTGTCACAGTAACTGTTGTCTCTAGTTTTTGTAGATGTCAGTTCTTTTGATGTGTACATCTATTATAATTACCAAGTGAACAATTCGACCATTTTTTCCAGGTTAAGCTCCCCACTTTTCTAAATGCAGCGTATTACCCTTATACACGGCTAGATATTAATATATAGAACTGAATCCCATGGACATTGTCTGTATGTCAACATAACGTATGCGTGTTTATCCACAAACAACGGTATTTCGGCATGAGAAAAAAAAAAATAATAGCGATCACCCACTTTGATAAGAACGAGCCTATTTCCGATGATGTTCGCTGATTGACTTCTGATTGACTTCTATAACGTTTAGCTGAGGGCAATTTTGTGAAACACAGTGACCGGAAACCATTTTAAAGGGCTATTCAGTAAAAACAATGTACATATAAAAACCTCTAACCCCATACTTGATTGTATTAGCAAACTCGGTGAAACATTGGAGGTCAAGGCTATTGAGCTTCACAGAATTGAGGCATTCCTGTAGTGACGTGTACGGAATACGGCTGACCAGTGAATTTCACCAGTACATCCAATCGTACAAGTGTACCATTAAGTAAACACTGATTCGGCCGATTTTGTGAAAAAAATGTGAGGGTTACCCTGTATGAGGACAATATACACAGCTAAAAAAATAGAATTAAATTACATTGTCGAGGCATTATTCAAATGAGATGTCAACCTGCCATAATGATTATCATCTAATAAGGCAATCATCAAACTCCGACGTATATACATGTCGTCGCGTCAGAGCTAAAGGATCCTATTTGGCACTCGTTAGAGTGGCAGATAGGATCATTTAGCTCTGAGGCGACGATGTATTTAAGGCGCAATCGATCGTTCGCGCACCGGTTTGTTCGGGCACAGCTTTACGACCTGACAATGATTGCAGACTCTGTATCGCATATAAATACACGTAGTATCATTTCTGATAGTATGCTATTATGAACTTAGTGTTCCAGAGGCACTGCCATCTGATAGCATATAGGCCTAGCTATGATCACAGAAACAGAGCATGGAATCAGCGATATAACTTGCACAAGTTTAAGTTCATTGTTCAAGAAACGACCAGGAGAAGTGTAAATAGACAAGGAACACTGTGGTCCTTCGGTAAAAGTGAGACCGTTTTTTTTCTATTTTCATTGATTTTCAACACTCAGTCTGATTATTTGAATTTTGGCAAGTGTTCATCTACTCTCCACTGTCCAGTGAAGGACGAGATGTGATCAACAAAGTGCCAGCTAGAGTGACTCATATTAGCAACAATGTCCCAACTGGAGAGACCCCTCATCCTGAGCTTTCCCATAAAGGGTTTAAATCGTCTTTGAAACTAGAGAAATATCTAGCAATCCTGCAGTATGCTCAACGTGTATCGATGACTTCATTTACATGTATGTGTAGAAACCACAAGCTACCTATTGAAGCAGGTAGTCGTCATGGGGTTTTACGAGAAAACAGAATATGTACATATTATAATGAGGAAATGAGAGACGAATTCCATTAAATACCATCACATTATTCTTAATTAGAGAAAAATAATGATACCACATGTACAAGCCATAGCCACCCAATGACATTATGCTGGTAAGCTGACCGCTTCATATTGCTAGGTGGGTGGTATGGCCTCTGTTTAGTCATCTTGAATTCGCCGTTTTTGATAAGTTGACTAGATGTATTTTTATATGTCTATATGCAATACAAACTTTATACATTCAAGGTAAAATCATGTTTTTAATAAATTTGACAATAAGATTTGTTTTCCTAATTTTGCCGCGATCTTGAAATAGCGGCCGTATTAGATTTCTCCATTTTGATAATTTGACTACTTGGATTTGTATGTGTCCCTGTGCAAAATGCATTTAAAACATTCAAGTTAAAATCATTTTTATCATCACAATACAATTTATTGTTTTTTTTCTGAATTTAGCCGCCATCTGAAAAATTGCAATCGTCTTGGATTCTTACATCTTGATAATTTGACTACATGTGTCTCTATGTGACTCTATGCAAGATACACTTTACACATTCAAGTTATTATATTTTTTATCAGCAAAAAAAAATATCGTAATGATATTTTCTCTGCATGTACGCGCCATCTTAAAAGTGGCGGACATCTTGATTTGTTTCTACTTGAGTCCATAGCTAGTTGCAAAGAGTATCATCTTAGCAAACTGTATGCAAATTTTGATGCTTTTACTATCAACTGAGCCATTCTTCTGATCATCGCCACAAATCTGCTGCACTAGTAGAGTTAAGTAGGCAATTTTTCTAATTACCGAGATGGTGATCAATTCGTATAAATAAAACATCATTGAGCCATTCCAGAGTGCACATGCATGGTAACAGAAATTCTCTCTTTATCTATTTCTGATGGTATAAGCAAGCGTGAAGACGCGTCTCCACTCAATACAATTTGGGGCAAATATAATGCTCGGAAAAGTTAAAACATTTAGGCCTACTAACGTTAATTATCGGCCACTACACTTTGGTTTCACGCAGCAGAAAAACGCTTAATTGATAGTTGGTTCAGAGAAAATTTTGAAATAATATTGCTGATGATCCACTTGGCGGGGTTAAGAACGGTTTGGTGTGCAACAACTATAGTAGGTCTATGTATCTCGAATAGGAGGTGGTCCGCTAAGGGTTAATCATTTTAACCCTTTAACCGCCGGTGTCGCATATATTCGTGTTTTCATTTTGTATTAGCACATTAAGTACGACATTTTAAATATGTTAAAGACAAAAAATGACATCGACCAGCAAGATTTGAAAAGAGTTAACCCCCATTTTGTCAAATCTGAATAATTTTCACTCACTTGAAGTTGTGGATCGCGTCAGCGAGACACAACTTCAAGTGGGTGGAAATTCACATTGAATAATTCGGCGGTTAAAGGGTTAAAAGCATTAGGCCTGTGTCTATGGGAAATATTTTGTACTGATAAAAACGAAAATTCGTGCATAAATAAAATGTGGTATTTTTCACATGGCTGGAGCATTCTTATTTTTCCCACAAAAAGCTTGCACTTTGAGATGACCGCTACATCACTCATAAAGGTATATATATATATATGTATGAAAATGTATATATATGTATGAAAACGCTGTTTCCCATCATCTCTATATTCATA
The DNA here is from genome assembly GCA_964017125.1 of Flabesymbios commensalis. NCBI lineage: Eukaryota > Metazoa > Annelida > Polychaeta > Terebellida > Flabelligeridae > Flabesymbios > Flabesymbios commensalis. Next base: position 44,021,639 of record OZ024907.1, read on the forward strand.
TGATTTTTTTTAATTATGCTATCTCCGCGTATAATTTATTACCAGGATTAACTTTATATGCTTTCAAGGGCCGCGCTCTGAAGTAATTATAAACGTTGAGGTAACATTAAAATTAATTTTCAACAATACATGCAAAAGCGGTAAGCCATCCTGTAACAGCCCTGTATCATATAGCAAGTACACAGCGGAGAAACGTGTAATATTGTAAATCGAGTGTCCATCTATTTCAGCTACCAACACATTTATGTGGGCAGGTTTATTTACTAAATATAGGCGGTGCTATTAAACACGAGCCATTGTCCCAATTCTGGGTCTATGTTGGCCCACTGTTCATGACGTTGGCCCACCATTGAATCAGCATTGGATCAATGTTTCGTATTCACCAGGGTATTAGCAAGGGACTATAAAGTAATAAATATAATTTATATAATTTATATCCTCCTGATTATGAACGTGTATCTAAAGCAAATAATTTGCTATATCCTGTTTATTCTAGTTTACAGAATCAACGCCCGCGACAGTTCACCTAGAAGTTAGCAGTTATTGTTTTTGGGTAATGGCAAAAGTATACTCGCTTTTATATCATTACACTGTCACTTTTTCACACATTCTGTCAGTTATTTCACATATCCTCTATCATTGATTTTCGGACACACACGGATCTTGGAGAAATTAATTTTTAGTCGTATAGTGTGAATATGTTATCACTGTTTGCAGTACATCTATGATCATGCAAAAACCCGCCCATCAGCTAAAGCGCAAAACATATAGATAACAAGAGAAAAACACAAGGCATGACAAGACAATAAGTTTATCACTGGTTTTCGGTTAACTTTCAATGATAACAATTATTATATTTTATATTTTCATCACATGGCATTGTAACATTTTTTGAGACACTTTTATCTCTATAATTATAACCTTTAAACACTAAGGCAACTAATCAAATATATGCATGTTAGCATATATAACCCTCTATGGCAAATAACCAAATAAATAGTATGTGCGAGCACTTGAAACATTTGAATCTCCATATAACTATTGTACTTATATGGTAACTAGTGAAAAAAACTCACTTAAATAAAATAATTTGGCAGTTGAAGGGTTAAATCCTGATCTACATTGGACGTTGACAATGCTGCACATGTGGTTTCAATGTGTACCCCAGCCAGCCGTCCAGCTAGCTTTTAAATCTAGGTCTAACGGTACTTAAAGGGTCAGCAGTAATTTTGGTGTGTAGGCCTTCTATGCCTCAGCGGGGGGGGGGGGGTGATAAAAGTGGATTTTTTGGTTTCAACTGGTTGAAAATATTTTCAACGTACCCCCGGTAGTTTCAACGTACCCAAGGGGGTAATCTGAACCTCTAGGGGGGAGGTAACTTGTAACTGGTATTTTTCTAGTTTCAGCCTACCGTGGGGTACGTTGGAACTAGATCAAACGAACAGCACCTTAAAATATATATCATTGTTCTATAAAACAACATAATATGTGGGATATTTTATTGGAAATAAAATGTAATACGTGCGAGATAATATTATTATGTCGCACATATTACACTTCCGTGAAATTGTTATTACCAGGTGAACACTTCATATGAAAGGAAAATATGTCATATTGTTTGTGAATACATGGTAATGATACCGTGATAGCACATGTGATATAAAAAGGAAGTTGGAGCCTGGCTCAGAGTATACAGGTTGGAACACATGTTCCTCACTCTCAGCCATCACAGGGGGGTTTGCGGATACAAAGAGCGCTTTGACTTCTTCCGGGTATTTCCTCGTGGCGTCAAAGACACCCAGCGTCCCAGCAAACACGAGACGCGTACCCAATGTCGGTTCAATGTTGGCTCGCCGTCTACGACGTCGTTCCAACATTGATCCAACATTGGGTAAACGTATCGTGTTTGCTGGGGTGGCCAATCAATTCTTCATATTAACATAATTCACTCCCGAAATTGATGTTTAAAAACTTTACTAAATGTAACGATGTGTGCTAAATATTGTATGTAAGGAAAGGTATATTACATCGTAACAAATGACGTTGCTCAAAAACTGTAGTTTTATGTTAAGTCACTGTGTGCGACGCTGGACCAACATTCAACAAACATTGGGTACGACGGAAATCAGCTTGAAGGCATACTAAATAACGTACTACTATATTTTATTCAAAATAATATACCTGTGCTGCTAGATGCATTATGTTATTGGCATGCTAAGAAATCATATACTCAAATCCTATACAGTACGCTGCCAAATTAACATATATCATGATATATAATATAACTATATTACACTACTATCTCCTGTATTGGCAGCCAATAGAGCATTACCATAATAATATTGTAGTACCTAGCATACGAAGGCATTGTCCCGAAGATATTGACTGCAAGTCTGGTTACAAAAGGGTACAAGAGATACCATGTAATTCAATACTACATTAGTTCAATGTGATTTTTAAGACGTAAGGGTTAATTATGGTTGGTCAGCGAGTGATTATAACCTTCATCAGTGCACCATGCAGACACTTGACCAAGGTCCTTGCTCTGTCCATCAGAACCAAAAGATGAAAGTGTTTGACCAAGGCTATGGCTTGCATTAAGATTTGACGTTACGACTCATTGACACCAATACCGGTAATTAAAGTATGTTGTTTTGCACAGATTAGGCTGTATAAACAAAGCTATTATTGCCGTCAACAGATACGCCCCCAAGCATCAAACATGAGATGTTATTTTAATGTTGGCTCACCCTCAGTAATATTTTGGCCCAGTGAAAACACATCGATGTGTGTTTGGTATGTGCATAATTGATATATACACTGTGGGCGTCAAGAGAACTAATACAAACCATCGTGTTGACGTGATAAATTATTGACCAAAAATTATTATCAATATTAATAAGTAAATATTTTTGGTAAAGGTTAAATTGATGTGAATAATCTAGCAAAAATTGAACCAGGTATCTAAAAGTAATAGACTATTATCTATTACTTGACCATCAATTGCTATTACTATTACTTTCATTTTTTTCGCGATATATCACTATTGCAGTGAAATTGCTGTTATTATTATTTTCCCAACCCTGGTTTGAGGTCAACACTAGCTGGATGGACGCTTAGTTTTTGGTTGTTATTTTACTGCCCGGCGGTACGTGATAATTGGGTCGATATTTTTTATGTTAGTCGGCGTCCACGTTCGATCAGCATTGGCTCGACGTCTCTTGTGCACCGTAGCGGCAGATGTGCTTTTTGTTCCCATGCAGCGGCTTTTTAATTTATTGGCATATATTGCACACCCATCACCATCATCATACATTGTATCTAATGTACCATGTACCATGATGTACCATGTTTCATGATAAAAGATTTACTGGTTGGAATTAAAGTCAGCAAGAAAAACTGGGTCCAAGTATGCTATCCTACCTCTATTTAAAATTACACGTGAATGACGGCCTTGATTGGTCTTGCTATGTGGGCCACTTGTTTATTGGTCAGGGGTAGAATAACATACTAATTGGACCAAAAAAAACTGCAGGAGAGGGACAGATTATTTTCTTCATCATTTAAACATTATATTCTAATAAATTAGTTTGCCCAAAATATTCTGAAGACAGTATGCACAATGTCAACATATTGAGTTTTGGCTTAATCATCATTGTGAAAAATTAAAGAGTAGGCTACATCTTCATCTTAGAATTTCATGGGTAAACATCAATAAGAAACTAATTTAATTGTTTACCTTCATTAGTGTTAGTGGCAAGCAACGACGAGTTCGTTTCCCAGACGGGGTGTTAAATCTTACTAAGAAGCCATCCACAGGTTCCAAAGGGAGATTGTCTGTCCATGATCGCCACCATAACATTTTCCGACAACGAACTTAATTGTTTTGATATGTTTTGATAAACAAAGCAAGATTAAAAAAAAATGTTGTTTACATTCATCAGATGGACATGTCTAAAATAAAATGAATTAATTAACTTCTTTTGATAACGAATAATTTGAAAACTAATAAACAGATTTTTTATTCATCACGGATATCGCCGCCATCACATAACTTACAAATTCGCTGCCCGCGCGACACAATGTCCCTGGCGTCTAAATATTTATACTGACATTTTATTAGGACGACAACGGAATTCAGTCAGAAGTATACTCTTAGCTGTTTGGTAGATTAATGCAATAATTTTCAAAACCAGGAATTCCCTAAAAATGTGACAATGTGCTGGCTGTGGCTGCTATATCCTCATCCAAACGGGTCAGAGCCCCGAGCGAATTTTCTGAACAACAACCCATAAATAATTTTCATTAAAAATCTGCGGTTTGATATGCACATGTTCCTGGTGTGTGGTTGGGACACTACACAGTATGCTCGGTGTAAGACATGTATAGTTTAAACCATAAAATACATTCACGGAGTGACAACAAATTTGCTATGTATTTTTTTTGAAAAATATGTGGTATCTAACTTCAAAGGCTTTGTGCTGGTGTGAAAAATCATGTGTTTTTATTTTATACTTATTGAGTTTAAGGTGTCACTATGCCTGAAAAAATGTTTAATTCTGCGTACTCTTATGAATGTAATTTTTAACTTGATATATTGATTGACTTTTAGATTCTGATGGGGTACTGGGATGATTGCTAGTAGTAGTACTTTTTGCCCCCATCCGGGGAGGGTCATTAGGGATCTGTTCAGTCTGTTGAATGTTGTGTTAGGCATTGTACGGAAGCACTAGACTACAGCAATCATCCAAGGGCAGCTGCAGCCTCCTCGTATCTGGCTATAATCTTCGGGCGAATTGCCAGTGGCGTACCCTGGTTCCTCCGCTCAACAGCGGAGCCAATGCAGCACCCGCATCAGTGCTAGCGCTGATGTAGGCTGTGGTAGCCTTAAATAACCGGCAATAGCGTGTTTGACATTAGGTCTCTCACGTGGGATGAATGGAGTTACCCAGGGGGAGTTATCCTTCCTATTGTTACTCGGGGGACTATCCGACCCGAGGATAGCGGAGCTGCGCAAAATGCCATAGAGTTTCAGCATTAAATTACACAGGGAAAACTCAAGTCTTTCGGCCGTTTGGGCATGTCTAGGGGTATATCCCCTAGACATGCCCAAAACCCCTTATCGGGCGAGCGAAGGAAAACGCTCTCAATAACCCACCATGCCCTATCACCCCCACCCTCACATCATCATCTGTACATCATTCATCTCATCAATTGACTACAACGTTTTTATCGTATTACAATGTCACTTAGAGGACCTTTTGTGCCGAAAAGTGACGTAAAACAAAGATTTACTACTACTACATTAGATTCTGATGTGCACACAATTCAATTATGAATGTTATGTTGGTAGATTCTATGGAAATTATGTTTTTTCCCCTTTTCCATGGGACTAAAACTAAAAAGTTTTTTTTTGATTCTGTGTAATCAAATTGCCTATGTAGACTATATAAAATAGTGTCATAAATTAACAAAGCAATCCCACGGCATTACACACGCCCTTACACATGCTGTTATCAGCACCACACCCACGAGCCCATCGTGCCGACAGGGAGAGACTGCTCTGGTCACAGAATGGCTCTTACACTATATGGCCTACTGTGGGTACTAGCCTACTTATAGGTTTGTTACGTATCATTTATTACAGTCACAAGAGTTATTTGAATAATGATGTGTCAATTTGTGGCCAACGTCACAAAAAATTGGACCACCGCAACAATCTGAAACAAACTATCCTGTTTTCAGGGTGCCTTTGAGAAAAACAACGGTCCAAGTCTTGTACTCTACCCCCGACCAATCGAAGAGTGGTTCAGCCTGTCACATGACGAGATCAGCCAACCACCGCCGTCATTCAGTTGTTATTTAAATTACGGGGTAGAATACGGGACTTATTGGCTATCACGGGACTTATTGGCTATCATGTGACCCTCTCAGAGGGTCACATGATAGCCAATCACCCCATATATGGGAGTGATTGGCTATCATGTGACCCTCACAGAGGGTCACTTGATAGACAATCACCCCATATAAGGAAACACTTGTGCCCCATCTTGTGGCAACTTTGATTTATTTGTCACAAATTTAGTCATACTATATAAGGGGTGATAGATCATCTTTAAGCCAAAACTAGTACGAGATTCTTAGCCAATCACGTAGTCAAGAATGGATGAGGGCTATTAGGGAGCCCAGCCAATCAAATCCCACAACTGATAATTGCTACATTGTGCATAGGCCAATTGCAGCCCCTCCCTAAACGTGTAACATGCTTCAGATGCATGGTGGGATAATATGACCAACTATGTCAGCTATGACTTGGTATACTTTGTCCGATGGCAATGTTTTTTTCAACCATTATTATGCCACAAAGCATTGGCTTATGACGGAGTGGTGTAGATCAAGAACGAGACCGCATGAACAAAATAATGAGGTCCTCTGTCAATCAATGCAATACCACGTGTGTTGCATGGCCCAATCATTTATTTTTGTTTGTGACGTCACTGGTGGTACCATACAACAGGGGCAGTAGAGGCGTGAAAAGGGGGAGGGACACCTAAACAGAAAACATTGACCAGCCAGCTGGTTTACCGTTGGGCCAGCATCGCGGATAGTGGACCAATATTTACAATACACTAGGCCTACATGTCAAATAGTCAAAATTTTGAAATACGCTATGTAGGCATAATTTTACGCAATTTTCTAAGATGTTGAGATTATTTTGAAAAATGGTGATTGCATGAAAATCTGTTGAGAATTGACTGAGAAATCAGCTAAAATCATGCGATCCCGGTTGATTGTTTTTAACCCTTTGCCTGCTAATCATGACAATAGTCGTTTTAAATTCGTTTTATCACCCGATTAAACCACCGTTATTGGGAGTGAAATGACCATTTAAAGGGACTGGCCCAGGCTAAAATCATAAAAAAATGGGTAATTTTATTTTGACTTCTTAATATGACCATATGATGTAAACATGTCCATAGACTAGAACTGCAAAAGTTGTTTTAATTTTTCCGCTGCGCATTCACTAGTTAGACTAGATATAGAGACGAAATTCCCGTATTTCTAATAATTTTTGACATGGTTGTCAATAATTAGAAATCAGGAATTTCGTCTCTATACACTGTATCTAGCCTATCTGGTGAATGCGCGGCAGAAAAATTAAAACAAAAAATGAAATCACCGATTTTTTAATGATTTTAGCCTTGGCCAGTCCCTTTAAACATCAAGACTTGTAAATGTTTGGTCTCAAATTAAACAAATAATTAAGCAAAAAATATTTAAAATATGCCTAACTTTCAATCACTTGAGGTTGGGGAGCGAGACACAACCTCATGTGGTTGAAAATGTGTCAGCCTCACGACCAGCTGAGACTTATTATTGTCCTGTGCTGCAGTATTATTAAAAGTCAAATTAAATCTGCCACTTTTGTGTTGCATGTTTTTCATAATTACTCCTGAGTTTTGACATGACATTTATACATTATAAGTAGAGCTATAGGCCCTATAGATTTTAAAGGTATATATATATATATAGAAACTATAAAGACAACCAACGAGGAACCTTGCGAAACATTTTGACCAGACATTTTCATCTTATATAGCCTAGTTTATGTTTTACGGGCATATTTCATCAGAATGGTCTACAATAATTATAAAAATAAATACTTATTGACGGCTTAAAAGGCCTACGTTTAATAGCTAAAATTGGGGCGCGCATGCAAATAAAAAGACACTCGCATGCTAGCTTTTTTTGGCAACGTAGACGCAATAATCACTGTATCTATAGGTAACAAACCAAGATTATTTATCACAAATGGTTCCCATCTTGGATTTGTGGGTGAAATATAAATCAAATCATCTCAAAACCCCAAGCAATGAATTTATCGATCCCAAATCGTATGGAAACGATAAATTACACATACAAATCTGGTAAATCAATGGAAATTTGATTTTCGTATTACATTTTGGCGGCCATTTTAAATATCAGGCAAAAATTCCGCCCACACTTTTGTGAGAGGCATGGGGGCTATTTTTATTCTTTATTAGTTGTAGAAGGCAAATTAATCATAAAACGAACCTCCGGAAGCAACGGGGTCACGGAATTACCAAATATGATCCAACTAATAAACATGTGATTTATCAGGGTGTTTATTGTCTACGCATATATGGGATCGACGTTGTAGACGATGGGCAAGCTTCAAAGCAGCATTAGGTAAGTGCATCTTGTTTGCTGGGAACAAGAAACGTTTACCCAATGTTGTTGTAATGGCGGTCCACCGTCTACAACGCTGGCCCATCATCACTGTAATGTGGATGAACGCTTCCTTTTTGCTGGGATACACAGGGAATCGACCATTGTTTCACGATGTGACTATAGTATAAGTTTTTTTTAAATTATGACTTAAACTTAGTATAGACATTACAACATCACCGGGATATCATATAACACGTTCAGAAATTTACAAGTCGCTGGTCTAATAATAAACCAGAATTGAGCCGATGCCTCGTGGTCGGGGAGGGGGTTATAATTTTAGCAGCCCTGGAAACCTTAACAGGTGGATTCAAATGCCGCCCAGGTTATGCAACGAAGGTCTTAATGTTATTTGCCTATCCGAGTGAAATGTCCATTTATACGACCTATACACATTTCCCAGCGCCTATATACCATCTTTACAAAGCTAAAGAAAGGCTTTGAACTACCTGTAATTTACTTAACTTGCTGTGATAAGAAAGTTTAACCCTTTCAGCCTCTCGTCGCATTTATGCATCGAATAGAATATTTGATCAAGATGTATTCAATGATATATATTGATGTAAATGGCATAAACATGCCACGACATATGGACGACCTTATCTTTGATTTCTATCTTTTATATTGTACGTATTTTTTTTATAAAAACACAGCAAAACTTTTTCATTCACTTTAATAATTGTGGCAGGTGATTGCAAACGTGTTTTTAGAGGGTCAATAAAGAAATATAACGATTTTGTTACATTTTTAAAGAATAAAATACCACAGAGATGCTTACGTTGTATGAGGGTTTGGAAAGTTATGTATTGGAGCTTGATCGCCAAAATAAGACCAAAATCATAACTAACAGTTAGTCAGATATGAAATAATTTTTTATTTGTATTATTGTTATTATAAACACTAAGTGGAGTCTATATCCTTTCCAGCGCCATAGTGTATTATAACGTAGCGTTATTGCGGCTGTCAAAACGCCGGGGTCATTTCCCTGCCGGGCGTCCGTAGCGTACTCGGACGGATGGGAAAATCAATCCCCACAACGCCACTATCATTTTGCCGTAGAAGCGTCAGTATTGTTTATTGAGATGCCATATTTCGAGCACATTTTTGTTATCTTCCCACATAATTAAAGCTAAACAAATTGGACCATGAATACATGTACCTGTGTTGATATTGCAACCAAGGTATGGGGCTTTTCTAACAATTCAGTTTGTCGGTAAATGGAAACAAACATGACACAATTATAAAAAAAAATCGTTGCTTAAAATCATCTGATACAAAACAATATTGGAAATTACTTTTTGAGAATGGAAATAAAACTCCCCAAAATAATGTCACACTGAATGATTTTAAAGAACATTTCTCAAATTTGAACACTGACTATACATCTGAAGAAGTTATATTTAACTTAACAAGTCATGATAATGACGATACTATATTAAATTCATCTTTTTTAGTAGATGAAGTTAAAAAATGTATACACAAATTGAAGAGTAATATATGTCCAGGCCCAGTTTTTAAATTATTCACCTCAAAATATATTGGAGCACTATACAGATATTTTTAATGTAATCTTTAAATGTGGAGTGGTACCACAACAGTGGTGTATCGGCTACATTCGCCTTTTATATAAAAACAAAGGTGACCCAAATGACCCGAATAATTATCTTGGAATTACAATAGCAAGCTGTTTAGGCAAACTCTTTACAACTTTAATAAATTCTAGACTTGATAAATTTGTTGAAGATATGGAATTAATTGGACCAGAACAAGCCGGCTTTAGAAGTGGATATTCTACTGTAGATCATATTTTCGTGTTAAATTATTTGATTGACTTCTATCTGTTTCGTAAGAAACGTTTATATGCATGTTTCATTGATTATAAAAAGGCTTTTGACTCAATTCAGAGACAACAGCTGTGGATGAAGCTTTGTAATCTTGAAATACAAGGGAAATTATTTAATGTAATATATGATATGTATAAAAAAGTAAAGTCGTGTGTAAGTTATGGAGGGCAATGCAGTGATTTTTTTACATGTGAGATTGGAGTTAGGCAAGGGGATAACCTTTCACCTCTATTATTTACCATTTTTCTTTCAGACCTAAAGTCTTACTTAGTGAACAAACATAATGGTCTATCAAATATCCATGATATTGCCACTGATATAATGGATGATAACCTTGTTTGCTTTCTGAAGATAATGTACTTTTATATGCAGATGACACAATGTTACTCGCTGAATCACCCGAAGAATTACAAACAGCTCTGAATAGCATGAATTTGTATTGTGATGATTGGAATTTAAAAATTACCGTTTCAAAGACCAAAGTGGTATTTTTTTCCAGAGGTAAAATAAGAAAGCACCCTCATTTTTATTTAGGAGATAAGCTGCTTGAAATATGTTCTGATTATTTATATCTTGGTGTAAAATTTAATCATAATGGAAAATTTTCTAAAGCTCAACAGGAACTCTTTGATAAAGGTAATAGAGCAATGTTCAGTATTTTGAAAAGAAGTAGACAACTTAATCCCCCCATAGACTTGCAATTACATCTGTTTAATGCTATTGTTCTTCCAACGGTGTTGTATGGCTGTGAAGTATGGGCACCTGAAGATTGTGTCATATTAGAGAAACTACAGCTACGTTTTTGTAAATATATTTTATCTGTAAATAAATGTACATACAATAACATGGTATATGTAGAATTGGGTGTTCTCTCCCTCAAGGTACATGTCAAATGTAGAGCCATATGTTTTTGGGCCTGTTTGATTACGGATCAAAAATGTAAACTTTCATCATTAATTTATAAATTGTTTTACTGTATGTTTGAGCTAAATATTTACGAATCAAAATGGATATTGTGTATTAAGAATAGTTTGATAGATTGTGGTTTTCCAGGTGTCTAGAATGCTCAGCACATCCCCAATAGTTTTGAATGTTTCAAGGAGATAATTAAAAGACGTTTAGAAGATCAATTTATACAGAAATGGTCGAAAGAATTATTTAATAGTGGCAAATGTACAAACTATAGGATTTTCAAAACTAATTTCATTCTAGAAAAATACCTTTTATTAACTGCACCGAATATAAGAAAACCTATAACCCGTTTCAGATGCAGGAATTCCAAACTTCCCATTGTACTCGGTAGTTTTTGTGGTATTTCACGTGATAGACGTACCTGCACCTTATTCCACAACAGATTCATCGGTGATGAATATCATTATCTTTTCGAATGAGGGCACTTTGAAAGAGACAGAAAAAAATTATCAAGCTGTTACTTTTATGATAGACCTTCAACATTTAAAATGCATGCATTAATCTCAAGTGAAAACCGGGAGTTATTGTATCACCTAGCACAACTTATTATTATTATAAATAATGTAATGAATGGTTTAAATTAAAAACGATTGGCATGCCCTTGTCAAAGGTATGTTATATTTACTCACCCTGTATCGCATACCAGGCTTCTCATGTCCTACGGGATCCTGAATTAACTACCTTGTTACCTTGTTACCTTGCTAATCTGTCCATTATGGTTATTTTTGGCCCCTTTTCAAGTATATATTTGGAAGACAAAGAATTGCGACGAAAACAATATAATATGAAAAAACTGTTTACTGGAATATGTCTGACACTATGCTGCTAAAAATAAATGACTAATTTGAATTAATTAGCATGTTAATTACCTAAACGAAACTAACGGTTCAGTACGTTATGGCATTGGTAACATGTGTACTGAGAAGAATGTGGCCAAAAGCCCCAGAACGTACTCATGTGTTAAACAAAGTCTATCCCAGTTGGTGATAGATAACGTCTTGTACCGTTGTGGCGTTCCCACTCCCGAACAACCATATATTTGTAGACCAATTTTAAATCTATTTACAGCATTCCAACGCGTTACGATATTACCACAAAAAGCTTCCGTTGGCGAAATGATTGATAAGACCTACATTCTTACACAAGTTGCATAAAACAATGCATGCGTCCAGGAAACTTGTGACAAAAGTGGCTGGATTTTTATCCATAGACTATCGTAGTGTTGCAAAAAATGAAATGAATCGGGCTTTAGGCCACCTTTGTGCACATATAGGCTAAACTGGGCCAGGAGAACCTCCTGAGGATGGTGAGATGATTGAGATGACACTGTCCTCCAGACACAGGACTCGAAATTCGAGCCCTGGCGGTCTGAGGCCAAGCACGCTACCTCTCGGTCCCGGAGGCTCCCCACAATACTGACTTTCACACGTGGATGGGGAAGAAACATTTTTTGTTTCTTTCAAACCGCCGAGACCGGGAACCGAACCCCGAACTCGTGAAAGGCAGCGGTGCTAACCACTCCCCTAGGGCTCCCGCCCATCGTAGTGTTGCATGGTATACTTCACATCTTTGTAATACTTACAGAGGATCAATTTGTTTTATAAGACAATATAGCCAGATTTTAGTGGCATATATATAGATAACCGTATAATGTCACTATATAATATTTAGTTATTTATTGTCAATATGCATTGACATATTTCAAATATATTAGAAGTAACACATATTTAAAATAACAATTATTTGGTGTACAAAACCATGTCATGTTCGGAATCATAAACCGCCAGTTGCTACTGAACAATCAATCTAGTCGGCCCATCAGCACATAACCCTATGCCTGATACTCCAATTCAGGATCCCCAATAGTTGCATTTTCTGAACAGGACAATACAATAACTGAGTGGAATCTTCTTCCACTGGCTGTTGATTAATCTATATTAGCACTGAAAAAACGAGAGAAAATTGATTGTAACCTGTTTTCGTATGACGCCACTTTTAATTTCGCCTATTATTTAAAATGCTCAACAGTTACAATCTGGGACTCATCGGATCGGGAATCAGCATGGTCGAATTGTATAAAAACAACATGAAAACCGTGTAGGGTAAGGCCTATATGTTCCAAAAAATGTTCACTGAAAAATCATATTATAAATATTGATGAATCAGACTATAAACCCATAAACACAATGCACAACCAGCCCTCTATGTCAACAATCACTATAGAATCAAATCGTTGCTGTGACAGCCACCCCGGCCAACACGATACTGCTGGGTTATTGTTGGGCCAGCGTCGCAGGTGGTGGGCCAGCATTAAGCTAGCATTGGCTTAATGTATCGTGTTGGCTTGGCACAATGTACCTCATCGCTATACTTATTCTTGGCACAGAGAGGCTGCAGTGTATATACCGTAATTGCTTCAGTATGTGAAGAAAACGCCAGAGAGTATTAAACCGTAAACGAGTTATTGCTATCACTGCCATAGCGTAATACACCATGGGTGACGCACACGATTTAAAAATGAAATAGAGAGAAATGTGGGTGGTATTACGCAGTATTACGCTGTGGCATTTAGACCCCTAGCTGATTTTTTGCCACATCTCAATACGTTGCGGCAGTTGATAGTGGTGTTTTGAGATACGAAATTTCGGGCCGTCTGATTACGCTGTGGCTGAGATACGCTGTATGTATGCGGCGCTGCAAAGGATATTCCATATAATATGGCTAATATGAGAAGTGCATAGAATACAAACAAAATAAATTATCATAATAAGAAGGATACAAAACATAATGTAATGTAAATATTTTTATGTAAATTAAACATAACATTCATAATTGAATTGTGTGCACATCAGATAAGAAAGATAGAAGCTCAATATGTTTTTATCTTATAATGGATCTTCGTATGACCGATTTCCGTCTGACACTTTCCGCTTTGATCTGCCCCTTCTAACAGTTTGATCCGTCCGTATAAATACGCCTTATACGAAAGTCGAGGCACGACTCTCCTCATCGCCTTGATAAAATATTGGTTAAACTGGTGACTTTCATCTCCTTAACCGTTACAGCGCTTATATATTTTGATTAACCCTAGCAGACCAAAGGGTTATTTTATATCCCAAATTTAAAACAGCTCGAGTAATGTAAATATAAAAGTCACCTCTATCACTTCTAAAGTGCAGAAAAACAAAACAGCCGAAACAATTAAACCACTTTAAAATTATAAGTTCAAATTATCGTGTGTGTTTTAATTACACCCCCTTCCCCGAAAAATAAGTCAATTCCAAACGATTTACGTCAAAACTGAAAAAGGCTAGTAAAAGAAAATGGAAAAAAATTAATGACATAAAAATATTCCGACACATTACAGATTAAAGATAAGCTGGAGAGTCTACTGCTTATATTTCGGGAGCGAAATACATTTTATAAAATAAGCGCGTCAGACCTGGTGTTGATCGGCTTTACCCAAAAAGCACGAGACGTTGACCCAACACCGATTAAATGTTGGATCAACGTCTATGACACTGGTCCAACCTGAGGCCAGCATTGGCTGAACGTCTCGTGTTTGCTGGGAAGGGCGTTGTGAACTCTCGCTAACCTGCAGCTAATGTCACCTGGGATGCACGACATTTTAACGGGTTTGTCCGGCGTGCTTGACCGTCCCGTTTGGGGAGGGGACCATGACCAATAAAATTAGAGGTGAGGATCACCGTCAATGGATGCATTGATCCTACAAAGAACATCGTGACACGATTTTCGGGCGAGTTGTTATTAGTGTGTCTTTCTATATTCCTTGATTGCAGAAAGCCATCATATTGATATGTTCAAAGCAAATTGCCCAAATTACAAGACTCCTCATAATATTTTTTCTATAGGCCTAGTAACGTCATGAGGGGAGATAGACAGAAATAAAAAATTATAAAACCATGAAACTGAATTTTAAAATCTTGCTCCGTCTACTGCTTGACACATATAGGCTATAAAAAAATGAATAGCAACCGAGAAAAATCTACTCTCAGGAGCTGGTGAAACAGACTGTAGACCCAAGGAAATTCAATAGACATTCATTGGTATAGACCTAAACGCTAAAGTGGACATCTACCGAATTATCATGGCGAGGGCGACGGTGTTTGGTGTGTTTTAGAATTTTAATTTGTGTTCAATTCAAGATCAATTTCAATAAAAAAAAGATACACAAACTCAATGAAATAGATTCTAGGCCACATTCTATGAACTAATATTATAGTCCAGTAAATCAAAACTATAATGGTTGATGATAAATTTGCCCTACCTGTATTTCCAGACATGGTGGTGTGGTAGCCGTGACGTCCTCTCTCTCGATCACGATGGCAAAATTTAATCTGAAACGCTCATTCTGATTGGTCGCATAGGTGATATCATGAAGGGTTGGTGGCCCACGTGGCTCACACCTCACGCCCGCCAGGCGCGCGTGACTATTCTCACCACTGATGCGCGTGAGTTGTCACAACTGACGCGCGTGAATTAACACTACTGACGCGCGTGAGTTAACACTACACTCTAAATAATATAGGTTCTTTAGAAGGAAACCTTCAGTACTATCACCATGCAACCCTAAGGGTTCTCCTGGGGTTGCATGGTGATAGTATTGAAGGGTTCTTTTAAAAAAAAAACTATATTGTTTAGAGTGTACTGATGCGCGCCAGATGCGCGCGACCTCAACGGGATTATTTGACAGATATACCGCCATAAGGGAGTCGTTGCATGCTGTGTGGCATGGTACTAATCAACTAGTCCGCAACAACCATCTAACAGAAGCTGAAGCCTTCACGAGTACGTTTTTGTTCCTCTCAAAGCCGCAGCTTTCGCATCAGAGAGCCTTCATTTGAGTGATAGTATAAATCTTTACTAAACACCAGTGCGGTTTTCAAAAAAGGTAAAAGCACCACAGATCTGAAATGAGTGTTCGTCGGTCTTCACTTTAAAACTTTAAATAGGAAAGCTTCTAAATACCTATGAGCACAATCTCAAACCTTGGTTGGCGATCAGATCCAATGTGCGGTATACAATTTACCTTACTCCCCAAAAATACTGAGGAATTTGACATTTTATTAAACAGGGAGTGGTTGTCCATATGGACAGTGTCTAGTGTGTAAGCTGTTTTTCTTAGATAAATGTACACCCAAAGTTTTTCAGGAAGAACATACTTTCTTAAGTAACTCCATGTACTTGCAGGCCTGTTCTTGTTGCTGGATTAGAAATAAATAGCAAAGTAGTCTGCATATAAATAATTTTAGATGCCTGCAGGTAAAGCCTTGACGTGTTAACTTTTTTGTAAATATATTTGGCAACACAATGTTTCCTTGTCGGACACCTTCCTCTTGTGAACATAGTGTTATCTAATCTGATTTTACATTTTTTCCCTTTTTAACCTTTTGGCTGCTGGCTCAGCAGGATGCGTGAGCCATCACTGCTGACCAAGTTTACCCTTTCATCACCATATTTTTCCAAATAAGGTTTGTTAACATTAGGCCAACCATAGATAAATAGTATTCTAATTTGGACTAAAAAGTGCAATAATAGATATATTACAGGCCCATGTATGATCATCTGCCAACCAAATTCAATAAAAGCAGGGTCAAATCAGCATAAAATTGGGGAAAATAGCTTTTTGAAGTTTTGCGTAAGTTCTGTTCATTTGAGATGTCTATGGTGGTTGAAACTCACCAAGATCCCAGAATGGAGCTATACCACAACACCCCGAGAGGTTACAGGGGGTAAAATGAGGGCTGGAGGGGTAATACCCCATCAAATTACCCTTATGTCACCCCTTTCTCGTAAGGCAGGAATGGACCAAATGACAAAATGATTGTCATGTTTGGACCAATGGCTAGTACTTCAAATACATTTGATGAATTCCAACCCAAGTACACATGGTGACATGGGTTGAGGCTGGGCGTCACAGGGGTGTTACCCCAAGGTCATGACAAGGTCATCTCAAGGTCACAGGAAGGTCAAATCAGCTCCAGATAGGTGAAAATAGCCTATTTTTGTTGGTGTTGCTTCAATTCAGCTCACTTGAGATGTCTATGGTGGTTGAAACTCACCTAGACCCCAGCATGGAACTATAAACAAAAACACCCCAAGAGGTTACAGGGGTGATATAAGGGCTAGAGGGGTAATACCCCATCAAATCACCCTTATGTCACTCCTTACTCATATGACAGAAATGGACCAAATAACACAACGGTTATCATGTTTGGACCAATGGCCAGTACTGTACTTTAAATACATTGGATGAATCCCAACCCAAGTACTCATTGTGCCATGGGTTGGGGTTGGGCTTGACAGGGGTGTTACCCCAAGGTCATAACAAGGTGATCTCAAGGTCACAAGAAGGTCAACTCAGCTTAAAGTAGGTGAAAATAGCCTATTTTTGTTGGTTTTGTTTCAATTCAGCTCACTTGAGTTGTCAATGATGGTTGACACTCACCTAGACTCTAGCATGGAAATATACCAAATCACCCCAATAAGTTGTAGGATTAATGTAAGGGCTAGAGGCGTAATACCACATCAAATCACCCTTATATCACCCCTTTCTCATATTCAGAAATGGACCAAATAATTCGACGATTGTCATGTTTGGACCAATGGCCAGTAGGCTTATACTTCAAATACATTGGATGCATCCCAAACCTAAGTACACATGGAGACATGGTTTGGGGTTGGGCTTGACAGGGGTGTTACCCCAAGGTCACAACAAGGTCATCTCAAGGTCACAGGAACTCACCTACACGCCAGCATGGAAATATACCAAAACACCCCAAGAGGTTGCAGGGTTAATACAAGGGCAGGAGGGATAATACCCCCATCAAATCACCCTTATGTCACCCCTTTCTCATATGGCAGACATGGACCAAATAATTCACCGATTGTCATGTTTGAGCCAATGACCAGTACTTCAAATAAACATGATGAATCCCAACCAAAGTACACATGGTGACATGAGTTGTGGTTGGACTTGACAGGGGTGTTACCCCAAGGTCATAACAAACTTTTCGCAATGTCACAGAAAGGTCAAATCAGCTTAAAATAGGTAAAAATAACCTATTTTTGTTGGGTTTACTTCAATTCAACTCAATTAAATTACAAAACTAATGGCACCAACGGATTCCCCATACCCGAAAACCTAGCCATTAATTGTTATTATATGATTACAAGGTACCGAGATATGGCATAGTTTAACTTTCTGATGGCTGACATGATTTGTGACATTGACCCATGGTGTGACCTTGATCTTGAAACACAAAAAATTGCACCAACTGCTTCCTCATACCCGAAAACGTAGGTGTGGAGCTATTATTTGGTCTTATATCAGGACAAGTCACTGAGATATGGCATATTTTCACTTGCCGGTGGCTGACCTATGACCTATGACATTGATCCAGGGTGTGACCTTGACCTTGAATGACAAAAATAATGCCACCAACGCATTCCCCGTACCCGAAAACCTAGGTGTAGATCCCTTACTTGTTTTCATATGACGACTGGCTACTGAGATATGGCGCATTTTCACTTTCTGCACTATTCTTGTGGTGGCCATTTTAAATATGAAAATTAAACCCGAATGTAGGCAACTCATTTTTGAAAACATCTTTTGGTAAGATATGAACCCAGTTTTGTTAAAATCGCCTTCCCAAAATTGTGTCTAAGTTGAGTTTTTTGGGGGGTTAAAACAAGCGTAATATTATATTTACTTTGGTTAAAATGACCACAGTATTGTTGGCAAATAAACCTTTGCTGTCAGCGTGCACCTAGCTGTTATGTGTAGTTCTAAAATGCCCGCTAGGTTGCGCCTTTGCGGTAAACAATCGGAAAAACTAGATACACAATCAACGCCAAACACGATCCTCATTTATTCCCACCACGTATAACAAGCATAATATCTTTATTTTTAATATAATTAGTTTTTCATTGCGACAATACCCACTCTTATTTCGCTCGTTTTTTCACACGTATATGTCATAAAACGTATATATACGTGTTTAACAGTTGAAAGGTTAAAAAACTATTTGTGGCCTTTTGAGGATCAAGAAATATGCCAACTGATTGCTGATGTTATTACAAAACCTTCACGAATATAAGTCTTCAACCTGTGGCGATTTAACCTTTTAGAAACCCGCAGTGGTATATAATAATGATTTATACTGAGACCATATCAACGAAGGTTTCTTGGAATCCGCTGAAAAAGTATGACATGACTCATGGAGGCTGCATAATATACGCTTGAATGGTTGTTGTAGACTAATTGATTATGTATACCATACCATGCAGCATGCAACAGACGTAACAACTACCTATAGGGAGCTGCTAAGGTGGCATCAAAATTCTTATTACCCCACTGGAAGCGCTGCCGGAAAACACACAAAATAGAACCAATGTTGGTTTAATGCTGTCCCAGCGTCACAACTGAACGGATACAACAAGCACAATAAGGGAGAATGTGATGATGGTACGTAGGCTACATGATTCTAAAGGAGCGAACACATTGTGAGCGACAGATTATCAAGTTTTAAACAATTAAATACTATTTAATGGTATTGCATTCCGACATATGAAACCATAAGAAACCCGTGTTCCATCTTGGATTTTGAATGGGCACCTATCATTGGGGGCACATATAGTCATGCCCGCCGGGCAACTACTGAGACATTTCCGGTGGCTCCAGGACATTTCACACCATAGACGTTTTGCCCCCCTCTCCCCCAAGACGTTTCGCACCCACCTTCAAGACGTTTTGCCCCCGTCGCCGTGACGATTTGCCCCAATTTAAGACGTTTCGCCCACCTGTAAGACGTTTCGCATCCACGGAAGACGTTTTGCCCCCTATGTGAGACGTTTTGCCCCCTATGTGAGACGTTTCGCCCCCCATTGACACGTTTCGCCCCTAGGAAGACTTTTCGCCCCTCTCTAAATTAAGACATTTTGACCCTTCATGTGAGACGTTTCGCCCCCATTCTTATAGGACGTTTCGCTCCCCTAGGTAAGTCGTTGCGCCCCCGTTGTTATAGGACGTTTCGCACCCTAGAGAAGACGTTTCGCCCCCGTTCTCAGTTTCTCATCAAATTCTGATGTGTCTAATTGATTAAATTGTAGATCTGTCATATTAGGCTTGCCAGACCTCCTCTCACCCTTCGGCCTGGATATTCTCTGTCCTTCCCCACCTTATTATATGATAATTAGGAATCCTTATTTTGTGTTGTTTCCTGATTTTAGTCTATTCTCATTTATCGTTACAAATTGCGGGTAATGCTCATTGCGATATAGGCCTAGTGTATTAATTTTGCGCTCTTGTTGGTTATACCATTTACTTTTATATGAATAATTTCAGTTTGTTCCTGATCTCGTGTGGCAATTATAAAAACTGTAGGGGCCTACTGTGCTTTTCTATTGTTTGAGAGTTTATGTGCGTGGATGTATACCTGGGCTTTTAAGTGTAGGCCTATTAGGACATCTCTCACTTGTGCGAAGCTCACATAACTTCTCAAGGCCCAATTATTGGGGACGGCAATCTTGACAAATATCATGCTGATTTATGATTAGGGGGCGAAACGTCTTTCCTAATTATGAAAAGGGTGCGAAACGTCTTTCCAAATTATGACTAGGAGTCGAAAAGTCTTTTTGTTTATGGGGCGAAACGTCTTTCGTAAATATGAAGAGGGGGCGAAGCGTCTTTCCTAATTATAAAATGGGTGCGAAATGTCTTTTTGAAATATGGCTTGGGTGCGAAACGTCTTTCCGAAATATGGTTTGAGTGCGAAATGTTTTTCTGAAATATGGTTAGGGTGCGAAACGTCTTTCTAAAATATGAACACGGGGGCGAAACGTCTTTCCTATGTATAGGGCGGAGGCGAAATGTCTTTCCTAAGTATCAGTTGGGGGGCGAAACGTCTCACTAAGTAATGGTGCGAACTGCGAACCCCCCGCAAGTTAAAATTAATTATAATCACCACCTAGAAGGTAATCAGTTAATTGTGTAAACAGCGCCAGTGACGACCACTGTGAACACACCTCTACTCCATCAGGCGTTAGTTACATCATAGATGTGAATGCCAAGTATAATCGTTATGGTCACAAAGACCTGGGTGGGTTTGAGTTGGACGTGACAAAATTGGAAGGGGCATGCCGCCTTTTCAATAGATGATGGGCAACATTGTGCTCATGAAGGTCAACGTGGCGCTCATGAAGGGCAGAATGACACAGCGCTCTGCTAGAAAGGCTAGATGAAACACTGAGAAACGATTGTATTCATATTGTCATTCTATCCACTAGCCAAGTTTGAATTTTATCAAGTTTGGATTTGAAATATCTTGAGAACTCCCATTGTAGCCTACTTTTATGCCCTTAAATAGATTCAAAGTCACCAAATTCACCTGAAAAGACACATTACATCTAATGTTTATCGGATAATTGATGCCTAGAATGACATCATTGATACTAGCGCTACAAAGATGGTCACATCACATGTATCTATTGAACCACAAATTTCCATTTTGTCACAGGCAAAAAATATATAGGTGTTTTTTCAAAAATGAGGCGAAAAAAGAGTTATCCATATCAGAGGCTGTCACAAACTCGAGTTTATAAATTATTAAACAGGAGGGCTTAAGTTGACTGTCCTTAAGCTACCGCCACTAGCAGAAGATGCATTTCGTTAACATGTAATGTAGCATTTGGAATACGGAATACGGCGTTCGCTCATCGTGATTGGCTCTATCACTGAAGTTAAGCAACGTCGCGCCCGGTTCATAATTGGATGGGTGACCGCCTGGTGACTGCCAGGTGCTGTATACACTCGTGGGGCTCAGAGAATCACGTAAATCAGATGGCTCGTCTGACTGACCTAGAGTTGGACGTAAAAGAACCTCAACGTAGGCGCAGTTTCCATCCAGCGAGACCCCAGAAAATCCACAATGTGTGAGTACTTGGCACATAAGGCGAATTTGCTTGGAATGAAAATAGCTTGATGCGCCTCAATAGCAGCTCAGCTGTATATCTCCCAGGAGACTGAGTTGGAATTTGAATGATAACAGGCCTTGCTAAGTTACTCTCGATGTTCAGCGCTCTGAACAGCCGCCGGCTGGATACATGCGCTATATAAGATTTCATTCATTCATTCATTCATTCATTTGCCGCCCACACTGCTGTTTCCTTAAAAGAACAATAGACATTGACGCGATCCACAACTTCAAGTGAGTGAAAATTATAATTTATAGTGATTTTACTTTTATTTTGAAGAGCATAGATGGTCAACACTGTTTTCTTAATCATTATTTTGATGATATGAACACTACTTCAGTGGTTTTGTTAGTGTATATATGACTTTTAGGCCGTTTAATTCGAGTACTCTTATAATATATAGCTTTATATATACTATAAAACTTTCGGTTGAATTTATCTTTGCTGACTATTTATGTTTTGTCTTTTATTTAGTATTTACGGTATTATAAGATTAACCTGTTTTGATTTTGGTGTAACTCATCCTTCACAAGAACATACCAACCATGACACTATTTCTATATATAGTGAGTCAGTGAGTCATTTAAATTTACATTTTAATATTAAATAAATGTCAATATTGTGTACTGTGCATTACTAATATTTGTCAGATAATCAATCACTCACTCGGAACATGATCGACATGTCCCTTTTATGTTCACTTTGACCCTGAGTTTTAACATAACAACCTAAATATTCCAACAATCAATGAAATAGTGCCATAAATGGACTTGGCACACAGAAAGCCCCTAGAAACCATATGTCACACATGAAATTCAAAGAAACAGTTATAATTTATTTATGAGATATTGACCTAAGTTGTGTTCCTGTATTGTAGAGGTGATTTCCATCGGCCAACCTTTTGCAGCAGGCCATGTCTGTTTTCCTGAAAAATTGTGGTTTGGATCCCTTGGTATGCCATGTGACCCCCAATTAAAATGTAAGTTTGGATTTTCTGAACCGAATTTTATAGATTTTAGTTCAAACGATCACCATATGTGCTAAAATAAGTATGTTTACTTACAATAAACAAGAAGTGTGCTGGATTATGTGTGCTGGCCATGGGTTATGGCGTCGCCTTGGATGCCTGGCCGTTCGTCGCACCGGCCGTCTTTTTGTTGTGTGTGGATGTGCCTTTTGGGGTTTATGAACTTCGACCTATACTTTAACTGCCGATCATCGCTCATAATTAACTTTAATATGCCTGATATCTGGCAAACCGTGACAGATAGCTAGACCATCACTATAAATCAAAATGTGCATTGTGAGGTTGGGATATGCCCTGAAAAATGTCAAATTGATTAAATTTAAAATGGCCGAATATCGGCCATTATTGACTTATATAGTTATGCCTGATATCTGACAAACCGTGCCAGATAGCTAGACCATTATTATACCACTAAATGTTTGGTTTTATGTAGAGATATGCCCTGAAAAATTTCAACTTGATCTAATTTTTTAATGGCCGACTTGCGACCATCATTGACTTTAATCTATGTCATACAGGATGCCCCTGAACAATTTCTATCCCGCGGGCGGGGCGGAGGATTATGGTGGCCAGTTGGCCTCTTATTTCTACATATTGCAATTGGCAAAACATACAGCAAAGTATGATAAATTGATGAAAATATACATGCGATAAATGAGACTCATGTGGGACTACAAATTCGGAAAAACTGATTTTTATATTGTAATATATTAATTGATGTATTTATTTATTAATAGAGATATATCTTGCTAATTTCACCATTTTTTCACATGCATGCAACTGTACACCAATTTCACATGCAACCATACACTCGTCAAAATTGGCCATGTATGCAACATTTATGGGTGTACACTCCTTCGTGGAAGTTTCTGATTAATTATTCGAAATTTTAAATGCCAAGATATTAGATTGATTTATTAAATTATGTATCAAGTACGGATGCTAATAACCTTGTTGTTTGACTAGTCTCAACACACATGTTTTCTTTATATAAGTACAACAAGAACTTAAATATCTCTCATTTTTGATAGAGGCTGCAATTTGTGTGTGATTTAAATGTGTTATACATGTTGGGTTATGCCACCAGCAAGATGTTAAACAAGCTATTGCAATCACGGCAGCTGTATTTATTAAACGTTTACATTACATCTTGCATTGTGGACTGACATGATTTACGAATAAAATGTTTACTTAAATAAATTGTTAAATTGTGTCGTCTGCTTGCGGAAGTGACATGCAGCAGTGTTACCCTACATGCAATGAATACGTCTATACACAGTGAATTCATACAACAAGCTCAGATAAATTGAGTTCGAATCGATGTCAATTATTACGTACTTATCGTGAAGCACTCGTCTCCACACCCCAAATACCAGTCCCTTTGGAATATATGTGAATTGCCTCAGTTCAACAGGCCGATTTTATTTCATTTCGCCCTCCCAACCATCTACATGTAGTGTCGCTTATCATGATAAAGCCTGAGCTCTGCTTTTTCATAAACAGGTCCGATGTGGGTTTGCTACCCAGACAGATTTTGCGATACACCCCCCAGTGTGTAAAAATGTCACCATGGCTCAAATTAGGCTAAAATTCGTACCCTCTGTCACAGACCATGCAGACATAAATTATTTAAACCCACTGTATCCCTGAGAGATTATCACGATATCATGCACGAAGGAAACAACGTGTGCTAGTGCACGAATTAGCAATTTGTAATATTTTTCAAAATGCTTTATGTTTTATACACCTTCTATTATGGTGACCCCTGGTGACATGCATGTTTAGAGCACTTAAGTACCTGCATTATTGGAATTTACAGCGGTCCCAAAAATGGTTACGCCATGTACAGGCTGGTACTTGTAAAATATTATTACATTTTACGATTTATGTCACTTATATGGATGTGAAACAGAGTCTATGTTGCCCATGACAGTACACAATAAAGAAAGTCTGCAAAAGTGAATAAATCAATCTTATTAGACCCCGATGTTTGAATGGTAATAAAAAATGGGTAAATATGTAGCTGGGTATAAGAGTCAATGTATAACACCTAGAGTACAATAACAGTAAGAATATAACTACAGTAGCTTATTACAGCACCGCAGTAGCTGTTCATAGCACATCAGCGGCTTATGGAAGCACAACAGCAGCTTATGGGCGCACCACAACTGATGTAGATATGACCACAGCAGCTGTAGTAGCTGTCGAGAAGACTGCACACCGCAGCAGCTGCTAGGAGCACCACAGAAGCTGCTAGGAGCATCACAGCAGTTGCTGGTAGCACCACAGCAGCTGGTAGGAGAAACACAGCAGCCACTTGGAGCACAACAGCAGCTTATGAGAGCAACGTGACAGTTGGTGGGAGCACTACAGTAGCATCGGAGACTCGCACCAGCTGTTGGGAATACCGCATTAGCCGCTTGCAGAACAACAGCAGCTTATAGGTGCATCGCAGCAGCCACTATGAGCACCGCAGCAGCTTATAGGATCACCACAGAAGATGCTGAGAGCACTGCAGCAGCGTATGGGAGCACTCAGTAGCGGCAGCAGCACCGCAGCAGCATATGGGATCACAGCAACAGCCACTGGGAACACAACATCAGCTCCTGGGTGCACCGCAGCACAGCAGCCGCTTGGAGCAGCGCAGCAGCTACAGGGAACACCGCAGCAGCCTATGGGAACACCGCAGCAGCTGCAGATGATTATGGAGCACCGCAGCAGTTGCAGCAGCTGTTGGGAGCACCCCAGCAGCTTATGGGAACACCGAAGCCACTATTGAGAGCACCGCATTGAAGCACCACAGCAGCTATTTATCTATAACTACATATATTTGACACATAGAACACTTGCATAGGCCTATTACAATCACCAAGAAAATAAAATGTACAATTGAATCGTCGATGTTACCAGTATCAAGGCATGTTAAAGAATATGATCCTTGTTTCTAGTTATCCTATTTAGTGTGACATTCATAAAGCATGTCACCGAACGAGTTCTGGGTATATTCATTCCAACTGTTATTTTCATCATCTATGCATTCTGCTTCCTCAACTATAACATGTTGGAGATGAGCAGAATTTAGGTAAAGGAACGTCTACGTAACTAGTTCAAGAATGAATACAAACATGCTTGATTACAGGAATATGCTCATGATATAAATGATAAATTGCACGAAAAATGTGCTGAGACAATTTTGACATTTGAATGCACAGTGGTATCATAGTCCATGGGCAAGAATTAGCACACGTCCCACCCCCCCCCCCCCCACCCCTACTCACCCACATCAACTTTGTATTATGCTTTAATATATCCAAAGCATGAAATGATATGCAAACAGTAAAAAAACATGGACGAGCTTTATTGACCGGTATATGGCGGCTTTCTGTAATCGACGAAACAAAACGAAACTGACGAAACGAAACTGACGAAACGAGTCTGACGAAACGAAACAGACGAAACGGAAATGACGAAATTGGTCTCCTGTAATCGACGAAACGAAACTGACGAAACGAAACTGACGAAACTGGTTTCCTGTAATCGACGAAACTGGGTTCCTGTAATCGACGAGATTGAGTTCCTGTAATCGACGAAACTGAGTTTCTGTAATCGACGAAACTCTTTGCTATAATCGACGAAAACCTGAAGGGACCAAACTGACGTAGGCTGAACGTTACTATGCTTTTCTTTTCCAAGTTAGAGGTTGTAAGAATATTAGCCTAGGCCTAGGCATTGAGACGTCGACCCAACATTGGTTTTAAGTTGGTCCATCGTTAGCGATGATGACCCAACATCAGTCCAACCCCGTGCCAACGTGTTTCGTCGGCTGTATATTGCTTAAGTCTGCTATTAAAAATACCATGATTGTGCTTAACGCTTCAATGCTTAGTATATCTCACATCCTGCCTCTGTCAGACGAAAGAAGATATATCACACACGAACGCGAGGCGTTATGACAATGTTAATTTAATGCTGGACCAGCGTTGTAGATAGTGCCCAGAAATAAAACAATATTAGAATAACATAAGTGTTTATAGGAAGTTGACATTACATCTACTTGTATGATGTAAAAGTTGCAGGTCCAACATCTACAACGCTGGTCACAATATCAACATTTCTGCTTAGACGCGTTTACTCGAAGGGAGAACTGGGATGGCCATCTTGGTTTTGCAAATTTGAGCTTATGCCGCGGTAAACATAGAAAAAATGGTGAATATTATATTAATATTGACGTTTACATCAAATTGTTCAATAATAATAAAAAAAGAAGGAGGAGGAAGATGAGGAGGAGGAGAAAGAAGAGGAGGAAGAGGAGAATAATTGCATATAATAGCAGCAATGTACTTTGAACAGTTTGCAACAATGCAAACATGAACAAGCAAGACCAACATATTGAGCATCCAAACGCCAGGACCTGCATTTATAAACTTGCTGAGAAAAATGTGTCGAGATACTGCTAAAAGATTAAAATGAGATTCAAACTTTATATAATCGACGAAAAACTGAAGGGACAAAACTGACTAGCTAAACTGCACCAAAGAGTCAACAATGACATTAATTAAACAGATGGCTACAAACACAACAGGAGTTGAGAAATTTCGTGGGGTTTTCTCAGGACGCACTTTTCATATCTATTTCAGTAAAGTTTATATATACATAAAAGCATAGATCCGTGAGATAGTAATCCTTTATGAGGTTCTAGAGGTTTAACGTTCAGTTGTGCAATATTTTGTGCAAATAGTTTTCTTGTTTATTAGAAAACATTACATTTTTATCACTATAATTATGGCTATTTTTCCCCTTCAAACTAATATTAAACTACCGGATTTTTGAAAAACATCATAATTTTTCGACTATTGCATGCACAACTCTCAACAATTTTTTATCAATAGCAGGGCAACAAACGTTTTACTCAAAATAATATACCCCCCCCCCCTCCGGCCGGATAATAATACGCACATACAAGTTATCTACATCTTATGTGGATCTAGCTCTGAAATTAACCTAGAAAAATACGTGTAACGTTCCATAGCTTGTGAAATGACGGGGACTTATGATGTCTATCGCTTGGTAAACTTAATATAAGCCTTTTTTTGAAAGTAGAACTCGATATTAAATTTCCAACCTAGGATGTCAATACGTATCTCTGGATGATAACTACAAGACCAGAGACACGAAGGGATGTTTTGAACCATACCCGTTCCATTACTATAATGATTTTTTTTATTGTTGTACAATGTTTCCATGTAGAATTTAATTTGCAGCATATAGACATTGTGATTTGTCATAAAATGATATTCGCCGGCGGCCATCCTGGATTTTTCCAACTTTTGGCCCATAACAGTATTGCCCATTCTACGGAATTTCCGTGTTCTTGCAGAGTCCACATACTATCGTTAACCTGGACGTGAGTCTCACTCATCAAAATGTTGTTTTAGCTCCTTATATTTCGGTCAAGCTTTTGAATCCTATCATATGTAGGCCTACCCCGGTGACAGCCATTTCGTGACAGTCATCTTGTGACAGTCATCTGGTGACAACCATACTGTGACAGTCATCTGGTGACAGCCATCTGATGACAGCCATCTGGTGACAGCCATCTGGTGACAGCCATTTGGTGACAGTCATCTGGTGACAGTCATCTGATGACAGCCATCTGGTGACAGCCAACTGGTGACAGTCATCTGGTGACTGCCATCTGGTGACAGCCATCTGGTGACAGCCATCTGGTGACAGCAATCTGGTGACAGTCATTTGGTGACAGCCATCTGATGACAGCCATCTGATGAATTCCATTTGGTGAAAGCCATATGGTGACAGCCATTTGATGACAGCCATCTGGTGACAGCCATCTGGTGACAGCCATCTGGTGACAGCCATCTGATGACAGCCATATTTTGACAGTCATCAGATGGCTGTATTATATTTGGTGACAGCCATTTGGTGAGAGCCATTTTGTCAAAAGTAATCTGGTGAAAACTCTCTATTAACAGTCATCTGGTGACAATCATCTGCTGACAGCCATAATTTGACAGTCATCTGATGACAGCCATCTGATGAATTCTATTTGGTGATAGCCATATGGTGAGAGCCATTTTGTCAAAAGTAATCTGGTGACAACTCTCCATTAACAGTCATCTGTCGACAGTCATCTGGTGACAGGCATCTGATGCCAACCATCTGGTAACAACCATCTGATGACAGCCATCTGGTGACAGCCATCTGATGGCAGCCATCTGCTGACAGCCATTTTTTGACAGCCATCTGGTGACAGCCATCTTATGACAGCCATATTATGACAGCTATTATTGTGACAGCCATCTATTGACAGCCATCTGGTGACAGACATCTGGTAACAGCCATCTGATGAGAGCCATATTGTGACAGCCATCTGATGACAGCTATTTGGTGACAGCCATCTGATGACAGCAATCCGATGACAGCCCTCTGATGACAGCCATCTGGTAACAATCATATTATGACAGTCATCTGATGACAGCCATTTGGTGACAGCCTTCTGGTGACAGCCATCCGGTAACAGCCCTAATGTGACAGCCATATTGTGACAGCCATCTGGTGACAGCCATTTGATGACAGCCATCTGACGACATCCATCTGGTGACAGCCTTCTGGTGACAGCCATAAGGTGACGGCCATCTGGTGACAGCTATCAGAGTCGTCAGCCATTTGGTGACAGCTATCTAGTTGCAGCCATTATGGTGACAGCCATCTGATGACAGCCTTATTTTGACAGCCATCTGATGACAGCCATCTTGTGACGGCCATTTGGTGACAGCCATCTGATGACAGCCATCTGGTAACAATTATATTATGACAGCAATCTGATGACAGCCATATTTTGACAGCCATTATTGTGACAGCCATCTGATGACAGCCATATTTTAACAGCCCTCAGATGACAGCCATCTTGTGACAGCCATCTGGTGACAGCCATCTGGTGACAGCCATCTGATGACAGCCATATTTTGCCAGTCATCTCATGACAGCCATCTGATGAATTATATTTGGTGATAGTCATCTGGTGACAGCCATTTGGTGAG
This sequence comes from Flabesymbios commensalis, assembly GCA_964017125.1. NCBI lineage: Eukaryota > Metazoa > Annelida > Polychaeta > Terebellida > Flabelligeridae > Flabesymbios > Flabesymbios commensalis. Next base: position 44,051,785 of record OZ024907.1, read on the forward strand.
AGCCATTTTGTCAAAAGTAATCTGGTGACAACTCTCTATTAACAGTCATCTGGTGACAATCATCTGCTGACAGCCATAATTTGACAGTCATCTGATGACAGCCATCTGATGAATTCTATTTGGTGATAGCCATCTGGTGAGAGCCATTTTGTCAAAAATAATCTGGTGACAACTCTCTATTAACAGTCATCTGTCGACAGTCATCTGGTGACAGGCATCTGATGCCAACCATCTGGTAACAACCATCTAATGACAGCCATCTGGTGACAGCCATCTGATGGCAGCCATCTGCTGACAGCCATTTGTTGACAGCCATCTGATGACAGCCATCTTATGACAGCTATTATGGTGACAGCCATCTATTGACAGCCATCTGGTGACAGACATCTGGTGACAGCCATCTGATGAGAGCCATATTGTGACAGTTATCTGATGACAGCTATTTGGTGACAGCCATCTGATGACAGCAATCCGATGACAGCCCTCTGATGACAGCCATCTGGTAACAATCATATTATGAGAGTCATCTGATGACAGCCATTTGGTGACAGCCTTCTGGTGACAGCCATCCGGTAACAGCCCTAATGTGACAGCCATATTGTGACAGCCATCTGGTGACAGCCATTTGATGACAGCCATCTGACGACAGCCATCTGGTGACAGCCTTCTGGTGACAGCCATGAGGTGACGGCCATCTGGTGACAGCTATCAGAGGTGTCAGCCATTTGGTGACAGCTATCTAGTGACAGCCATTATGGTGACAGCCATCTGATGACAGCCATATTTTGACAGCCATCTGATGACAGCCATCTTGTGACAGCCTTTTGGTGACAGCCATCTGATGACAGCCATCTGGTAACAATCATATTATGACAGCAACCTGATGACAGCCATATTTTGACAGCCATTATGGTGACAGCCATCTGATGACAGCCATATTTTGACAGCCCTCAGATGACAGCCATCTTGTGACAGCCATTTGGTGACAGCCATCTGAGGACAGCCATATTTTGACAGCCGTATGCTGACAGCTATTTGGTGACAGCCATCTGATGTCAGTCATATGATGATAGCCATCTGGTGACAGCCATCTGGTGACAGTCATCTGATGACAGTCATCTGGCGACAGCCATCTGGTGACATATATAGGGTATATCAACGAAACATCGGACCAAGTGGGATATTCTACCCCCGACCAATCGAAGAGTGGTTCAGCCTGTCACATGAGAAGATTGGCCTATCACCGCCGTCATTTAGTTGTTATTTAAATTAGGGAGTAGAATGCCAGACCTAGACAGAAACACTAATGCCAGCTGTGGTAATGGCCCTCTCCCTCTTTAATTATGGCTGGAATATTTTTTGTAGGTGAATATCTATCGTGTTGTGATGAACCAACAGCCCCCTGTTATTTTTTCTTGTGCATTTTGTTTGCGGTTTTAAAGAACAAAATATGAAAAGCGAATATTTGTTTAATGAGCACAGCCACCCACCCACCATGAACTTTTATTTGGGAGCACCACCTATGAATTACGTACAACTTGCGCCCAATTTTATTATTATTTTTATGCTTTTATTATTTCGAATGGGACTTCCGACCCTCTAACGACTTCCTCAAAATTATCATGTTGTTTTATTAAGACAGTACCTTTAACAATTGAACTGATCAGAGCAAAACCAAGGCTAAGTCACTTTCACATCAATTTGAGAAAGATGGCAAAAACATCAATTTCTATAACAGGCAATCAAGTGATAGTGGAGAAACAACATTTCCCATAGCAATGGTAAATACATTTCTCCTTGATTTTCAAACGAACATTTAACAGCACTCACAGAGGAAAGATTATTATAGAGAATGAGCATCTTCATCTATCCAGTTGTCTGCTACCGGCACCTGATAAGTGAAGGTGGGGAATGAGTCTTAAACAAAAAATCAGAAAACTTGGAGAAGTGAGTGGATGGTTCGAAATTTCATTTGGATTTGAAAGAAATGAAATAACAAAAAATGCAACATTTTGCATAATGGCGCCTCCGAACAAATCACAAGCAATCAATGTGGGTGGTCTTTGTCCATTCTATCCGAAAAGTTATTGTTCTTTGATTTTATTCTAAATCTACCCCTCTCACATTATCTTCAACGATTTTCCTCTGTGAGTTTCTAAAATGTTAATTTTCAAGTTAATGAAATGTACCAAACATCGTTATTTAAGTTATTCAGCTTCTACGCTATCGCTTTTGCGCCGGCAGAATATAATATCCATCAACGAAACATAATTCAGCAACCATCAGCAATGTAGTGTTTATCACATTGCAGACTAAAGAACGCTTCGACAAGGAAATAATAATTGTTTGTAATTGAGCCTTTGTTCGAATTTGCGACAAAAAACGTCTAAAACGCATGAAAGAGTTTTTTTATCGTTGATATCGAAATATCAACAAGACATAAACACATATTTTGTATGGGCACCTTTGGGTTCCACATACCCAAAAACATCATCAAAACACCAACATTGAGGTTCTAGATTTACTAAAACTGGCTAAATAACGTGTGATTGCCTATATTTCGTTAGCGGCTATTTTGAAAACCCAACATTTTTGATGTTGGGAGAGGTCTTCTCAGGGGGGGTGCACGCGGTGATCATATCTAGACCGCGATACCTTTTTTAAAGTTGTCCGAGAAAGGCTAAAACAGGCCAAAAGTACACCTACCCCAAATTTCACTGCGGAACACAATTTTATAAAGATAGTATAAATGAATAAGTTATCAAAATACTAAGCATTTAATTGGCAACACAGTGCAATCACCTATAAACTCATGAACATTTCATGCACACATTGACAACAGTACTGTGACAACCGACAATACATCGTAGAATATATATTTTATAACAATGTGGAAAATCCGATAACTGGTGTGATATGAGAAAGGAAGGAAGAAAACCACAGTTTCATTATCGGACTCTTGTGTGAATAAGTGAAGCTGAGAATCCTTACCTTGGCTCGTTATTCAGGGAGGCACATTTTGGTCGGTCATGTATTTTGATACCCCACCGTATATGACGCAAAGCCCACGCATTGTCATTTGTTTTAAATCCTTGCGTCGTTATAGTGGGTGCCAGGTATTCACCCGTAGGATTTAAATTCCAAATCTGTTTATTTTTCAGTGTCAAACTACCATATTTCTAAAATCACATTAAAGAAAATATCTGTTATTAATTGGACGCCTTTATGCATAAATAAGAATGACCATTTTGCTTTATGCACAACTAGACCAAGCCACATTTACTGTAAAATAAACAAATACAAATATATGTGGAAAATTATATTACAGTACATCTACATCTTCTGTAGATCCATTATAATAAAAATATATGTACCTTTTCATAGTTTTGATCAAATCATAGACACTGCGAGGATGATTGGAAAAATAAAGGTGTGGGTTGGTCCAGTTGTGCATTAATCAATTTTAACTTTTAGATTTATGCACAAGTGGACCAAGCCACAATTATTGTCAATTTAACAAAAATGTAGTAAAATACAATAATAAGCATATTACAGGTTCTCTATATCTTCTGTAGATCTGACCGTGACATGTCTAGTAAAATAGGTATAACGTTTATAGCTCAGGTGAAATCACGGGGACTATGAGGCTGATGGAAGAAATACATGTGTGGGTTGGTCCAGTTGTGCATAAATCAATCTTAAGATTTTACATGTACTGTTTTTGTCCGTGCCACCAGGGGGCGGGTTGGGTGCAATTTGGACTTCCGGTTACTTTTTAAAGAAAGTCTACTCATATTGTCTATCACTTGGCAGACCTAACTCATTTTCGAATGTTTGGGGGTTGGCTCAGTTGTGCATAAAGACGTCCAATTATCCCCATGTTAAATAATTAATGTAATTAAACATTTAATATATTTATGAACACAGACATATGCAATATTAAATATGCTTGCAACTCGTGACGCGATAAACACGGTTGATATCGATGGTCAAGGGGAGAGAGACCACGTTATGACATAAATAAATAATATCGGTCCGCTTGCGCTTTATTGTTGTATGTGGAATAATTTTGACAGAAAAAGTCACCAATTCAACTGTTCGCGACATGTGTATTGATGTGAAAATGTTGTTTGCAGGGCTGGTAATTAAAACAAAAAATTAGCATCAGACACGATAAAATATCTGATGCCTATACATATTGCAGAAATGAATCGTCTGGGAAAGGATCATCCGGTCACATGGCACGCGTTGATATCTGGAGAAATTGTTGTATATAAAAGTGTCGCGTTAACTACTTGATTTACTGATCAAACAAAGCAATAATAAAAAAATAAACACCATGCTGGAATAGCTAGATTTATTCAGGATAATCAGGATTTTGATAGACTGATGTGCAGAAGGGTAGCTGTCAGAACTTTATCTGGCTTACAAAACACGTTTGTTGGTCGAATTGAAAACCTAATACAATACAATGGATGTCGAGGTGTATTATTTTGTATCTGGTGCACTCATTAACCCTTGCTCTGCTATGCCCGGATACATGCGGGGTTAAGTATGTTTTAGATCAATAAAAATGTCACTCAATTTTGATATAATTGTTTTTAATAGACGCTTTTTTGATCCAATAATTTAATCTTAGACTTGTCTATTTGTCATAAATAATAATATTTTTTGTCATTTGAAGCTGGAAATTGCGTTAGCAATTCCAGCTTCAAATGACGAAAAATACAATTGAAGCAATTCAGCAGGACAAGGGTTAACCCCTACACCGCTGAAATATTTTTGTATAAACCATGGGAACCAAAGGGTTTTTTTCAAATCGTTTAAAATCATCGTAAATGTCCTAGTTAGCTCCTTCCGCTGTATTTGAATACCTATGTTATGGGTCTGCGGTCATTATAAATATTTAAATTCTTTTCGCGCGGGGATCGTCTTCATTATTTCAAAATGTGACGTCTACAGATGTTAGATTCTGACGTATAAAGACGGTCCCCGCGCTGAAACGGTTGAAATAAATTTTAAAAGTTTTAATCACTGGACCAAAGACACGTTTTCTTCAAACTATGAAAACAAGTAAACAATTATTGTTAATAGTTGCTACATTACGATATTGAGTTTCTTTTTCGTGCATGGATCGTGTTACATCACACGATTTTACAGGATCCTTTTTATCTTGTGAAGATATGATAGTTTGGCGCTGTGTACATTTACATACCACATCAGATATCACGTTGACAGCGGATTATATTCTACAACACTACGTGAGGCTATAATAGTTGTTTCCTATAAATGTGGTTAACCGCCATGTTGGTATATAAAACACAACACACGTGTATGCCTACGTGCGATCGAATTAGACTATTTGAGAAAATGACCTCACATTTCAAGATAAACCAATTCACAAGATACATTATTTAGAGTGGTGTCAGTGACATTTTCGGATGACACACCCACAAGTCATCGGAAAAAGAATATCACATCACGACACAGGATGGTCTATTTTAACCCTTTCAACGCTGAATTATTTTTGTATGAAACCATGGAAATCAAAGTGTTTTTTGTCAATTTTAAATCATCATATCTATCTTCGTTAGCATTTTAATACATAAGTTATCGGTCTACGACCATTAGAAATATTTTTAATTCTTTCAGTGCGAGGTCAGTTTTTATATGTCACAATCTCACGTCTACAGACGTCAGATTCTGACGTATAAAGACGGTCCCCGCGCTGAAAGGGTTAATTTAGATTCGGTGGCATGTTGCCTTTTGGATTCTCGATTTTTAGCATATTCCGGTCAGATAAAAACAAGTTTAAGATGACAAAATATAAAATAAAATATAATATAAAAGTCGTTATATTTCCTTGACACAGATATGGGAGTTAATAATAGTTTTTACAAGTCGTGTAAATCTATAATATGTCAACTATTAGACTTAGTCATGCAAAATGGTGATATCACTTCAAATGAAGTGCTTTGTCACGAAGCTAATACGCCCTATAAACACGAAGATACACTGTTTGTTGTTTGATCAGGATATTGAATTCAAAAGTATCAACTGAAGAAGTAACAGATAACGTACAATAATTAAAAATAACTCGATCAGAATATTATTATTTTTTTTTTTTTGGGGGGGGGGGCGGGTAAGGCTATTCATTTCAGCATATCAATTAGACACCCAGTAAACACAAAACATGTGTATGACATTTGTACAACGTCGGCCCAACGTCTTCGACGTTGGTCCAACATTGTACAAATATCATACAAATGTTCTGTGTTTGCTGGTAATTTATCCATGAGCTTTATCATGTTTGACTCTTTTAGGCAAACTATGCATATCATTTCATATTCAAATTTGTACTTCGGCTCGGTCGTGGCTCGTATCTCGGACCGCGTAAACCACGTTCGAATGCTGGCGCACATGAATTATCAGTGATAATTCAAAATGCTCAAATATGCCAGTCTGCCGTGCTTGTTCATATCAATCTAGAATCTGATGCATCAATAATCCGCAAAGAAAGTTAGCATATACCTATTTGCAAGGTTCCCGCCAAATATGTCATTTGGCGACCAGACTTGTCGTCTGCGCTCGTTGAAAGGCAGCAAATATGTCGTCCCACAGTTGCTGATTTGTCGTTTTTGACCAAATACATTAAATATTTAGGCAAATTTGTCCGAGAGTCGACTAACAATGCTCATAACGCACAGTCGCTCAGCTGTCATTTGCTGGTGAGATACTAGCTTTAGTCACAGCGATAGTATTAGTCGGGTAGTAGGCATATTGTACGCAGACTAATGAAATCGGTTCATAAATTTATAATACACAGTTGATGTATTGAATGGTTAATTAATTCCGCTATTTTTCATTCATTTTTTTCAGAATTTGAAACAATATCATTTTTTAATATTAAACAAAATATTAATAATTGGATGGGGTCCAAGCAATAACATGCTAAGTGAAATCAGCATGTATTTTCGTGTTTGTCGCATGGTGTTTATTTCGGCCTGATGCGTCATCATTCTGTATAAAAATCAAGACCGTAGGAGCAGTATAGTTTTAACGCTGTCAAATCATGTTTTCTCAAGTTATTGCATATGTATGATTGCAATTGTATGGTACAAGTCAATGAAATATATATTTAACCTAAACTTTCTATCAGAAATGGAACTAAAATTGTATCACTTGCAAGCAAACTCTTGTCACCTGTAGGAACTAAGTTTTCTTTATAATAACTGCGCGCATAGACGTGCTAACTGAAAATAATATACTCGTTAAAAAAATTGAAACAAATTAATATTATGCAAAGATGACACGTGATTTGCTTGAAAAGCGTGGACTTCATGAATATGTCATCTCAGTTTTGCACATTTTAGCATGCAATCAACTGATGTATTCTTGTTGTTATACGTACTAAACATTATCCTGTGGGAAATGTCAACACTGAATAAAGTTGTCATCATCATCTAAAATTATTTTGCATGATGAGCTTCTATCAATTCTGTTGGCAATACATGTCAATTTTGGATGTCGGCTTTTGTAGAAATAGCTCGACAGCTCTTCACGGAACAAGCATTTTGAACTTTATGTGAAATCAAGGGCATTATAGATATCTTAGACGAGTGAAAAAACTGTAAACAGCTTTTTCTGAGCAGTCCACGTAAATTTTAAAATCCCCTGATCATGCTAACTAATTATTATAATAGTATTAGCATAACTTGTGGTGTTCCAATGGTGTCTATTAACAGAACAGGTATATTTTCGCGGACAGTATACTGCCACAAGACAAATGGAAGATGTTTCGTTTGTGATGGCTGGCTCAAAATATTCGAAAAATATTTATTTGAAGCACCTAACCCTTTAATCGCCAAATTATCCAAGCTGAATTTTCACCCACTTGAAGTTGTGTCTCGCTGACGCGATCCACAACTTCAAGTGAGTGAAAATTATTCAGATTTGACAAAATGGAGGTCAACTGTTTTCAAATCTTGCTGATTGATGTCACATTTTATCTTTAACATGTTTAAAAGGTGGTACTTAATGTGCTAATACAAATTGAAAACCCGAATACATGCGACACCGGCGATTAAAGGGTTAATACGTGTTATCAAATCCAGTTTTGAGGGGGGATTATGAAACCCCTCCTCGCTTTCACGTGACGAGAGGAATAAACCAGGTTGTATCCTGGTTGACAGAGAGTGACTATAACATTATCAAAATTAGCACTTTCGCCTACCCAGCAAATAGAAAACATTTCCATAACATACATTTTGTACAATGTTGGACCAACGTCGATGAACCCACGTTGTACAAATGTTTTCTGTTTGCTAGATAGTCAGGTAATATTGGCCGATATAATCTGATAATATGATACCAAATGTAACTTTTGGTAACGGCGGAACATTTTGAGCAATTGAGTAGTAATTGCATCAGTGACTGGCTGTGACATCACAATGGGTGGTACGGAGGTCACACGGCTATCTGATGTTGACGCGGCGATACCGTGTAACATGCATGTTGTGTACGGGGGCGCCCGTATCACACCCGCACTAGACCGCGCGGCTGTACGGTGAGGTGTAAATTGTTGAGCTACGTGTCCGTAGCATTGTTAGACCCTATATGTCATGCGTTTGAGGCAATAATCTCAATCGGTGCTACAATATTTACACCAATGGCATTGATAGAAGGTTTTAGTATATATGTATTTACTGTGTTACTCTGTCCAGTTTGCAGCGACAACCAGAACAATAAGTCAAATACAATATGTATGCATTATTTGCTTAACCCTTTAACCGCCGGTGCCGAATATATTCGAGTTTTCACTTATTTATTATCAAATTCAGTACCGCCTTTTAAACATGTTAAAGCCATAATGTGACATCAATCAGCACGATTTCAAAAGAGTTGATCTCCATTTTGTCAAACTTGCATAATTTTTACTCACTTGAAGTTGTGGATCGCGTCAGCGAGACACAACTTCAAGTGGGTGAAAATTCCAATTGAATAATTTTGCGGGTAAAGGGTTAACCCTTGCAACGCTGAAATATTTTTATATAAACCATGAAAACCAAAGTTTCTTTCTCAATTTAGTTAGCCCTTTCCGCTTCATTTGGGTCTTCATGGGTCTATAACCGTTAGAAATAGTTCAATTCTTTCAGTGCGGGAACCGACTTTATACGTCAAAATTTGACGTCTACAGACGTCAAATTCTGACGTATGAAGACGGTCCCCGCGCCGAAAAGGTTAATATAAGCAATATAGTATCACCTTCATAATGACTAGGTTTACCGAAAAAAAATCAAATGTTTCTTGACTGCAATCTACATCTTTGAAAAAGGCGGATTTTTAATTCTTATCGATATATTCAAACATAGGCCTAATACTTTTGATCAAATCGGCAAAATAGAAACAGTAAACAATTTGATGTATCCGGCCATGCTATGCTCATAATAGGCACATAGTATTATAATAGCTCGTCATTCGTATTATTCGTTATTTAAATCTATCGCAATCGTGAAAAGAATTATTAATAAAATAGGTACAGTATATGCGGGTAATTAAATCATGCTGTACTGAATTAAGAGAACACAAGTATCTTGGCCCAACAGAATAAACATTAGCCCATTTTTTTACGGTGACAATCGTTTCTGTTCTTTGCAGGAATAATACACGTTTCTTTTGGAACAGTAGAAACATACTGAATATTTTTCCAGGGAGTATGACTAATGACTAAATAATGTCAAAAATCATTGACGATCTAGGCGTGTGGCAACAGCTGTCACTGTGCATTTTATCAGAAAATCGCACTGCCAATAAATTACTCAATTAAAATGTGTACGTACATATACGTACGTAATGAAAAGCGGCACCACAATAGACAGCTTCATATGCATGAAAATTATGTCAGTTTTTGAATTTAACCCCCAGGACATTGATGTCGACTGCAGTGGACATGCTGTGTTTTTTTATCAGCTTCTGTATAACCCCTGATAACCAGTTAAAAGTAAAATATGCCTTAATTTTGAAACAATTATATATTGTAAATTAAATTCCCAAATAACCTTATTTTTGTGTGTCGCGGTAGCACAACCTCAAGTGACTGAAAAAAAAATTTGAATAGCTCAGTGATCTATAGGTTAAAGTCAATAATGTGTTATACATTGTTTTGGTTGTACATGTAAGCACTGCAATACAGTAATACAGTAATACTGCTCATCTATTGTTACATCTATCCATCTACTATATATATGAGCGCCGGTATAGGCCTACATGTCACACGATTATTAATATAACAGTACCAGCATTATAATTATAATCACGTAGCCTGTGGTATGTAAATTTATAGACCAACAAAAATCCATAATATAAAACTTAGTGCAGATCATCACCAACCGCAAACTACATTTCTGTCGTGAATCTATTCGCGCTCCCATGTACTGATACAAATCGGCTAGATAGTGGTTCCCAGCCTACTGTCGTCCTACTTGCGAATGCAATAGTGAATATTCTACCTACACTACCTGGATCTAGGAAGTTTGCTGCCAATTGTTGTTTGGATATATTCATGATTAAAATGATGGACTAATAATTCTACAAAAAATCATCTTATTAATTTGAACTGTTGAAGAGTGATTCAAGTTACCAGATAAAATAAAAGCCTGCTGTGATGTTGATTTGACATTCGCGTGATCTCGCATATAATTATGCAATTTTGATTAGATTGGATCAATCTATTTGACTTCCATTCGTGTCATCTGGAATAGACCTATCTACTACGTGTATATTGATGATTAGATTGGATCAATCTATCCTATCTATGGAAGCCATGATACATTCCTGACCTACGGTTTATGTTAATACGGCCAGCCAGCAATACAATTATAGTAGGGTGCTGACCATATTCGTGTGATCACTTATTGTTTTAATACGATTGATATTGCTCAATTTAAAAACACATTCAGCAGACTGATCGAACATTTAGCTGCTGACAACGAGAATATGTCCCGGTACTGTATACCAGGCCAGCATACACATGACGGAATCACGCTGGCATTTCCCACTTTTCCTGGTGATCTGGTGGACAGAATGAAAACATTTCCTCTTACAAAAGAAGATGTTGTTGTAGTGGGATATCCAAGATCAGGTGAGATAACAAACTGATCCAACGTCCATACCCACTGACCACACGAAGTTGTTGCGACGTTAAATCAACGTCAATGATGTTGATTTAACGTTGCAACAACGTCGTGTGCCCAGGGGGTACGTCATTGGCACCAACCTTGAATCAGTTTTACAGTAAAAACTGGAGTAATGATCCCCCAGGGGTGGATCACCTGAAGAAATGGGAGGGAGGGGGGGGGGGGATTGGGGTCCACCCCCAAGATTGTTTGGTGTACTTTGGCTAATCTATGGGCTTTTTAAGATAATTTGGCAAACACTTTATTCTTCATGGTAAATTTTCAGTGATGTTTGTTCTATTCAACAGGAGTCAGTTGGGTGTCGGCCATTTTAACAATGTTGAGAAAGACATCAGAACAACAGAATTCACAGCGGTACTCATGGAGAGGGCATACACAGGAATGTCCGATAAAGTTGGCTGTGCTTGTGGAGATGAAACTCTCTGAGCAAACCCCATCTGAGCTAGATGTCCTGATGAGACAGGCGCCACCTCGTGTTATTTCCACGCACCTACCCTCCGCTGTCTTCTCTGACCACCTAGTGAGTGGATCAGGTAAATTTGTGGTGATTATGAGGAACGTGAAAGACAACCTGGTTTCACTCTATCACTTCTATCGCGCATGCGTGGCTATGGGAAATTTTCGTGGGCCTTGGGGCGAGTTTTTCAAGTTGTTTCAAAGCAAGAACCTATTTATGGGAGATTGGTTAGAGTACAACCTCGGCTGGTGGGATTATCGCAAACTGGACAACGTGTTCATCCTCAACTACGAGGATTTACATATGTCACTGCCTCTTTTTGTTAGGGAACTCGCCAAGTTTTGCGACATCAACATAGAGAGTTCTGACGTTGACCGAATTGTGGCTGCCACCCGGTTTAGTCACATGAAGACCAACTTGGTCGGTGTCGATGATGCCTGGCCAGAAACCATTTACAAGCATCATATTGCAGGCATTCTTAGACGTGGGCAAGTTGGTGAGTGGCGGACATACTTCACAGACGAGCAAAGTGCAATAGTTGACACCCAGTATACCGCCAGGGCGGCGCTGGTGGGCATGACCTTTGACACGGGATTCTCCCCCTGATTTATATTATATCACATGCTACAAGTCATAGCATCACCTGTCAAATGTGCATACAGGAATTCCGTTGGCTGTAATTTATTTCCAGCTACATGTAGGTGACAAACTTCAACAACAGCACAAAATCCAACCATAAGCCCAGCAAACACATTTGTATAACAATTGTACAATGTTAAACCAACGTCGAAGACGTTGGGCTGACGTTGTACAAATGTTATACAAATGGTTTGTGTTTGCTGGGAGGTGTATCAAAATAATAATTGGTATTTTTTGCGTGTATGATTTTAGCGATATTACAGATTGCAGCCATTATCAGGAAGACGCTCTGAGCAACTGTGGGTAAATAAAAAAAACTGATATTTAATATTTTTTGAACCCGCTGAACTCGGAGCATATAACGTACTCAAAACAAATCACCATAATATGTTGAGCAAATCAGGTTATAGAGTACGTACCGCACCACAGGGAAACAACAAAAAATACATCAATAGACAATAAACTTGTTTTTTTGTATATCTGCACACCCATATATGGTTGTACACGTGGTTGAAAATGATGTGTACCACAGCACACAAAATAGTAAAGGTATTTGTGAACACATCCGATTTTGAAATAATTCAGTCATGCACTAAACCCTATCTCTGAATATATTCAATAAATAACAATAAATAACATGTCTATAACAACATTAGGCTATACAAAAATGACATATTTATATAATAATAATAGTTTATTCAACGTACACAATCCAGTAGTATTTACATGATCAAATTGATCAGGCTTTAGGAGTAAATATTCCACTACGACGGCACTGATTGATGTTGCTGAATACATCATCAATTGATGGTTTCCACAGTGCCGCAATAATAAACTTAAAAAAACATTTGACATTGTGGTCTGTTATAAACAACAACATACCACTCTCCTGGTTTGAAACTTATTTATTGGACAGGAAGCAGAAAGTCCAGCTCAAAAGTGAAGGATCTGATGAACTACCTGATGAACTGTGGCGCGCAACAAGGAAGTATCCTGGGACCGCTACTGTTTATATTTTGTGTCAAAGGGGAAAACATAGCACAAAATCAAAGTACGCTGAACTCAGTAATGAATATTTGCCCAGACTGCTTCACACAAAATAAATTACATCTAAATGTTTCTAGAATTGTGAACATATAATTTTGCTGATGGTTTCTTTCTAGTCTGTGTTACATTTAAAAGTAATGACAATAATATTATATCCAGAGCAAATCGTGTCAGTGATCTAATTAAGCACAGCCTTAGATGGCAAAAATGGTATTGAGTCATAATTAAAGGGGATGGGGTCCTCAACGTTCATGGCAAGTTGATTATTTATGACTAACCCAAGCGATTAATAATGTCTTTGAAATATGGCAAATTCAATTTACAATTCACTAATTCCATAGGCTTTATAATCTCGCATCATTCACATTCCATTCAAAAGATCTCCAACAATACAAATATAAAAATGGAAAGTTTGGTCACATGCCAGCCACGTGGAGCGACAATTCCATATTGATTCTACAGTTGACTGGCAAATTTCGTGACAGGAATAACAATAATGAAACATTTGAAAAAGTTTCAATAAACGTTTCAGTATATGGGGACGAAAAATGTCAATGATTAACACAGAATTTTAAGTGTCTTTATAGATATCAATAGGTCATACGCACAACGTTGTCCATAAGAAAGGCGGTTGTTTTGTCAATAAAGTAAACAGATGTTCTGACCAACAATAACTATAACCATTAACAGAAGATGCATATATAATATTTATGCTAATAATTTACAAAATAAAGTACAAGGTGAAATTAGGATTCCTTCTTTTTATACAGCTAGATGTATAAAATTATTTTCAATATACATGTAGTGATATTTCCTGATCAGATAATTAAAGAAATTAGTCATGTAACATAATTTCATTCAAATGATAATATAAGTTTAATTTATTCACCTCATCAGATAAACACTTTTAGTAAGGAATATATATATTTATTCCTAAATATAGAATAAATATATTCAACATTAATATTGTAGTGAAAATATAGATATACCATACAACAAGCACACAAATAAATTACCGCTTAATTCTTAAATTTGGAATATTGTTAAACTCCAAAAAGACTGCTTATGGAATTGTGTTCATGTTGTTTCATTCAACATATTTACTTCAAACATCATGATGTATAGCATGCAATGCTTCGTTGAATTGACATGTATCATAACCAGCTGCCGCACCAACGCTATACAAAAATACGGGCTTTAAAAAAAATTAGGGTTCATAAATTAAAACACTAATGTATTTATTTTTGACCTCGCATTAAAAAATTAACCACCAAAAATGTTGGTGCCTAATGTCAAGTGCTCTAAGAGCAAACACATCATGGAGCTGACACACTTCTCAGAAATGATGCAATTGGTGCTGCACGATTCTCAATTTCATGAAATCATGGCAGGACAATAAACTATAAATAATATATAATAAACTATGCAAATTCATCTTCCGGTCCAGGTCCAGACCGCCGGGTAAATAGAATCACAGCAAATCTTCAAGTCTACCAAATCACTCAAAGCAACTCATGAACTAGTTGATTGTGTGATGGCCGCTCATAAAATGGGTGGTAGGCCATCATTTTATGTGGATAAATATGAGTAGCAAATACTTTCGTCCAACACAGGTGAAACGTAGTGAGATTCTGATCATAACCATCCATCACCATGGTCACTGTATATTTCAATAGCTTCACAAATCCTTTTAAAGTGATAATGAAAAACGTTTGATACATGTCTGTCCTCAGGTGTACATTACCCCAGTCACACGAGCACTTTAACGCGAATTGAATCCGAGATAAATATTATATCCCGTTTTTACCACGGGATCGTTCACATGGTAAGCGGGGCAGATTCGGGTTAAATGAAATAACACGGGATATTTTCGAAAATTCTCTACTCAGGAGGTGGGGCAAATGTTTTATCCCGGGATAAAGCGTGTAACTGATACTATGTCCCGAGATATATTGTACGTCTGACCGCGAGATGAATCAGACACGGGTTTAACCTGGTAATAGCGTTCCAGATGGAAAATATATTTTGAAGATTCCAGTATTAAATAACAGAAAGCAACACAATATATGTTTGCTGTGATAAAGTGTTATGTCTTACATTAAGTTCAACTCGCCGTAACGGCTGCAGGACTGTATGCTCTCCGTGGAGTTGAAATGGCACACGAATGAACAGGTCCAGTGACCAGGGGGTGAGATGTAAAGTAGGATTAAAGGTCTTCAGACTTGATATCAGACTATAAACATGCACCTTTACCTTTTATTATTATGTCATCAAATACACTCTGCAGATCCCTTCGAATCCGGGCCAGTTAGTATAGCACATTTTATTAAAAAAACTGGTTACCAAATGGATACATGTATGTATCTGAAGCCATTCTATATAAATTTGACATAAGCCAAAGAACCTACAAGAACCTTTTAAATTGTGAAGAAAAACCAGTGGTAGAGTAGACGGATGAAGCTACATGTTAGCAGATTGGTGAGGACTTAAATCATGCTAATGTGAACATCTGCGCGTTTGTCTTCCAGTGTACCTCAATCTGTATTCGAGAAATAGTGCATAAGGGCACGTTGTATTCTCTTACATGATTTCCCTATGCTCAGAAGGTCCTATATTCAGAAGGTCCTATGTTCAGAGGGTCCTGTATTCAGAAAATATTTGTTCAGGAGGTCCTATGTTCAGATGGTCGCATATTCAGGAGATCCTATGTTCAGAAGGTCCTATGTTCAGAGGGTCCTATGTTCAGAAAATATTTGTTCAGAAGGTCCTATGTTTAAATGGTCTCATATTCAGAAGATCCTATGTTCAGAAAGTCCTATGTTCAAAAATATTTGTTCAGAAGGTCCTATACTCAGAAGGTCCTATATGTTCAGAAGATCCTATTTTCAGAAATATTTGTTTGGAAGGTTCTATATCCAGAAGGTCCTATGTTCAGAAGGTCCTATATCCAGAAGATTCTTTGTCCAGAAGGTCTTATATGCTGTAACACATTTCCATCTTTCAGCTTCAGGCATAAACACATCTAACGTTTCTTTTTTATTTAACTTTATTATTCACTTCTTCTAGGGATACACACGAGTGAGTTACAAAGTTACGACGCTCTCGGAACTTCAAATTCCGAAATCCCCCAAGTTCCCGAAACTTGGAAACCTCGAACCCAAGTTTTGAAGTTCTGTCGTCATGCGTGGCGTTCTGCGCTGCGTCTTTTTTGTAATTGACTGATTGTAGTCCGGCAGCCAAGTCCCTTATTTTGCTTATGGTCTTGGATATAGTTTTTCTTCGCTGAATATTGTTGTCCAGACCCCCCAGGTGTCACCCTTGGACAATTTTAGTTATTCACGTTTTTTCAAAATGGCTGCCAATAGCAACAGTGCAAATGTATTTTTTTCACTTTCTGCCCTAGAAATATGTATAATACCACTTTTCCAACTAAATTAAACACGAGAAACTCATTTCCGGCATTATGTTTTTGTTCAGAACCTTAATTCGGGCATAAATCCAATATGGCCGCCACCGCTATTTTGGCAATTCACATTTTGTATCATTAGAAGCATGTTTAGGTACAGGTATCTAAGCCTACTTACTGACTTTACAAAGGCTATCACATTTGAAGGCATTTGAACACTACTAGACTCTATCTAGACTAATCTAGGCATATAGCCTACAATAGTCCCAATACAATTTTTTTCTCCAAAATATTGGTCAGGCTTTAGGTTCATCAGTTCCCATATATCAAGACACTGACAAATTTAATCTGGTTCGCATGTCTGATCTGATGCAGCTGTTGGCAGATATTGCCAACAAGAGCGCAATTTCAAAGATTTTGGTATATCTCCTAATAAACCAGTTATGATCATGATGATATACATGTAGGCCTATGTATGTTCTGAACCGAAATCAGATTGACCTTTACATATAGCTGCAGTTGAACAGATGTTACCATACATGTTTTGCACCTGGGCATTTGGACTATGCACGTTATGGTTTATGTTATCTGCGACATATGCAGGCTATGCCATTAGATATCTTGAAACAGTGCATGGAAGGTGAACACACAATGCACCATAATCCATGTAGTTGTAATGCTGTCCGGAGTGACATGTTCATCGAGTCTAATTATATGAGGTACGGGCATAGTACTGGGGGAGTGGTTAAAGCCAGGTATGTATAGACATGGTCGTTTAGCCTACATTTTTGTGCAAAACTGGAACATGGTCTCCAGAATATGGATACCACTGTAACAATTCAGATTAAAAATAAGCATAAAGAAGAGTTTTCAATAATAATTTTAGATGACTCTAAAGACCGGTTTGCTTCACGAATAAAATGCAACTATATTTCGACCCATCACATCCCACATCACCAGTAATAGAATATAATTACATGATAAAAACTCAGATAGAGCTGCTGAAATTGACATAAAATTCATGCATATATTTGAAACTGTCGGCCGAAGGTTCTCTCGATCCAATCACCAAGCAGATTGTAACATTTACTTGGGTTGGAAAACCGTTGAAACTTGGTACTGAAAAGATGTATGACCCTGCAGTAATTTATGGGCGGGTTCTTGGGCTTCAATCAAGTCCCAGAAGTATCAATATTAATGATATATTGGTACACGAACTGGCTCCATTCGCAACTGCTATGTTTGACACTCCAATTGAAACGAAGATAACTAAATCAAAGTGTAATCTTAACAACTTCAGGTTGACATATGTCGTAGAACTGTGAATGCCACTAGCTTGGTGGTCGATGGTTCAGTAGTGATGTGGACAATAGCTTGGCCTACTAAATAAACTGTAGATGACCTCACTACCAAATTTAAGTCATTTCTTTGTACTAAGCTCATTTCCGTCAATGTGTTTAGGTATCTAATATTTGATAGATGCAAAGACTTCAGCTTGAATGGAAATGCAAGATTAAGCGGTAAACAAACTGGCTTGCAATGTACTTCTTCCTGCTCAAAATGTGATCCTTGGTTATTAAAAATTAAATAAAACTAGTCAGAGCCATCATCAAAAACATTGCAAAGGATTATGTGTTCCATGGCCTGTACACTTCGACACATCAACTTGTAATCACAGAAATTTAAGCACCTCGCACGAATAATCAGAAAATTGTTATCAGGCACTTGCTGCTGAGAGGGAGGTTGGTCATGGGGTAAGTTTCTCCTCTGCGTAAAATGGCGCAGAAGCAAAATGAAAACACATGTGTCATCAGAGGCAACACGTCTCAGATGACACAGGTGTTTTTATTCTCAACTGAGATGTTCATGGAATCTCAGATTGGGGATCGCAACATCATAGATATAAAGTTGAGAAGTACACCTCCACACCCTCCGGAATCTTCAAACAAGGGGTTTGCATGGGCAGCAGTATTCTGCAAAGAAAAAAACTATATACTCCAAGTCCAGATATACCACCATGGCTGCCGGACTAATTGATATTTGAGTTGTTTTTACGATGATATCTGATCACACTTCTGCAATTAAATTGCAGACTTAAAAATGAAAGTTATTGTGCTGCGTCTTGCGTTACAATTTACGCTGCGTCATGCGCTGTAATTCGCGCCTCGTCCCTTCTTGCACTGCGTCTTTGCGCCGCTTATTTCTCTACGTCCTAGGGGGTGCTGCGTCTTGTGCTGCGTCTTGCTTTACGTAGC
This sequence comes from Flabesymbios commensalis, assembly GCA_964017125.1. Taxonomy (NCBI): domain Eukaryota; kingdom Metazoa; phylum Annelida; class Polychaeta; order Terebellida; family Flabelligeridae; genus Flabesymbios; species Flabesymbios commensalis. The sequence goes on from OZ024907.1 coordinate 44,070,784, forward strand.
CTACTCCTATGCACCGCTGTTTGCTTTTGTTCCTCATGCTGCGTCTTGCGCGCCTCTTGCGATGTTTCTTGCGCCACATCTTACGCCTCTTCTTGTGGCGTTTTTTGTGCTGTTTCTCTTTTTTTTAATACAGGACATTCTGAAAATAGGAGCTTCTGAATATAGGGACTTCTGAACATGAGACCTTCTGCACATGGAATCTTCTGAACAAGAACCTTCTGAACAAAAAGGACCTTCTGAACTGATTATAGGATCTTCTGAACATAGGACCTTCTGAACATAAAACCTTCCTAACAAGCACCTTCTGAACATAGGACATTCTGAACATCGGACCATCTAAATAAGGATCTTTTAAACATTGGACATTCTGAAAAAGAAATATTTTTTTTAACATGGGCCTTTAAATGCGCCAGTACTATTTTATCCCGAGTTTAACCCCAAAATATGTAATGTGTGTGACCAGAACAAGAACTAATCCGTGTCTGTACCGGGATTAACCCGCTACAAAATCTGTTTGTGTGACCAGGAAATGTGGACTAATCCGAGTTATATCTTGTGGTATAAACCCGGGATAAATAAACCGAGTCTATCCCGAATTTAATCCGAATTAAAGTGTGCCCGTGTGACGGGGGTACATGTTTATAAAGCTGATTTTAGAAAAATGAATTGCAAACGAGGACAATTTTGCCCTACCGCCGATAGCAAATCACCTTTTATCGATAACGTAAATGCAAGATTTCACATCAAAGATGTTCCAGCTTAAATGACCGATGTTCCTAATATAGTCTGGGAGCCTGTAACAGAAGATTTCACCCCATAAGACCCATGAAATTTGACCCTCTGACGCTATTTAGATGATCGAACTGATATAAAAAAGATTTGTCAGCTGTGTCACGGAGGTCGGATCTTGGCCCCAATCCCCGTCAAAAAACACCCCCAGGTGCTTGATTTCACCCAATCTAGCCCATGAATGAAACTTGGTCACAACAAAGTAATCCACCCATACAATATAAAAAAATAAAACTGACTAAAAATCAGGACGGGGAAGTTTTGTCAGATCCGTTATAAGTGAGCACCTCCACCCACTCCATCGATTTTATTATACATAATCTGACTCATGGATCAAACTCAAAGTAGAGCACCAATACAAATTAAAAAAAGAAGAACTTACAAAATATCAGGTAGGCCCAGGGAAGGTATTGTTATAACCCTTATGAGTGTCCACCCCACCTGATCCAGAGAGGGGGATGGAGGGTAATTATACTAGCTCACGAGCCAATAATAGGCCTACCGATAATATAAAATCAGTTTCTTCGAGCTGCATCGTTGCGCATTAGAAATGGAAAAAAACTTTCCATGCTGTTTATTTCCCATATTGGAAGTTATTTGCGCTTGCAACTAAGGCCTGACAATATATGACGATATTTTAATAGAATTATGTTTATGGAATTTAGAACTAACGGTACATTTTTAAAATGCATCACTGAGCGCACATTTTTACCACATTATGTCCTTCTTTTGTGGTGATTAATACCCATAGACCTCAGTCACATAATGTATTATATGTGAATATGTATGACATGTTTGCTATGTATTTTATAAATTGTTATTTGTTAATACCAAAATAATTTATTGCCCTGTATGGCAACAAATTGTTTTTGTGGCCACTATGTCACTGTATTTACATATTTTATACAATTATATTCGAAAGACAGGGGAATATTTTACAGAATAGTCAAAAGTAATTATGTGCCCATTACACAAACAAATTTCAATCAATAATCGTGATAATTTTACAAGGATTTCACTACTTTCAGTATTCAGTAAAGTTGTGTTTATTAAAATATTACAGGATAGATTTACCAAACTGGTTGTAAAACGTTTATCTATACTAGATAATGTGTCCAACTTGCAGTCAGTGATACAGAAATATCTGGCTAAAAAGAAGGGACGTTATTATGTTTTATATGTGGACTTAAACTTGAAGTCATGTGTCAAAACACAAGGATTGACAGGAAATTTTACACGCAACATAGATAGGGCTCGAAATAATGTCATACCTCCAGATCTATCCTGGCTAAAATACGCAGGAATTGCAAGATATATTATTAATTAATTTAAGGGCAGTCCAAGTACAAGGCCATTTCTAGAAATTACAGTTTTAACTAACCAAATAATGACAGTTTTCTAAACTTTCCAGTACTGCAGACTGCCATGCCTTTGATGTGTAATTCTACCCCTGATGTGTAAAAGACAATAGAGTTTTCTCTGCCCTACATTGTGTGTCTTTAATATTTATGCGAATTAGTTATTATCATACAAACATAAAAAAAACTGTAATGCAGTATATATGAAGATTTCAGTAATCAGATAATTGTGCTATATTCCGACGATATTGGGTAGTGATACGGTTCTTTGGCTATAAAAAAATGAAAACCAAATATTCACATATTGTAAAATGTGGCATCGTCTAGTCAATATGATAACAACTAATTTTATTGTGTTCAGGAGAGGAGTGATTGTCAAACAGATTGTTCGGTTAATCGTATTTTGGTGAATAAAGAATATAAATTGTTACTAGGTGTAAAGATATCGTCTTCTCGTCAACATTGAAGTGATATATAACAACCGAGACATTGTGTATAGCAGGGATAATAAAGCTTTGTACAATTTATATAAATAAAAACACAGGTTTTTCATTCTACCAATACAATTTTCCTAAACACTATTTGATTAATATTACTTTACGGATCAGAGAAATGGGATCATACAGACTGTGAATCACAGTCTGCATGATCCCATTTCTCTGATCCATCAAGTAATATTAATCAAATAGTGTTTAGGATGTGTTTAATAAAATTGTGTGAACGTTTGCTGTGAGCTCGAAGCACAACATTAGATGTGACTTAGGACGCAGTATACATACATTATAAAATAAGGTGTGCCATATTCCGGTTAAATTGTTAAATCTTTCTGGTCATAGAAGGACAAGGGTGTGCTATAAGAAATTTAAAAATGTAGATGGAGGGAATACCTGGGAAAATGATGTGAAAATTATTTTAGAAATGTTCAGGATTAATTGTATGACTATTTATCTTGAAGTAACTGTTATTTCGTTTCAGAATAAAAACATAAATTGGCAAAATGGAAACAAGACAAATGTTTTAGCAGTAAATTAGTAATATATTACTATTTAAAATCTTAATTGGAACTTAAAATATATGTATCTGTTTTCAAACTGGAATAACTGTATATCCAGCCTGGCTCGTTTCAAATGATTATATCATAATTTAGCGATAGAAAAAATGTTTTTAATTTAGAAAATAGAATAGATAATGTAAGTATTGTAAAAAATATACATGTGTGATGCAGGAACATTTAGGGCAATATGACCATACTGATATAACTTACCTACAGTGGCCTACGTAAAACAATTACTCTGTAAGTATGATTTTTCACAAAATACGAATGTAGCACAACATAACGGGGAACATTTTAGCTACATGACTACAGAATCTCACCAGCTATAATAACCGCAATCATATGTTTAGAACATAATGAAATTAAATACTATACTTGATATGTTTTTGAACCGAACATATTATTTGAATACGTAAAACATAAGTAATGTATCATATGGTGTAGTTGTGAACATTTTTGTCACATTAGTGATTTTTTTCCAAGACCCTTAAATATTTTAGCAGCTTTTTCACAATGTTTTTTTTATGTGATATGTAAAGAATAATCCGGATTCAAAATGGCCGCCATCTGTGATCTGATAACCCGTAGATGATCATAAAGCATACACATAATTGTAATGAGTTTGTCATCATTGATCTAGTCCAAAGGGGATGTCATCAGGGAATGGAATTTGTATTTAATTCTAGAATAAGATGAAAAAATGGTCCGCCATCTTGGGTTTGACCATTAGATGACCTTGAAACATATACACAACTTTTACAGCAGACCTTGACTGTACAAGTTTTACGGTTTTTTTTTTATTTGTGTAGCACTTTGATTTGACAAGGTTTGTGTATAATAATATCGATGGAGTGGGCGGGGGTGTCCACTTATAACGGATCTGACAAAACCTTCCCGACCTGATTTTTAGTCAGTTTAACGTTTTTTGTATTGCATTGATGTACTACTTTGTCGTGACCAAATTTTGTCCATGGGCCAGATGGGGTGAAATCAACATTTTTGATAGGGGGGGTCCGACCTCCCTGACGCAGCTGACAAATCTTTTTTTAATCATTTTGATGAACTAATTAGCATTAGCGGGTAAATTTGTATGGGCCAGATGGGGTGAAATCTTCTGTCACAGGCTCTTGGTCTAATATAGTTTTACCATCCATTCATAAAGTACATTTTAGCAGTCACTCGTGCCAAGAAGGATATGTAAAATATCTGAGAGTCTCAGAAGAGGTCCACCATTTTTAAACAAAAGGGGATAAAGTAAAGACCTGCAGACTGAAAAAGTTCTTGTCCAATAACGAACATAAACGTCAACTGGTGAGTCTATATATATACTCAAACTCAAGCTGTACTATAATATCAATGCTTTAGAACTTGAAAAACAACATCTTTCGCCATCTAGAGGGTGGTGAAGCCACATGGTTGTTTTCAGATATTTCAACAATACCAGTATCTGAACTAAATCTTAGCTCTACACAACACAGAAAGAAACTGATTTTCGAATCATCATGCGTACACATTGAATATGTTAAAAAGAGTGGATACACCTCAGAATCAAAGGGGACTTAATTGCTTCTGTATGACTAAAATGAGCCTTTTTGTAATAAAACCAGCTAAGTTGATTGAGCAGGCTCTGACTATAACACAAACAACATTGAGCAGCTTTTATCCGTATTTCATGTTCTGCTTTCACGGGTAGCAATGCTGTTTCAACATTTAAACGATGGGGTAAAGTTAAACCATACACGGTTCTGCAGAATGCATCCAATATGTACCTACGATAGCAAGCTTAGATGAAGGATGGTATCCTTAAGAATATATATTGAAACATTTAACATAATTCTGTTGCACTGTCTATGGTCACATATACTCTAATATGCTAATGAAGTTCGGGAGGTCAAAGTTAAGAATGTATGTGAAAACTTGGCTACCATTCAAACTCTCAGCAGCAATTGATTTATTCAATTATCCACCTTGTTATCGCACTTTCAAACAAAAATAGCGCATTTCCAAGATGTCATTTGGAAAAGATCACATTTAAGTGTACTACTTGGTGCTACACATCATGGATGTGCCATTGAAAACGAGAGTAGATTAAAAAAACAATGTGGTTTCTAGATTACATAATTCTACAGCAATTAGTTGACATTTTAACGCAGCAGGCGTCATCTCCAGACAATTAAATATATTATGCAAATATTGCACAGTCTGACGAAGATGACAATACAGACTATTTGTTCAATTTACTTGTTGGTGACATAGTGTTCTCATATTATGTTTGTATAATCAAAGCAAATCGACATATATTTCAGATGCACATCTATTAATTAAATCTTGCCTGAATTATGTCTGGACAATATGGTCATACATAACGTACCTACACACTAATACCGTGTGAGGAAAGATTGAGTACATGGACATAATACCCCATCCTTGGTGGATATGCCCACTCCACTGATTGTTCCCGTTTTTTTTGTTTTTACAATAATTTTAATTTTCTCATATGCCGCTAGGTACACGTAGGCCTATAACTTTTGGGTACAGATCGACGCTTAGTAAAGTTGGTAGAATGGGTTTGACATTTATTAGCACCAAATTTGCATCTGTCCTGGTGATTTGTATCGATACACCCATGTTTGTTTGCTCCGTCGCATACCATTACATGTTGCAACGTATTCTCTAACTAATCCGTCTATTATAGACGGGTTCAAAAATCGCGCTAAGCCGTCTGTTTATGACGGGTGTAGGGCTTGTATCAGAGTGAGAGCTAGGCACAGCTCACAGTGGATCGTAGAGCGTCAACGTGAATGCTCCTTCCTTCATCTTAACTACATTATTATATCAGAGTATATTATATTGTTTAAATACCAGACAAATAAAACCAAATAGACAGTGATAAAAAATACCTAATAAGCGTGATTAGCGTGACTGGATTCTCCAAAAGGACACCTGTTTTTAGTGGTTTAATAATGCCAATACACCAATCGTCTGAAACTAATTCAGTTTCTAAAACAATATTTGAAAAACAGTGTTTCAAATATTCTTTAATTACACCATCTATAACGGGCATGCAGTTGTTTTACTGCATGAGCCTATTGACCACATGGCTTGCAGGCCTAGTGGTGTAGTGGTGATGGTTTGAATTATGATGATGGTGGGGTTTGTGGTGATGGTTCGAGCTATGAAGATGGCGGGGTTTGTGGTGATCGTGGGGTTTGTGGTGATGATGGGGTTAGTGATGATGGTGTGGTTTGTGGTAATGGTGGGGTTTGTGGTGATGGTGGGTATTGTGGTGATGGTGGGGTTTGTGGTGATGGTCGGGTTTGTGGTGATGGTGGGGTTTGTGGTGATGGTGGGGTATGTGGTGATGGTGAGGTTGTTTGTGGTGATGGTTGGGTTTGTGGTAATGGTGGGGTATGTGGTGATGGTGAGGTTTGTGGTGATGATGGGGTTTGTGGTGATGGTGGGGCTTGTGGTTATGGTTTGAGTTATGAAGATGGTGGTGTTTGTGGTGATGGTGGGGTTTGTGGTTATGGTTTGAGTTATGAAGATGGTGGGGTTTGTGGTGATCGTGGGGTTTGTGGTGATGTTGGGGTTTGTGATGATGGTGGGGTTTGTGGTGATGGTGGGGTTTGTGGTGATGGTAAGGCTTGTGGTGATGGTAGGGTTTGTGGTGATGCCGGGGTTTGTGGTGATGGTGAGGCTTGTGGTGATGGTAGGGTTTGTAGTGATGATGGGGTTTGTGGTGGTGGAAGGGTTTGTGGTGCTGGTTCTTATGATGATGGGGTTTGTGGTGATGGTTGTGATGATAATGGTTGTAATGATGGTGAGGTTTGTGGCGATAGCAGTTTTGATGATGATATTTGTGGTGATGGTTGAGGCAAAGAGGTTGAGGTAATAGTGGTGTTCGTGGTGATAGTGGGTAGTGGGATTGTGGGGATAATGGGTTTTGTGATGGGGTTTTTTGGTGATGACAGGGTTTGTTGTGATGATGCGGTTTGTGATGATGATTGAGGTAATCGTGGGGTAGTGGAGATGGTGGGGTTTCTTATGATGGTGGGGTTTGTGGTGATGGTGGGGTCTGTGGTGATAGTGGGGTTCGTGGTGATGGTGAGGTTTGTGGTGATGGTGGGGTTTGTGGCGATGGTAAGGTTTGTGGTGATGGTGGGGTTTATGGTGATGGTTGATTTGATGATGGGGTTTGTGGTAAGGGTGGGATTTGTGGTGATGGTGGGGCTTGTGGTGATGGTTGATTTGATGATGAGGTTTGTGGTGATGGTTTATGTGATGGTGGGGTTTGGGTTGATGGTGAGGCTTGTGGTAATGGTTTGTGTGATGGTGGGATTTGTGGTGATGGTTGATTTGATGATGGGGTTTGCGGTGATGGTGGGATGTGTGGTGATGGTTGATTTGATATGGGGCTTGTGGTGATGGTGGGGTTTGTGGTGATGGCTTGTGTAATGGTGGGGTGTGTGGTGATGGTTGATTTGATGGTGGGTTTGTGGTGATGGTTGTGATGATGGTGGGGTTTGTGTTAATGGTGGGGTTTGTGGTGATGGTTGATTTGAAGGTGGGGTTTGTGGTGATGGTGGGGATTGTGGTGATGGTTTGTGTGATTTTGGGGTTTGTGGTGATGATTGATTTGATGGTGGGGTTTGTGGTGACGGTGGGGATTGTGGTGATGGTTTGTGTGATGGTGGGGGTTGTGGTGATGACAGAGTGGGTAGGAAGAAAAAAAAAGGGAGTGAGGGAGGGAGGGAGGGAGGAGAGAGAGAGGAGGAGGAGGAAGGGAAAAAAAGAGGGAGGGAAAAAGGAGGGAGGGAGGAAGGGGGAGGAAGGAAGTAATGGAGGGAGGGGGGGATGGAGGAAGAAAGAAAGAAAGAAAGATGGGAAGAAGGAAAAAAGGGAGAAAGAAAGAAAGGAAGAAATGAAGGAAGGAAGGGATGGAGGGTTCGAGGGAAGAGAGAGGGAGGAGGAGGAAGGGAAAAAAGGAGGGAGGAAAGAAGGAGAAAGGGAAGGAAGGAAGGGAAGGAGAAAATGGGAGAGAGAGAGAGGAAGGAAGGGAGGGAGGAGAGGGAGAAAGAGTAGAAGGAAAGAAGAAAGGAAGGGAGGGACGCTTCTATACGCATAGCACTAGGCCCACCGATACTAGGTCTATATACTAGGCTTGCAGGCCTAGTGGTGTAATGGTGATGGTTTGAATTAAGATGATGGTGGGGTTTGTGGTGATGGTTCGAGCTATGAAGATGGCGGGGTTTGTGATGATCGTGGGGTTTGTGGTGATGATGGGGCTAGTGATGATGGTGTGGTTTGTGGTAATGGTGGGGTTTGTGGTGATGGTGGATATTGTGGTGATGGTGGGGTTTGTGGTGATGGTTGGGTTTGTGGTGATGGTGGGGATTGTGGTGATGGTGGGGTATGTGGTGATGGTGAGGTTTGTAGTGATGGTAGGGTTTGTGGTGATGGTGGGGTTTGTGGTTATGTTTTGAGTTATGAAGATGGTGGGGTTTGTGGTGATCGTGGGGTTTGTGGTGATGTTGAGGTTTGTGATGATGGTGGGGTTTGTGGTGATGGTGGGGTTTGTGGTGATAGTGGGTTTGTGGTGATTATAGGGTTTGTGGTGATGGTGGAGTTTGTGGTGATGGTTGGGTTTGTGGTGATGGTGGGGTTTGTGGTGATGGTGAGGCTTGTGGTGATGGTAGGGTTTGTGGTGATGCCGGGGTTTGTGGTGATAGTGGGGTTTGTGATGATGGTGGGGTTTGTGGTGATTGTGGTGTTTGTGGTGATGGTGGGGTTTGTGGTAATGGTGGGGTTTATGGTGATGGTGGGGTTTGTGGTGATGATGGGGTTTGTGGTGATGGTGGGGTTGTGGTGATGGTTGGGTGTGTGGTGATGGTGGGGTTTGTGGTGATGGTGAGGCTTATGGTGATGGTAGGGTTTGTAGTTATGATGGGGCTTGTGGTGGTGGAAGGGTTTGTGGTGCTGGTTCTTATGATGATGGGGTTTGTGGTGATGGTTGTGATGATAATGGTTGTAATGATGGTGAGGTTTGTGGTGATAGCAGTTGTGATGATGATATTCGTGGTGATGGTTGAGGCAAGGAGGTTGACCAACCTCCTTGGTTGAGGTAATAGTGGTGTTTGTGGTGATAGTGGGATTGTGTTCTGATACCTCATTTATTTATATTGTTCAATAATATCCTTGAAAGTGGCATTTACCCGAACGGATGGTGTGAGGCAATTTTATGTCCACTGCATAAGAATGGTTCTGTAAATGAAGTTGAGAATTATAGAGGTATTTTATTATTGCCAGTATTAAGTAAAGTGTTCACAAAAATATTAAACAACAGACTTGTTAAGTGGGCTGAGAACCACAATTTGCAAAAAGAAGAGCAAGCTGGTTATAGAAAAAAATACTCTACAATTGATCAAATATTTAGCTTACAAGCGTTGTGTCAAAAATATATTACAAAAAAGAATGGAAGATTTTATGTTCTTTTTATTGACTTTACCAAAGCTTTTGATGCCATACATCATAATCTGCTGTGGTATAAGTTAATTAAATCAGGCGTTCATGGAAAATTGTTAAAAGTTTTAAACTCTATGTAATTTAAAGTCTTGTGTTAGGACACGCTCAGGTTTAACAGAGTATTTTCAATGTACTATAGGTCCACAACAGGGATGTATGTTAAGCCCTTTTCTTTTTACATTATATATAAGTGAACTTGTAGATATGATGAAACATGAGGGTTGTCAAGGTGTATATGTGGATGAGAAAAATCCAAATATATTGATGTTTATGTATGCAGACGATATTGCCTCTGGTACGGACACTGAGTCTCGAATGCAGAAAATATTAAATGTACTGTCAAAATATTGTAAAAAGTGGGGTTTAATAGTTAGTATTGCGAAAATCAAAATATTAGTGTTTAGGAGAGGAGGTAAAATTAAAAATAATGAGAAGTGGTGGTTTGATGGCACACCTATTGAGGTGGTTGACTTTTATAAATATTTGGGTGTATTATTTACGTCAAATTTGAATTGGTCAATGTGTAAAAAACCATTATCATTGCAAGCTAAAAAAGGACTTCATATGTTCTATAGATACAGTTATCAATGTGGTGTTTTACCCAGGTCAATTGCTATTACTCTGTTTGATAAAATGATTTTACCTATTGTTTTATATGGGTCGGAAGTGTGGGGCTTTGAATACTTAGAAATATGTGAATCGGTTCAGTATGCTTTTTGCAAAAGAGTTACAGGTTTATCAAATAACTCTAGCAAACGAGTACTGTTGGGTGAAATGGGGAGATATCCACTGGCTTTACACTATTTTCAAAGGTGTATAAAATATTGGCTAAAAGTCATTCAAATGCCCATGTATCCACATGGTATCCACATGTATTTTATCAAATGATATATCGATTACATAATAATGGTAGGCACACTTGGGCAACTGATATTGCATTGTTATTGACAAAGCTTGGTTTTCAGCATGTTTGGGCACAGCAAGGAGTCGGGAATGAAGATGAATTTTTTGAAGTGTTATGTTTACGATTAAAAAATAATTTTAAATCAAATTGGGAGGACGGTATCAAGAATTCTAGCAAGTTAGCAATATATTCACAGTTTAAATATTATCTAATTCCAGAATCATATTTAGAACTAATTAATATTCACAAATATTCAATTGCATTTAGTAAAGTTAGATGTTCAAAGCACCAACTAGCGATAGAGCAGGGAAGACATTCAGAAATTCTGATGGCAGATAGGATATGTGTTTTGTGTAATGCTAGAAATCGTGTTGTGGTTGAAGATGAATATCATTTTCTTTTAATTTGTGACGACTATAAATTGTTAAGACATAGATATGTTACCAAGCACTTACCTCCATATGATGAAACTCAAAACGGATTTCAAATATTTATCAATTTAATGAAGACCAGTGACACAGATGCAATGCGTGATGTGGCTTGTTTTATTTATCATGCAATGAATGTGAGAAAGAGATTAATTGCAAATTTAATATAACTAAATTAATTTGTAAAATTGTTGTACATTGGCCCTTTGGCCATATAGTACTAATAAATATACTTTGACTTTGACTTTGACTTTGGGATTGTGGGGATGATGGGTTTTGTGATGGGGTTTGTGGTGATGACAGGGTTTGTTGTGATGATGCGGTTTGTGATGATGATTGAGGTAATCGTGGGGTAGTGGAAATGGTGGGGTTTGTGGTGGTGGTGGAGTTTGTGGTGATGGTGGGGTTTGTGATGATGGTGGGGTTTGTGGTGATGGTGGGGTCTGTGGTGATGGTGGGGTTCGTGGCGATGGTGAGGTTTGTGGTGATGGTGGGGTTTGTGTTGATGCTGAGGTTTGTAGTGATGGTAGGGTTTATAGTGATGGTTGATTTGATGATGGGGTTTGTGGTAAGGGTGGGGTTTGTGGTGATGGTGGGGCTTGTGATGATGGTTGATTTGATGATGAGGTTTGTGGTGATGGTTTATGTGATGGTGGGGTTTGGGTTGATGGTGGGGCTTGTGGTGATGGTTTGTTTGATGGTGGGTTTTGTGGTGATGGTTGATTTGATGATGGGGTTTGTGGTGATGGTGGGATGTGTGGTGATGGTTGATTTGATGTGGGGCTTGTGGTGATGGTGGGGATTGTGGTGATGGTTTGTGTGATGGTGGGGTTTGTGGTGATGGTTGATCTGATGGTGGGGTTTGTGGTGATGGTTGTGATGATGGTGGGGTTTGTGTTGATGGTGGGGTTGTGGTGATGGTTGATTTGAAGGTGGGGTTTGTGGTGGTGGTGGTGGGGATTGTGGTGATGGTTTGTGTGATTTTTGGGTTTGTGGTGATGATTGATTTGATGGTGGGGTTTGTGGTGACGGTGGGGGTTGTGGTGATGGTTGATTTGATGATGGGATTTGTGGTGATGGTGGGATGTGTGGTGATGGTTGATTTGATGTGTGCCTTGTGGTGGTGGTGGGGATTGTGGTGATGGTTTGTGTGATTTTGTGGTTTGTGGTGATGGTTGATTTGATGGTGGAGTTTGTGGTGACGGTGGGGATTGTGGTGATGACAGAGAGGGTAGAAAGAAAAAAGAAAGGAAGGGAGGGAGGGAGGGGTTGAGGGAGGAGAGAGAGAGGAGGAGAAGGAAGGGAAAAAAGACGGAGGGAAAAAGGAGGGAGGGAGGAAGGGGAGGAAGGAAGTAATGGAGGGAAGGGTGGATGGAGGAAGAAAGAAAGAAAGATAGGAAGGAAGGAAGGAAGGAAGGGAGAAAGAAAGAAAGAAAGGAATGAAGGAAGGAAGGAAGGGATGGAGGGTTCGAGGGAAGAGAGAGGGAGGAGGAGGAAGGGAAAAAGGAGGGACGAAAAAGGAGGGCGGGAGGAAAGAAGGAGAAAGGGAAGGAAGGAAGGGAAGGAGAAAATGAGGGAGAGAGGAAGGAAGGGAGGGAGGAGAGGAAGAAAGAGTAGAAGGGAAGAAGAAAGGAAGAGAGGGACGCTTCTAGACGCATAGCACTAGGCACACCGATACTAGGTCTATATACTAGGCCTATAATTATGTGCCTAGGTTTAGCCGGCGTACGTCGCTCATAGCCATAGGGACGTGCATTTAAAACACAATAAGAGGCTCTCATTTCTCTAAACATGATAATTCCGATAAATTAGCATTGGGTTAATTCTGGTCCATCGTCTTCAATGTTGGCTAAACATTGTTAGGGTGCTCTCGTTTTTACCAAATAAATACCAGTGAGGAGCTACCGTTATTTGCCGAACGCATCCAGTATATGTCAAACCTGTCAGGTAGTACCATCTAGCGGCAGGATTGAAACCATCCCATCCTCTAAAACAGTAGGTCGATGTGTCGATGTGTTTCTTTGAAACTCGGAGGCCACAGTGGGGCTCGAACCCGCGATCTCCGACTTTCCATGCAGGCAGCTTTAACCACGGCACCAAGGCGCCCGCCGATAATGCTCAATATACAACATTAAATCTCAAGCATTGTTCCCTTATATTAAAAAAAACTAAATTGCCTTAGCATTTAAAGTGTATTTATATATAACAATTACTGTTGTTCTCCATAAAGAATTAAACATCAATATGTGACTAACATAAAATATGTATACTAATCATAATAATAGCCAGATTATTTATAGTATTTAACAAACAAAAAATCTGCCCAAGCATTAAAACTCAGCCTTGGCATTCAAAGTGTCATTTTACTTATTATTTGGTTTTCCATTAAACATTTGAACATCAATATGAGATTAATATTAAATGTTTATATTATATACAATATTAAATATCCACAGTATATATACACTGTAAGCAAAAAATTGGTCTTAGCATTCAAAGTGTCATTTAATATATTCCTCCTTCATAAATATGTAAACATAAACATCAATATGAGATTCACATAAAATTTTCACAATAAATATAATGATAAATATCCACAGCATGAGTTAACTTTATTATAATAGCCTATTGGACGCAGAGATATCTGAATTTTACCGCAAATTAGAGTTAGCGATAATGGCGCGCGTATCCTAAATATGTAGTTATAAAAAAATTGGCCCTAGATTTTTTAACTGTTTAACTTTCAGTCCCCTGGGGACATAATGGGGACACTTTTTGCGACTAAGCTTGCTACTAAGTACCACTCAACAAAAATAACAGATTGCCAAACTTGACACATATTTTATAATGTTTGTATTTTTTAGGCGCCCGTATTGATAAAAGGGTTGAAAAAAATATTCAAAATGAAATCTGGGCACAAATATTTTTCAGTGATCTACATGTGTATACGACAGAGGGCTATGAATAAAACAATAGTGAAAATAAGTGAAACTACTACTATTTTGAACAATTTTTTCAAATTGCTGTTAATTTTATTTTGGTGACCTTCTAAAAAATGGTAAAATAGGCGCTAGTACTTAAAGCGTCCTGTTTGGCAAAAAAGAACCAAAACTCGCTATGTCCCAATGGTCAAGCTAAATAAAAATCGCAGTCAAAATTTCTTAGCTTTTGTGGGTACGAGGGCTAGATCTGGCTCCCGGCCTAATAACATATACCTACAAGAAATTAATGTCATTTTACCAAGTGTAACTGGACAAAAAATGAAATGAATGGGGTTTTAGGCTGTTTTATGATGGCAATGTCATTTAACATGATTTTAATTCTGCATGTGATACCAAGTAAATTTTCGTCTGATTTTAACAAATTAACCATCTTGTATCTGTGTATATGTACTTGTGCATATACTAGTATTCTATCATTTTTATGACAAATAAGACTTTATGTCAGTAAAATAATTGTCTGTATGTCTGCTACCTTTGTGCACAAATAGGATAATCTATTACGAGTGAGCCGGGAATTTTTTTTGTTTCTTCGAAAATTGAAGGCCAGAGAGGGGTTCGAACTTGCGATCTCCAACTTTCCAATGCACCAGGGCCCGCTCTGTACATGGACAGGGTTTTACATATGTTACCTATTTATTCAGTTATTAGGTCATTAGGTATCACAAACAGAATAAATGTAACAAAAAACACTTGAGAATTATGTGTGGTTAGTGAAATAAAATGAATCGGGTTTAGGTCACATTTGTCTGGGGTCTGAGGCCGAGCACGCTACCTCTCGGTCACGGAGGCTCTTCACAATACTGACCTTCACACGTGGATGAGGAAGAAACATTTTTTGTTTCTTTCAAACCGCCGGGACCGGGAACCGAACCCCGAAATCTGGCGTGAAAAGCAGCGGTGCTAACCACTACATACATAAGCCCCCGCCCATTTGTGTTTAATGCATTGATATGTTTATGAATTGATACGAACTTTTAATATTTTATTAATCAATGATTTTGTTACAATGTTTTATTGAACAATTATTTTATTATGTTCAAAGTCAACACGTTTTGACGGGATGACAAAGTAACACTTGTTCAAATTAACATAAGTTCAAAGTCGACACGTTTTGACGGGATGATAAAGTAACAAATTTCAACTTTGTGGATTCAAAATTAGATTTCAACTATGTGTAGAGCTAATTTTCCGGAGCAAACTATTTGGTTCTAATTTGTCAGTTCAAAAGGTATAACAGCTGAGGTAAACACTTTATGTCCGTTTTAATTTTTCACTGGCTTATCTGTGAAATTGTCGAAACGCTTCAATGATCATGACTGCAGTTTAGCTGTGGGGTGTCAACGGACTATGAGAACACCATATGTGACTGATTTACCTGGTACCGTTATCGTAGTAGCTGTCACCAGCCCCACGTCCGCCCATTTAACATCACGTAACGTCGTATGTAGGCATAAGCATAATGGCATTGTCATTATGACACCAATCCCTTTGACCCTTCTAGTCTTAGAGTTTATGAAATGTCACCTAACCTGTACACAAATTTATGTTTCGTCTGAGAATGACATTTTGCCAGTGGCAACAGCATGGATACCATTCTATCATTGCCGTATATAGTGGATTTCGAAATGTTTTGAAATATATCGTTTAAATAAATTACTAACCAGTACCGATCTACATGACAAAGGTATCTAGTAGGCCCCCTGATAATATTTCTTCTTTGAGAAGAATAACATCTATTTAATCTTCCTACGTCTGGATTGGAGAGGGTGCCCTATATTCTATGTCTAGGCCGGATGGAAGGGGTGCCCTTTCTTCTATGTCTGTGCTAGAGGGGGTGAGTGCCATACCTATTATGTCTGTCTGTGCTGGAGGGAGTGAGTGCCATACCTATTATGTCTCTGCTTAAGTAAAGGGGTGCCCTGACGTCGAAAATACGCCCCCCCCCCCCCAATAAAAAAACACCACATTATACGGAGACAGTGTTTTTTGTTTGATAACGTTTGATGGCAAAAACTACTTTCACATCAATCGAATTCGCGAAACTATTGACAAAAAGTAGATATTCCACTTAATATGTCATCACCATGATAACGATTACCCTGACCATTCTTATGGTTACGGGGGCGAATGACGGTGTGTAATTTGCGTTTTGATTCCGCATGTATGGTTTATGGTTTGACTAAGTTTAAAATGTTTTATATGCATACTGACGGAGCACCAAGGAATTCTATCCAATGTGTCCATATTTTATCAGATATTTTAAAAAATAATGATGCCAGTCAAAGGGTCAAGGGCTAGAGGAAGTGGTGATTTTCCTTCTATGTTCGGACCAGAGGGAGGGGTTGACTACCTTCTCATCCAATCAAAAAGTGTTTTTCATACAAATGTGTTAAAGGCATACCTCATACAGATTTTATTTCAGACATTAAACTTTCTGCTTTAATTAGCCATCCGAAATTAACCTGTTCTGAACTTTATCAGCAATATCACACGGTCCTGGGATGTCTTAGATACGCACGCGCCGATCAAGACTAAGAAAATCACGCCTAAACCCCCAAATCCATGGATGCCAATGAAAATTCAATTGGCTAAACGACTTCGTCAAAAGTTAGAACGAATTTAGCGAAGGACTCGATCATGCCTAGATACGTCGAGGTACAGAAAACAGGCAAATCTTTGTAATCAAATGATGAGCGATGCACGGCGTAGATATTGTGCAGATTGTGTCAATGAAACCTCAGATAATCCACGAACACTTTGAAAAACAATGAACAAATTTTTTTACAGAACACAGTCTCCATCTATCACAGCTTTTTCTGATATAAAATCACTTTCTGAATCGTTTTCGAAATTTTTCATGGACAAAATCGAGAAAATACGCATGCATTTTACCAACGACGTTTATAATATGCCGGACAATAAATCTCCGACAGTTAAATCACGTATGACTTGTTTTGAACTAGCTACTGCTGATGATGTGAGGAAACTAATTATAAATTCACCTAGCAAAACGTGCGATCTTGATCCGATCCCTACTGCGTTGTTAAAATCTTGCTTAAATGTTTTGTTGGTTCCAATCACACAAATGGGTAATTTATCTTTGACTTCTTTTTCAGAAGTTTTTCCAGACATTTTTAAAACATCACATGTCATGCCTCTACTCGAAAAGCCATCTCTATCAAAAGATGACATGAAAAATTACAGACCAGTGTCAAAACTAAACTTTGTATCGAAAATCATAGAAAAAGTTATAGCAAATCGAATGCGTTCACATCTTGAAAGAAATGATCTATTAAATCAGTATCAGTCAGCTTACAAGAAATTTCATTCTTCTGAAACGGCCTTATTTAAAGTTGAAAATAACATTATTTTGAATATGGACGAGGGAAGGGTCAGTGCACTTACTCTGTTAGATCTGGCTGCTGCTTTCGACACTCTGGACCACAGCAGTACCACCAATCTCTTGTCAACTTGGTATGGTATCGCGCTTAACTGGTTTGTGTCTTACTTGTCAGATCGTAAACAAAAGGTGAAACTAATGGACTGTTTATCCAGTCCAGCCGAAGTCGCGTGTAAGGTTCCCCAAGGATCCGTCTTCGGCCCATTGTTATTTACTCTTTACACTATCCCCCCCCCCCCTAGCTATTTAATTCAGAGACACATTGTCAAACATCATCTTTACGCCGACGATACCCAGATATTTTTATCTCTTTCGCTAAAAAATCCCGATATTTCTTTGGAAATTCTCACAAAATTTCTGCAGGACGTGTCGTCTTGGATGACATCAAAGAAATTAAAACTTAACCCTGATGACACCGAATTTTTATTAATTGGATCTAAAGTGTAGCGTGGAAATTTTTTGAAATGTTTTACAACAAGATTTTGGCACAGAAAGTAACTCCTTCTTCATCTGCTAGAAATCTTGGCATAGTCTTTGACAGTGCTTTAAATTTTAAGAGTCATATATCTGGTATATCTCGCGCTTGCTACTATCATATACGTGACATGCGCAGAATAAGGCGTTTTTTAACACCATCTGTTGCTAAAACAATTGCAACTTCTTTGATATGTAGCAGACTGGACTATTGTAACTCTGTCCTTTTCAACGTCACTGTAAAAGAGATAATATCTAAGCTGCAGTGTGTACAGAACTGTTTGTCGCGTGTTGTAACAAAGTCTCCTCGTTTTTGTGACATAACTCCTCTTCTAAAATCTTTGAAATGGTTACCTGCTCGTTACAGGATCAAATTTAAATTGTGTTCCCTGACCTACCAGGCTCTGACCAGTGAAAAACCTCGGTGGTCCGGTTGGCCTAGACGACAAACGCAAACTGTTTTTGGAACTATGAGTCGGATTACGATTATGTTTGTCGCGCCTCTGAGCTGGGATCACTGAGGATTTAGGTGCTATAGAAGTTTATTATTATTATTATTATTATTCTAGGGGTGCCCTAACTTTTATGCCTGGATTAGAGGGAGGGGTGCCCACCTGATATGCATGGGCTTAAAGAAGTTTTTTTCAGATCTGCTATGTTCGCCCTAGAGGGAGGGGGTACTATACCTTCTATAGCTGGGCTATAGGGAGGGGTTGACCTACCTTCTATGTCTGAGCCAGAGGGAGGGGGTAGCCAACTTTCTATCGCTGAGCTAGAGGGAGGGAGTGAACTACTTTCTATGTATGAACTAAAGGGAGAGGTTGCCCTATATTGTATGTCTGGGCTATAGGGAAAGATTGTTCCACCTTCGATGTCTGGGCTAGTTGTCATGTCTTTTTTGTCTAGGCCAGATGGAGCGCGTGACATATCTGCTATGTCCAGGATAAATAGAGTGGGTGCCATACTTGCTATGTCTGGCTGAAGGGAGGGGCTTCCAAATCTGTTAAGTCTAGACTCGAGGCAGGGGCTAGAGGGAGGGGACCCTGTGGTCTATTACTAGGCTAGAGGAAGGGGGTGCCCTACTTTTTAAGTCTGGGCTAGAGGGAGGGGTGTTTCCCTACCTATACGTCTGAGCTCAAAAAGGTGGAGGGCGGGATTCCCCTACCTTATATGTCTGGACCCTAGTGTTAGAATAAGTTAATCTAATAAAGTTAATGATAATCTGAGGTGTCATGGTTTGCCAATAACGAGTCAATAGTACGAGAAAGTACCCTTCTTCTGAGTCTTGGCCTGCTAATATAGAGTCGATAGTGGGGGAGGGGTTGTCCTACCTTCTATGTCTGGGCTAGAGGGCGAGGTTGCCTTATATATTCTATTTCTGGGTTAGAGGGAGTGGGTGCCCTACCTTCTATGTCTGGCCTGGAGCGAGGGGTTGCCCTATCTTTAATGTCTGGATTAGAGAAAGGGGTTGCTCTACCTGCTACGTCTGGGCAAGAGGGAGGGGATGCCATATTACCTTCTATGTCTGCGATAGAGGGAGGGGCTGCCTTACCTTCTAAGTCTGGGCTAGAGGGAGGGATATTCTACCTGCTATGCCTTGGCTAGAGGGAGGGGTGCCATACCTTCTATATCTAGGCTAGAGGGAGGAGTTGCCCTACCTTCTATGTCTGGGCTAGAGGGAGAGGGTTCCCTACCTGCTATGTCTACGCTTGAATTTGTTGAATATAGAGTCGATAGTGGGAGAAAGTATCACATCTCTTGGCTCCTGACCTCAACGATGGCCAACTATCGTAGGAGAAGGTAATTAAAATATTGTTGTTTGTATAAAATATGCCTATAAAAATAATTATTATTCAATATATTATTATTATACTAATCATAGTAACCTGCATCCTGTACAATCATCCGTATATTGGGAGGTAGGACCTATTTCAATGACTCAGTGATGCATACATTGCGTCACAGTGATGACTTTAATATTTCCGCATGTGTCCTGGCAATATAAGCCTACATAAAGTTGAAGATAATAGTATTGATCACTTTATAATCATTACAGTGATTACATTACAACTACCTTAGTAATGAATCCAAAGTCACAATAATTAATCCACCATTTGGCGCTTATATTTTTTGCTTGACACTGTTAATCTGTGAACATTTTCTAATATGATAAACACTGCAGCAAGTAAATGAAATGAATCGGGCTTTAGGCCACCTTTGTGCACATATAGGCTAAACTGGGCCAGGAGAACCTCCTGAGGATGGTGAGATGATTGAGATGACACTGTCCTCCAGACACAGGATTCGAAAATCGAGCCCTGGCGGTCTGAGCCCGTGCACGCTACCTCTCGGTCACGGAGGCTCCCCACAATACTAACTTTCACTCGTGGATGGGGAAGAAACAATTTTTTTTCTTTCAAACCGCCGAGACCGGGAACCGAACCCCGGACTCTGGCGTGAAAGGCAGCAGTGCTAACCACTACCCTAGGGGCCCCGCCCACTGCAGCAAGTAGTAAGTTAAGAGACATATTTGCGCTTCAGTGCCTAGTTATCATTATAGCCTTTGATGCAACACTGTCGTAAGTTACAAAGAGTTGACATGCGACTTTGTTGCATTGCAACATTTTAGATAACTGAACAAAAGTATCCAATGCAACACTGTCTATAACAAACAGTAAGTGGGCTTGCAACTCTGTTGCATTACACTGCACCCCCTTGCACAACCGACTATGTTGTCCTCATGTACGCAACCTTGGTGTTGAGATGGACAGTCATCTGTCCATGTCGCACCAAGTAAGCGCTATATGTAAGTCATGTAACTTCTGCCTTTACAGACTGTCATCAATAAGACGTTATCTGACGGTAGAAGCCACACGGAATGCTGTTCAAGCCCTTATAACATCTAGGCTTGATTACTGCAACTCTTTACTGGCAGCAATAACATCAGCCCAGGCGAAACAGTTACAGAAGATGCAGAACAAAGCAGCTCGCCTTGTAACACGCACTCCACGGCTTCATCACATCACACCAGTACTAAAACAGCTTCACTGGCTGCCTCTGGAGTGCCGTATTCAATTCAAGGTGATAGTGATGGTGTTCAAGTGTCTGCACAGTGAAGCTCCATCGTATCTGTACAACCCCGTAAAGTGGACAGTCGCCTTCGCTCTGACAGTGCCATTAAACTGTACCAGCGCATTGCTCGTAAGTCAGTTGGCGAGCTGGCCTTCAGTGTTACAGCACCCAAATTGTGGAATAATTTGCCCACAGATCTACGCAATTTAAATGCTTTATCTGTTTTTAAGCGTAAATTAAAGACACACTTCTTCCGTAAATATTTTAACTGACATCTTAAGCTAGTCGCTCAAAGCATTATTTTATTGCTTCGATAATGTATTTTAAACTATTTTAAATATTGCTATAATTAGTCATTTTTAAACTGTCCATTATCATGTTTATAACTTATAATATTTTAATGTTAATTTATTTCATTGTACATCGCCTTGATCCACCCTGTGGGATATGTGCGTTATCAAAGAACCTTTTATTATTATTATTATTATTACTTTGTTGTATGGCGTAGAGCTCCAATTTTTTAATATGCAACGGAGTGGCAAGTGATTGTTATGATAAGCTGAAAACGTGTTTTTGGCCAAAAATGGCGCTTTCGACAGTGTTGCTCCAAGCCCTCGACAGGTGGTTTTATTCACAGTAAACATAGACATGACAATAAGTAGTAACATTAAATAAGATGACCAGTGCTTGTACAGAGCCACCTGGTGACTATTATATCGGCTAGGCAAAATGTGGATCCTGACCAAACTGTTGCATTTGATCTTGGTCTAGGAAGCTTCGTTGATAGTCAGTGGTGTGGGAAGCTTCTGTGATCGAAAAGTGACGGATTTCAAATGCTGTGTCTGGAGGGTTTTTATGTATAAAAGTGACCTGATTCCTCATGCATTCATCCATAAACCATAATTATACCACGTACGAGGCCTACATTATTGTATTTACTTTTATGAAAACAACAAACAAATTCGTTGCAACACATTTGTATACTTCGCCCCATTTTTATTCTAAACATCAAGGGTTTACTGGGTTATTGGACATAGGGTCTACCATCTGAATATGTCAAATATACAAATGGCATGTTCGGTGATTCATCTGTATAATTAAATGATTAATAAGCTGTCTAGATATGAGAAAGTTTTTAATTTGAAATGCACTTACTGTTTTCCTCTTCTTAGTAATATTTCAAATGCTATTTCCTTGAACCACTCAATTAGTATGCCCGCACAGGGGAATATGCCTAAAACGCCTTTTCATATGCCAACCCGTTGGGTTAGGTGCCATACAAACATAAACAGCTAAATCAACAGGCCCTGTACTTGTGATGTTTTCATATTTATACTATTTTTCTGTAAATAACTAGTAGTAGTAGTAGTAGTAGTATATATTAGTAATATATTAGCAGAAATCACGTTTTGGAAACGTTGTTTTTAAAACGCCCATCCTCCCTTATTAAAACGCCCACGGCACACATCACCATTATCTGTATAGATCACCAAACGCTCACACATTCACTTGTTTGTCACAGGAAAAGTGGCGGATGGGCGTTTTGGGCATAGGTTATCTGATCAGTTTGAGGTTTGAAAAGTCAGTTGTTCCCAAACGAGCCACCAAATGTTTGAAAAGCCCACCCCTGTGCGTTCTGGGATCGAATTGAGTGTGCTTTTTGAGAAAAATAGAAAAGTTTGTCCAACATCCATGACTCAGAAAAAAAGGTATGGCACATTACAATAAATAGACTGAAAAAATACCTATTCATTGTTCGTTGTACGACCTTTTATATATGGTGCCCATGTCGCACTTTTGAAATGTTTTATTGAATTAATTCAATTCAAAAGAGAGCCGAGTTTAAAGGCGCGACAGTTTTTGATGGACAAGTGGCACCAAGAGTTTTGATAGATATAAGGTTGATTAGAAGTCAAACAGTGCATATTTTAAACTGGATGCGGAATTTAACTGGAAACTTGAGGGATTAAACGACTAAAGCGTGGGGTCCTAGAGACTATCCAGACACTTTTGGACATGTTGTAATTCTGAAAGAAATTTTCCTGGTATGCTGTGTAGTATAGGAATTACAATCGTCCAGTTTACTAGTAACTAATGCAACTGCAACCTGTGTAGCAAGAGCCAGAGATAAACTTCCCCTAATGCGTCAAATATTCTGAATATGAAACAGCTACTACATACTTGAGATATATGTTGGCGAAATTTGAAATTCTTGTCATATAGGACTCCCAGGTTTCTGGTCATCAAGAATTGGAAGTGGCAAAAAATGGCTTAAGTTTTTCGGTTGAAATTCAGATCCAATCAGAAGGAATTCGGTTCTACTTGGATTGAGTTTAACTTGGCTTGAGTCATCCAGTCAAAACACTCATGACACATGTAGTTCCACCAAAGATTGCTGGCCATTCTCAATCACATCTTCATGGTGATCTGCATAGAGATGGCGACACAAACATGTCTCTCAGATGGGATGAAAACCGATCCAGAGCCACGCCAGAAACACCTTACCGATTCGCCAGCCGGTCAGTTAGGACTAAATGAAATGAATCGGGCTTTAGGCCACCTTTGTGCACATATAGGCTAAACTGGGCCAGGAGAACCTCCTGAGGATGGTGAGATGATTGAGATGACACTGTCCTCCAGACACAGGATTCGAAATTCAAGCCCTGGCGGTCTGAGGCCGAGCACGCTACCTCTCGGTCACGGAGGCTCCCCACAATACTGACTTTCACACGTGGATGGGGAAGAAACATTTTTGTTTCTTTCAAACCGCCGAGACCGGGAACCGAACCCCGAACTCTGGCGTGAAAGGCAGTGGTGCTAACCCCTACCCTAGGGCCCCCGCCCCAGTTAGGACTAGTATGGTATGATCAAAAGTGTCAAAACTGCAGGCATAGGCCTACATGTATATGAGGAAAAGCACCCTTTTATATCTTTGCCTTTGAGGTGATTGCTGTTTCATCTTCAGCACTGTGTTAAATGCTTTGCATAATAAGAGGGATGACATCATATATCCAAGAAGCATTTTTAATCTGCAATCACGCGTTTGCCGCTGATAAAGTTGTGGGTGTGCATTTTCGACAGAGGATGCGTCTTATGCACGTTCATCTTGATATGATGAGAATTTTAGGCGAGCGTGTACCTATCGCATAACGTTTTGGGGCAAAACCAAGAGACATCAAGTTCTTATATGCTTTTTGCAATGCAACATCAGATTGTCAACAGCAACTCGTGCAATTCATGCAGAACAGACATTATGGAATTAATTTGTCGGCTATTTGTCACCCTGCAACTGTATGTCGAATCATTTACAACTTCTGGATCACTTAATTAAGGATCATTGTACATTAAGTTTGACGTACATCAAATCTGATTTCAAGATTCCGTGCACTTGAACATGTTTGAATTTGTGAGCTCCGAATGCTCTGAGTGGATAGTTGCTTTCAAAAATGCAAAGTTGAAATGAGAGATATATGTTTTGCCATTGCCCTGTTGAAGTTTGTTGATCGCCATCCATAATATAATTTCTGAAATACATGCTTGAATGATTGCCATCCCAGTTGTTCATCAGTGTCTCTAAAGTGATGTAAATTTGTATCGGCGTACAAATCCATCACTTATCCGTAGCGGCGGGCGATGTCAGCGAATGTTACGTTATATAATTATGATGAACACTATGGGGCACATGGTCTGCCCCACCGTGTTCACCTTAATCATATACATGATATAGCTGTACAGTACCCTGGCGTATCCCATATTTGACGTCAATTGGAAATTTTGTTCAGAAATCAATGTCGGTTGAGACTTTGAATGATGTATGAAAGCATCAAAATTTAATGTCGGGTGGTGCCCCATTCATTGCTTGAATGCAATCACGCCAGCGATTACTGCGTCTTTCTTGCAGATCAATGCGCCACCCTTTAAGCACTTTATTTTATAATTAAAATATATTTATTCAATGAATCTTCAATTTTAAATGCTACTTTTGACAATAAAAATTACAGTAATTCCATAAAACACGAAACGTCGACCCAATGTTGTTTTAATGTTGGGCCAGCATCGCAGAGAGTAATACAGCATCAAACCAACAGCGAGTCAAAGCAATGTGCTTTCAACAGAATTATTATATAACTATTCAAAAGAGCAGCATTTCATTTCTTGGTATGTTTTCAGCATAATCACACCAGGGCCGGCCTTGTATAGCATGTACAACATGTACAATACATGTAATTAACTAAATTTGAGGGTCATTTACACATACACTAATGCACGGCAAAGTTAATGAAAAATAAGCAATTTTGGCCAGTAATCGCCAGGATGCCAGGATTAGTTACTGCTTGTTCAACGGCGCTGGAATAACGCTATATGTACCCACTATGCGTGTGGAGTGCTGCGCATTATGTTGTAGATGCTGAAACAAGTGCTAGGCGAACAAATCCTATTAATCAGAATATGCTCACTCATTCATGACAAAAGTATCCAATTGATAAAGATAGTTTTTTCCTTTTGAAAACAAAAACATTGTAATACTTATTGGTATCTTGTAAATCTTGTTTAGACGTTTAAACGTTGTCATTAGTCACTACAACATATTTTAAACATGGTTATATTTTTCACCAGATCAGAGATATTAACAACTATATTTCAATGTTCTAAAAACATATACAACAAATACTTTGCCCTCTGTGTCAATGCATCGGAGGACTATTTTTAACATTTTAACAAATGCTCTTCTTCGCATTATTTCAATAAAAATATGCAATCATTTACATGATTTAAGTCCAATCGTGTGTTTAGTCATTTTTATGTCAGTCACACTGACAATTACTAATTAGACAAAACAATGTAATGCTACACTCACATGATAAGATGCAAAAATATGAATATATTCATGCTAGGCACTCTTGACACTTGATAAGACCAATAACTTTATATGACAAACCTTTTATTGTTGGTAATCAATCATACAATCGGGGATTAAGCACTTGACAGACAATGGTTGCAGTGATCATCTGATCGAGTACTGAATTCGTGATCCAGATATTTATTATTATATTCGATCACCTGCTCGTTCACCTGCTCGTTCGTTTGGTTTTCTTTTCAATTGTTATTTCGTTCAGTGGTTTATTTGTCAGTTAATTAACTCATTGACTCATACACATACACACACACACATACATACAGTCGTTCCGTTTGTTTGCTTGTTTGCTTGTTTGTTTGCTTGTTTGTTTGTTTGTTTGTTTGTTTGTTTGTTTGTTTGTTTGTTTGTTTGTTTGTTTGTTTGTTTGTTTGTTTGTTTGTTTGTTTGTTTGTTTGTTTGTTTGTTTGTTTGTTTGTTTGTTTGTTTGTTTGTTTGTTTGTTTGTTTGTTTGTTTGTTTGTTTGTTTGTTTGTTTGTTTGTTTGTTTGTTTGTTTGTTTGTTTGTTTGTTTGTTTGTTTGTTTGTTTGTTTGTTTGTTTGCTTGTTTGTTTGTTTGTTTGTTTGTTTGTTTGTTTGTTTGTTTGTTTGTTTGTTTGTTTGTTTGTTTGTTTGTTTGTTTGTTTGTTTGTTTGTTTGTTTGTTTGTTTGTCTGTTCCGTTTGTTTGTTTGTCCCGTTTGTTTGTTTGCTTGGTTGCCTTTTCCGTTTGCTTATTTGTTTGTGTGTCAAGTTGTTTGTTTGTTTGTTTGTTTGTTTGTTTGTTCCGTTTGTTTATTCGTTTTTGTTTGCTTGTTTTCTTGTGTCCAGTAATTATCACGTTCCAATACAAGCCATTTATATCAGCCAATACCTGTGTCAAGCATTACAATCAAGCAGTGCTCCTCGGACTAATATGATATTCAAAACAAGTTACCCCAGCTTGGATTATTAATATTGATAGACAGGTAGGAGGAACTACTTATATTAGTTTGAAGAGTACAAAGATTATGTAAGTGGCTTATCACCACGTCTTATAATACTTGGTTGTACGTTATCGTGTGATATTAAACAAATATATCTCCTATTACAAACATATCAGTATTGTTTACATTTTCAGTGCATTAATACATGACTTTTGTAGATACTTTGGACATCTGTTCTATATTATATCGCTGCCGAAGACAATTTTTTAAAGCTCACTCTTCATTGTGTTAATTTATCCAAGTAAATAATATCCCTGTTGCTTATCAGACAACATACAAAGTGTATACTGTGCTATGACAGTACATAACTAAATAATGGATAACATCAGGATGAGGTAGTGAACAAAGGTTATTGTTGTCACGATTATAGCACATGAATATCGTGTTCCATGATTGACACTCATGTTCAGACAGATAGCTAAGTAAGTGTAAGCTGTGCTGCGAAAAACTTCACAACAATGGCTAGGGCTATGTGTGCACAAAAATGTTTCTTGTGCATTTGTGCAATTCTCTTAAGAAGTAGTTTTGCTTCAATTGACACAGCTGATTCAAGTGAACGGCCTGCTTTCACATCAGAGATAGAATCACAAAAATCACATCCACAGGCCCTGATGTCCCAACTTGACCGTGTGTACAAAACGGTGCTCAATGCTGCCGGGAAAATAGAAGATTCCACGGAAAGCATACAGAACACGGAGGATGACAGCATTGAATCAGAAAGCCTGCCCAGAACAAGAGATGGCAAGACGGACGATTTGAGTACGCTGTACGACATGGCACGTGATTTCCTTAACACCGTGCAATCAGCAACTATCGGTGATATAATTGAAGAAAACAATATTATTAGAATGTCCGACTTCGGTGATGTATTTGAGGATGACTGGGAGTCACTACTCTCCTACTTTGTGGGGTTTATTATATGTCTCGCTATCGGTATCATATTTGTAATTATAATGCTGCTCGCTTGTCTATGGAAACTACTAATGTGGTGTACCATTTGTTGTCGCAAGTGTATACGTAAGGTATTATGTTGCTGCTGCGAAGGCAAATGTTGTTGCTGTAGTAAGAAACCCAAGAAGAACACCGGGTTTTGTAAGAAGACTACCTGTAGCTTTCTCCTGCTCACCTGTGGGATTATGGTACTTGTCCCAGCTATACTCGTATTCGTCACTAACGACTCACTTAGCCATGAGTTGAGCAGTGAAGGTTTGACTAGCGATGTCGGCCACAGTGTTCAACAGATTGATGATTTTGTATCAGACACAATAGAAGATATTGACGATTACATCATGCAACCCTTACAATACGCGGTGGATGAAAGTGTGCTTCTTTTAAACATAATTCCAGAGGATAGTTTCCGGAGAATCGATGAGGCATTTGGTATTTCAGCACTTCTAACTGACTTAAATATATTTAGTATGAATTTGCTACCCTTAGCTGGTAATCTAACAGTTATGAAAAACGCTACAGAATATTTGAATGCAACCACGTTTGATCTAGCCGAGAAGCTTGATACTTCCAGATATAATATTAACACTTCCTTGGAAAACTGTAATTCTACCAGCTGTAAGGTGGCACAACAATTGCTTCAACGTTTAGATGTAAATGCCACTTATTACCACTTAGATGACGCTGGCCCAGTCAGAAATAGTGTTGTGGTTGCTATAAAAGGAGGCATTATCAATGCCACTACTATCAGCATCGACATGTATTTGGATGTAGGTCGTCAAATCACATACCATACATCTGACGCTATTGATGAAGTGGTTAAAGGTCTCGAAGAGTTCATTAATGTTACAGATGATGGATTTCAAGAATTCAATGATAAATGGAATGAAAAAGATTCCAGCTATACAGAGAACTTGGCTACTTTGCAGGGTTATCTTGACAAGTACGTCAAATATTACACCAACGGAGTATTCCTACTATGCACGTGTTTTCTGTTGATTGCTTTGTGTTATCTGATTGGCCTGCTCCTCGGAGTAATATGTTCACCACCAAATAAATCTTCAAGTTATCTCTGTTCCT
Source organism: Flabesymbios commensalis (assembly GCA_964017125.1). NCBI lineage: Eukaryota > Metazoa > Annelida > Polychaeta > Terebellida > Flabelligeridae > Flabesymbios > Flabesymbios commensalis. Next base: position 44,099,692 of record OZ024907.1, read on the forward strand.
GCACATCACGTCAGGCCGCTAACGTAGTTATGGTTGGCCTATGTGTTTCCTTTCTGCTCGCCTGGGTTCTCATGTTGGTCACCACAGTCCACTTCCTCTTGGGTGGTGCAGTGGAGACCATGCTCTGTCGTCACTTACGCGACTATGACGACACCATGCAAAAAGTGGAAGATGTGCTTATGGCAGACGTCACTTACAACATAAGCATAAAAGAAGCAATGGACATATGTGAGGCGAATGAAACGTTGTACTACGCAGCACAACTAGAAAGTAATGATCGTAATATCACCGAGCTCCTCGACCTTGAGCAGTACGGGGTCTACGATGCATTTGATCAACTGACTGATATAACATTTGATTTCAGTGATGTGACATTTTACTCCGAAGAAATGAACGATTTATTGCTTGAGTTGGATACACATCTGAGATCTATCGACTATACAGCGTATGAAGTTGAACTCCAGAACGATGTCACACAAATTGATTTAAACTTGTATGCTAATTTACTACTGAATATATCAGAAGAGCAAAATATTCCTGAGCTGAAAACTGAAGCTGAAAAGCTTAATAATATTTCACTTTCACATGTCATTCCAATGGAAGATGTTAGAGAAGTGCTTGGAGTAGCTGTACACTGGTCTAGCTATTACACCGAAATTATATCAGCGGAGTCATTGGCAATGGATCTGACAGAAGCCCAAGAAAATCTGAATGACGATGGCGGACAAATTGTGGAGGAAATGATTGAAGAATATGTGAGCAAATTGATAATAATTCTGGAAGATCTCCTCGATAAAGTTGACCATAGTGTCAGATACGACATTGGTAAGTGTCGGCCCCTCTATGATGCTGGTGACTTAATGGTAACTTCAGCATGTCAGTACTTCCTGGACCCATTCAATGCGCTGTGGCTCTGTTACGGCTGGGCTCTCTTCTTTGTCATTCCCGGCATGATATTTGGAGGTAAAATGGAAAGTATTTACCGCGAACTTAGCGAACCGAGCCATACTACTGCGACAAAGAAATATAAGGAGCCAGAACCAGACTATGAAATGACTTGATGTAATCAAAACGACGATGTTTGTACTAAACATGTAGCATACATGTGCAATGTAGGTCTATTATTTTTGCCCTTTAGTCTTATAGAGCATGTGGGGGAGTTCGCATGTTTAGTGTCAAAATACATGTGTCAATGCTAGTTAAGTGTGATAAGCAACGCGGCTTATATTTTGCGCCACTATATGATATCCATGCTTGAAAAAAAACTATACGTTGATTCTAGCTGATACAGCCTGTCATTTTGACCATTGTTTGCTTGTATGGCATATATTTGAAAAACAAGTTCGTATTATTGCACAAAGGTAATATTCTAGAGAGTGACTATATTTTCATCAGCGTAACTTTTGCAATTTAGCTAATACATCGCCATGTAATTTTGTTGATACAATTTAATGCTCAGTGTAAAAGAGAATACCCCGCCACCTAATTTTAGGCACTGTTCTTACAAAGTTAAGCCTCACTAGGGATTTCGTTTAATGATAATTAAGCAATAACAATAGCCATAACTACACCAGGAATATTTATATTATTTGAGAACCATGCCTAAAACTAAGCGGTGGACTAGTCCCTTTATGTTTAGTTTTTAAACTAAACATTGACTCTAATGCCAACGACTATGTGGATTAAAATAATATTGTATTCATTATCAGAGAAGCAAAATATTATTAGTTACACATTTTGTATGTGAGACACCTAGAACTGTATAACTCACATCATGATATTAACGTACGTCAACTACATACCTTACATTTATATTATTATCACTTGTTTTTTTGTATTGTCTCGTGTTTACTGAGATATCAGGCTGGTGCTGGCTGGCGTTTGTTAACATGGATAAACCTTTAAGCGGTAAAACGACTATATATTCGCTTTCAATCTGTTGTATTAGTCAATTAAATCACTGTTGTTGGGAACAAAATGTATGTTTAAACATCACGATTTGCTCATATTTGGTCTGAAATTAAGCAAATGAGAGTATATTTCACTCACTTGAAGTTGTGGGTCGCGGTAGCGAGACGCAGCTTCAGGTGGGTTAAAATGTAAATTAACATATCGGGGAAATGGGTAAACCACACGAGACACATTGAAGATACTGTATATCATAAATTATTGTACCACAGATCATGTAATGTTATGATATCTTTAATTTATTTGATGTAATTACGTTGTTTGTAGAATAATTTTTATAATGTGCTTAGTTGGCTGTGTTTTGAAGGAAAATATATACAATGTGTATCGCTTTAAGCTACTCTTAGTACTAGTCACATATGAGCTGATGTATGTATGATTACTGTAAGCATTTTACTGGAATATACACTCAAGAGTTGGTAGAAATATAAATATTTTGAAAAAAATTGTCAATACCAATAATTAAAAAAAAGAAACTCCCATTGCAGAAAACAACAAATCAGCAAGTACATCATGTAGGCCTACATGGTTAATCTGCATAATGATCTGCAGTAAAACAACCTTTATTATTAAAAATAAAAATGTTGTCCAAATTGACGTTAAATATGTATTCACCAAATACATACTGAAACAACAGGGTTAAATAATATCTTGGATTGTGTGGGAGTGGTCTACACGGATTTACTGACTACCAAATCAGTTTAAATACACAATAAATTTGAGCTAAAATTAACTTATTTAAACAATTTCCTAAGTATGTCTATATCCCGGGCGCCATTTGGAACGTCATTTTTAATGAACAAAAATGCTCAATAACCAATTCTACTATAATTGACAAACAATTGGGATATTTTTGCAAGGTCTATGGTAGAATTGTTTACCTAGACTATAAAGTTATTTACCAAATCAGATGTTATGAACCACGTATGATCCTAAACTACTCTAAAATGAACCTAAAATTGTAACTAAGATCCACTCTTGAAACTGTTTAATATCAGGTTATGGTGTGAAGTGATGGTTAGTACAAGCCAACTAGGAACAGGAAATGTCATATGCAGTAAATAAAATTCGAATATGGCCCGCCACCTACATGTAGTTGATAGTTGGTTATTTTGGCAACCATCTTAGTTATAAGACCTGATTTTAATCAAAATGTATTACTAAATTATTTCAAGAAATGAATATGCAAGGGCGCTTGGCGACCATCTTTGTTTTATAGTTTCCATTGATGGATTATGTAAGCATTTCACTATGTAATCAGGCTGCCTATTTAGACTTTGAATTCGTTTCGAAACCTTTTGTATAAATTGTTTGCAGTCTCACATATACCAATATTTTAGCAAGATCGTAATAAGAGCTAAGATCAGTGCCGTCTCCCAAATTTCGCACACGCCGAAATAAACATACAAAATATGCTTTCTAATTACTAGTTTATAAAATAGCAAACGTTTGTTTTATATCTTCATGCTACTTTGTGTACTATTCAGAACTACACCTACATGCGTCATTAAAGATAATAATATTAATAGTAATATTATGGTTACATGCATTACCACTTATCACTTCCACATGATCTTAGAAATAGGTCACCACGTGATTAGAACATTTTCTAGAATGACACATGCAAAATAAATTAAAAATTGATTTACTAAGTGAAGTTTGCCAATATTTGTTATTTAAAGACAAGATATAGCCCAAATTAAAAACTTGTAATTGATTTATCATCATTTAGATTACAGAAGTGAGATTCGTTTGAACAAAAACATGTAGGCTTGGGCACCATAGGGAGAAATACATCTCTCGTAGAGCTTCGAAATATTAGAGAAATAAGTCAGATGTGGAAGCCATTTGAAAAACGAACATTTACAATTTGACGAAAATAAAAGCATCAATCATGCGAAAATGCGACCAATAATGCAAAACTTTTCTCAAGAAATTACATAGTGAACAGGGTTGGAAATCATTCGTTGATATGTTTGAGATCCGTCGTAAACGGGTAAAGCCATTAATGGGATTAAAATCTAGCTCGTCACATCTTGCGTCCAAAAGATCAAGCATGTACTACCCAAATTAATTAAAAATTACAATACTTTCTCACTTTTAGGATTACAGTATCTAAATGCCATTTAGAGCTATAACAATCAATATAATTATGAACAGTTTAGGATAAAAATAGCCATTTTTTATGTGACAGCCCCCCCCCCCCCCGCACCCTTTGTCACAAACGTTTACAGTGTCATACTTAGTTTCATATTCCTCTTATTATAGATTATAGTTTGGTATACGGCATTACATTTGGTGATGGACCAATACTAAAATAACCCAATTCGAGCCGCTCTGGTTATCTACTACTGTGCTCTCTCGACATTGATATTAACTCTTTGACCGCCAAATTATTTAATTGTAATTTTCATCCACTTGAAGTTGTGTCTCGCTGACGCGATCCACAACTTCAAGTGAGTGAAAATTATTCAGATTTGGCAAAATGGAGATCAACTCTTTTCAAATCTTGCTGGTTGATGTCACATTTTTATCTTAACATGTTCAAAAGGTGGTACTTAATGTGCTAATAAAAAATGACAAAACCGAATATATGCGGCACCGGCGGTTAAAGAGTTAAACAAGGCCTAAACATCACAGGGATCCTTTCACTTTATCGTTATCAAATTGATTGTAGCCTAAGTTATAAATCACTCGTGTCGTTATATTGACTGTCTAACCAGGATGTAACGTTGAATATGGGCGTATGATGTCGTCGGGTCCAAATATCTCATGTTGAAAAGTAAGATAAGATAGCTCGGGTCATCAGTACTGCAATAAGCGGGAACGACGAACAAACAGACATAGACATACTTATTGGCGGGAACAGTAACTAATAGTTGTAAATGAGGATTTCAGACAGTAACTAGTATCATTCTAGCTAGTACAATGAAGTGGGTCTTATAAAACTTTATTTTTACCGAGTCACCATTCAAAACGGTTTCCGGTGATGTCACTCCGTTTCACAAAATAGTGTCGTTTTTGGTAGACTGATATGATAGTCACGGTACACGGTGTTGTATCATTATTGTAGGCCTATCATCAACGCTGACACAGCGTGGTGTACCTAATGCTGTATGTATCATTGTCTATCACATCTCAGACTCAGTTACAGCTGACCAAGTTTATATGGCGATTTCCTACGAACATATACCTACGATAACAAAAAAAATATATAAACGTCGATGTCTAGAATTACCATGATCATGAATATTTGGACCAACAATAAGTGTTCCATTCATACTAATAGTTACAATTTTTAGCATCTTTAAAATGCGTATACATTAATGACTAAGTGTAAAAATGGCAATAATTCAAAGCATTATTGATTTACCGTTGTCATCTGTTAAATAGACCAGGCATTGTCTTATTGATAATAATTATTATTAGTGACTTGAGCTGTCTAATGTTACTGGAGAGGAGGGCGGGGGGCCTGCTGCAGTGGTTACAGCTGTGTGCTTGGAAAGTCAGAGATCGCGGGTTCGAACGCCACTCTGTCCTTCAAATTTTAAAGAAACAAATTGTTTCTTCCCCACTCACTCGTAAATATTTATTATTGTGGGAAGCCTCCATGACCGATAGGTAGCGTTCTCGACCTCAGACCACCAGAGCTCGAATTTCGAATCGTGTGTTTCGAGGGCAGTGTCATCACAATCATCTCCCCGTCCTCAGGATGTTTCCCTGGCCCAGTTTAGCCTATATGTGCACAAAGGTGGCCTAAAACACCATTCATTTTATTGCATTTTACAAAAGAGGATGGAGTGCATCGGAGCTTGTGGATCCACCCCCCCCCCCCGGTTATGGTGGGCTATAATAATTCAGATTTCAAAGAAACGAAATATTTCTTCCCTGCTCACTTATAAAGGCTCAGTATTGCGGGGAGCCTCTGTGCTCGTCCTTCGATCACCAGGGCTCGAATTGCTAACCATGTGTCTGGAGGGCAGTCTCATCTGATTCATCTCCCCATTCTCTTGAGGTTCTCCTTGCCCAGTTTAGCTTGTATCTGCACTGGGTGGCCTAAAATCACATTTCTTCATTCATTCGTTATTGAAGATTCACTCCCCGATAATCGATCGTATGAAAGAAATTGTGAATGCCAAGGAAAAAAAGTTGGCCACATATCTAGTGTACATCATGCTTTGTTATCTGATGGTTCTTAAGATCCCTATGATACTTGACCAAGGCTTAGGGAATTATTCTAGCGGAATCTTTAGTCATGTTTTAAAGGAGAGGTGTTGACATGAGGGTTGGAACACTGTGTTGTGAATGGGAAAGTTCGTATTGTGGTTTAGGTAATGACTCCACTCACATGGTGGCCTAACTTTCCCATTACACAAAGTGGATAATGTTTTGTTTGGCGCACCTCTTCATCGACAATGACCAAGGCTCCAAACTCCTTGAGAGAGTTCAGACAAGAAACTGCTTTTTTGTAAATCACACAATATAAATTAAATAAATATCAATGAGGGAAACAATTACCATTATAAAACCACAAAACAATGTTTGTGCCAAAACACATACAGTAGTACTTAGTAGAGCTAAATAATACTAGACGTTACTTTCTGTGATTGGAGAGGAGCACCACAGAGCGATCACGAACCATGTGAGCACTGTAAGTTACACCAAGTTAATCATATGACAATGGTTCCCTCTGACATCCCGTACTTCCTCCAGGACGCCAGAGAGAAACCATTAAAACCATGAAATGTATGACAAAAATAATGAAGAATACAAATAAATTAGACTGAAATTGAAAAATAAAAAAAGAAAGTGAAGAACATTAATACACAAGAAAAATGTCTACATGATGAGAAAAACCGTGAGAACCACGAGCTAACTATATGGCAATGGTTTCTTTAGAACATCCCGCAACATCACCAAATAGCAAAGAGGACGCTACCTATCGGTAGCGTTCTCTTTGCCATTTACCCAATAAACCTCTATGATTTCAAAAACAATGCATAATACAAAATACTAGAATTTACTAAGCAAAGACGTTACAAGATATAAATCAATCGTGTCGTTATATTGACTGTCTAGCCAGGATGTAACGTTGAATATGGGTGTATGATGTCGTCGGGTCCAAATATCTCATATAGAAAAGTAAGATAAGATAGCTCGGGTCATCAGTACTGCAAAAAGCGGGAACGACGAACAAAAAGACATAGACATACTTATTGGCGGGAGCAGTAACTAACAGTTGTAAATGAGGATTTCAGACAGTAACTAGTATCATTCTAGCTAATACAATGAAGTGGGTCTTATAAAACTTTATTTTTACCGAGTCACCATTCAAAACGGTTTCCGGTGATGTCACTCCGTTTCACAGAATAGTGTCGTTTTTGGTAGACTGATATGATAGTCACGGTACACGGTGTTGTATCATTATTGTAGGCCTATCATCAACGCTGACACAGCGTGGTGTACCTAATGCTGTATGTATCATTGTCTATCACATCCCAGACTCAGTTACAGCTGACCAAGTTTATATGGCGATTTCCTACGAACATATACCTACGATAACAAAAAAAATATATAAACGTCGATGTCTAGAATTACCATGATCATGAATATTTGGACCAGCAATAAGTGTTCCACTTATACTAATAGTTACAATTTTTAACATCTTTAAAATGCGTATACATCAATGACTAAGTGTAAAAATGGCAATAATTCAATGCATTATTGATTTACCGTTGTCATCTGTTAAATGTACCAGGCATTGTCTTATTGATAATAATTATTATAAGTGACTTGAGCTGTCTAATGTTACTGGAGAGGAGGGCGGGGGGCCTGCTGCAGTGGTTAAAGCTGTGTGCTTGGAAAGTCAGAGATCGCGGGTTCGAACGCCACTCTGTCCTTCAAATTTTAAAGAAACAAATTGTTTCTTCCCCACTCACTCGTAAATATTTATTATTGTGGGAAGCCTCCATGACCGATAGGTAGCGTTCTCGACCTCAGACCACCAGAGCTCGAATTTCGAATCGTGTGTTTCGAGGGCAGTGTCATCACAATCATCTCCCCGTCCTCAGGATGTTTCCCTGGCCCAGTTTAGCCTATATGTGCACAAAAGTGGCCTAAAACACCATTCATTTTATTGCATTTTACAAAAGAGGATGGAGTGCATCGGAGCTTGTGGATCCACCCCCCCCCCCCCCGGTTATGGTGGGCTATAATAATTCAGATTTCAAAGAAACGAAATATTTCTTCCCTGCTCACTTATAAAGGCTCAGTATTGCGGGGAGCCTCTGTGCTCGTCCTTCGATCACCAGGGCTCGAATTGCTAACCATGTGTCTGGAGGGCAGTCTCATCTGATTCATCTCCCCATTCTCTTGAGGTTCTCCTTGCCCAGTTTAGCTTGTATCTGCACTGGGTGGCCTAAAATCACATTTCTTCATTCATTCGTTATTGAAGATTCACTCCCCGATAATCGATCGTATGAAAGAAATTGTGAATGCCAAGGAAAAAAAGTTGGCCACATATCTAGTGTACATCATGCTTTGTTATCTGATGGTTCTTAAGATCCCTATGATACTTGACCAAGGCTTACGGAATTATTCTAGCGGAATCTTTAGTCATGTTTTAAAGGAGAGGTGTTGACATGAGGGTTGGAACACTGTGTTGTGAATGGGAAAGTTCGTATTGTGGTTTAGGTAATGACTCCACTCACATGGTGGCCTAACTTTCCCATTACACAAAGTGGATAATGTTTTGTTTGGCGCACCTCTTCATCGACAATGACCAAGGCTCCAAACTCCTTGAGAGAGTTCAGACAAGAAACTGCTTTTTTGTAAATCACACAATATAAATTAAATAAATATCAATGAGGGAAACAATTACCATTATAAAACCACAAAACAATGTTTGTGCCAAAACACATACAGTAGTACTTAGTAGAGCTAAATAATACTAGACGTTACTTTCTGTGATTGGAGAGGAGCACCACAGAGCGATCACGAACCATGTGAGCACTGTAAGTTACACCAAGTTAATCATATGACAATGGTTCCCTCTGACATCCCGTACTTCCTCCAGGACGCCAGAGAGAAACCATTAAAACCATGAAATGTATGACAAAAATAATGAAGAATACAAATAAATTAGACTGAAATTGAAAAATAAAAAAAGAAAGTGAAGAACATTAATACACAAGAAAAATGTCTACATGATGAGAAAAACCGTGAGAACCACGAGCTAACTATATGGCAATGGTTTCTTTAGAACATCCCGCAACATCACCAAATAGCAAAGAGGACGCTACCTATCGGTAGCGTTCTCTTTGCCATTTACCCAATAAACCTCTATGATTTCAAAAACAATGCATAATACAAAATACTAGAATTTACTAAGCAAAGACGTTACAAGATATAAATCAATCGTGTCGTTATATTGACTGTCTAGCCAGGATGTAACGTTGAATATGGGTGTATGATGTCGTCGGGTCCAAATATCTCATATAGAAAAGTAAGATAAGATAGCTCGGGTCATCAGTACTGCAAAAAGCGGGAACGACGAACAAAAAGACATAGACATACTTATTGGCGGGAGCAGTAACTAACAGTTGTAAATGAGGATTTCAGACAGTAACTAGTATCATTCTAGCTAATACAATGAAGTGGGTCTTATAAAACTTTATTTTTACCGAGTCACCATTCAAAACGGTTTCCGGTGATGTCACTCCGTTTCACAGAATAGTGTCGTTTTTGGTAGACTGATATGATAGTCACGGTACACGGTGTTGTATCATTATTGTAGGCCTATCATCAACGCTGACACAGCGTGGTGTACCTAATGCTGTATGTATCATTGTCTATCACATCCCAGACTCAGTTACAGCTGACCAAGTTTATATGGCGATTTCCTACGAACATATACCTACGATAACAAAAAAAATATATAAACGTCGATGTCTAGAATTACCATGATCATGAATATTTGGACCAGCAATAAGTGTTCCACTTATACTAATAGTTACAATTTTTAACATCTTTAAAATGCGTATACATCAATGACTAAGTGTAAAAATGGCAATAATTCAATGCATTATTGATTTACCGTTGTCATCTGTTAAATGTACCAGGCATTGTCTTATTGATAATAATTATTATAAGTGACTTGAGCTGTCTAATGTTACTGGAGAGGAGGGCGGGGGGCCTGCTGCAGTGGTTAAAGCTGTGTGCTTGGAAAGTCAGAGATCGCGGGTTCGAACGCCACTCTGTCCTTCAAATTTCAAAGAAACAAATTGTTTCTTCCCCGCTCACTTGTGAAGATTTAATATTGTGGGGAACCTCCATGACCGATAGGTAGCGTTCTCGACCTCAGACCACCAGAGCTCGAATTTCGAATTGTGTGTTTCGAGGGCAGTGTCATCACAATCATCTCCCCGTCCTCAGGATGTTTCCCTGGCCCAGTTTAGCCTATATGTGCACAAAGGTGGCCTAAAACACCATTCATTTCATTGCATTTCACAAAAGAGGATGGAGTGCATCGGAGCTTGCGGATCCACCCCCCCCCCCCCCGGTTATGGTGGGCTATAATAATTCAGATTTCAAAGAAACGAAATATTTCTTCCCTGCTCACTTATAAAGGCTCAGTATTGCGGGGAGCCTCTGTGCTCGTCCTTCGATCACCAGGGCTCGAATTGCTAAACATGTGTCTGGAGGGCAGTCTCATCTGATTCATCTCCCCATTCTCTTGAGGTTCTCCTTGCCCAGTTTAGCTTGTATCTGCACTGGGTGGCCTAAAATCACATTTCTTCATTCATTCGTTATTGAAGATTCACTCCCCGATAATCGATTGTATGAAAGAAATTGTGAATGCCAAGGAAAATAAGTAGGCCGCATATCTAGTGTACATCATGCTTTGTTATCTGATGGTTCTTAAGATCCCTATGATACTTGACCAAGGCTTACGGAATTATTCTAGTGGAATCTTTAGTCATGTTTTAAAGGAGAGGTTTTGACATGAGGGTTGGAACACTGTGTTGTGAATGGGAAAGTTCGTTTTGTGGTTTAGGTAATGACTCCACTCACATGGTGGCCTAACTTTCCCATTACACAAAGTGGATAATGTTTTGTTTGGCGCACCTCTTCATCGACAATGACCAAGGCTCCAAACTCCTTGAGAGAGTTCAGACAAGAAACTGCTTTTTTGTAAATCACACAATATAAATTAAATAAATATCAATGAGGGAAACAATTACCATTATAAAACCACAAAACAATGTTTGTGCCAAAACACATACAGTAGTACTTAGTAGAGCTAAATAATACTAGACGTTACTTTCTGTGATTGGAGAGGAGCACCACAGAGCGATCACGAACCATGTGAGCACTGTAAGTTACACCAAGTTAATCATAAGACAATGGTTCCCTCTGACATCCCGTACTTCCTCCAGGACGCCAGAGAGAAACCATTAAAACCATGAAATGTATGACAAAAATAATGAAGAATACAAATAAATTAGACTGAAATTGAAAAATAAAAAAAGGAAGTGAAGAACATTAATACACAAGAAAAATGTCTACATGATGAGAAAAACCGTGAGAACCACGAGCTAACTATATGGCAATGGTTTCTTTAGAACATCCCGCAACATCACCAAATAGCAAAGAGGACGCTACCTATCGGTAGCGTTCTCTTTGCCATTTACCCAATAAACCTCTATGATTTCAAAAACAATGCATAATACAAAATACTAGAATTTACTAAGCAAAGACGTTACAAGATATAAATCAATCGTGTCGTTATATTGACTGTCTAGCCAGGATGTAACGTTGAATATGGGTGTATGATGTCGTCGGGTCCAAATATCTCATATAGAAAAGTAAGATAAGATAGCTCGGGTCATCAGTACTGCAAAAAGCGGGAACGACGAACAAAAAGACATAGACATACTTATTGGCGGGAGCAGTAACTAACAGTTGTAAATGAGGATTTCAGACAGTAACTAGCATCATTCTAGCTAATACAATGAAGTGGGTCTTATTAAACTTTATTTTTACCGAGTCACCATTCAAAACGGTTTCCGGTGATGTCACTCCGTTTCACAGAATAGTGTCGTTTTTGGTAGACTGATATGATAGTCACGGTACACGGTGTTGTATCATTATTGTAGGCCTATCATCAACGCTGACACAGCGTGGTGTACCTAATGCTGTATGTATCATTGTCTATCACATCCCAGACTCAGTTACAGCTGACCAAGTTTATATGGCGATTTCCTACGAACATATACCTACGATAACAAAAAAAATATATAAACGTCGATGTCTAGAATTACCATGATCATGAATATTTGGACCAGCAATAAGTGTTCCACTTATACTAATAGTTACAATTTTTAACATCTTTAAAATGCGTATACATCAATGACTAAGTGTAAAAATGGCAATAATTCAATGCATTATTGATTTACCGTTGTCATCTGTTAAATGTACCAGGCATTGTCTTATTGATAATAATTATTATAAGTGACTTGAGCTGTCTAATGTTACTGGAGAGGAGGGCGGGGGGCCTGCTGCAGTGGTTAAAGCTGTGTGCTTGGAAAGTCAGAGATCGCGGGTTCGAACGCCACTCTGTCCTTCAAATTTCAAAGAAACAAATTGTTTCTTCCCCGCTCACTTGTGAAGATTTAATATTGTGGGGAACCTCCATGACCGATAGGTAGCGTTCTCGACCTCAGACCACCAGAGCTCGAATTTCGAATTGTGTGTTTCGAGGGCAGTGTCATCACAATCATCTCCCCGTCCTCAGGATGTTTCCCTGGCCCAGTTTAGCCTATATGTGCACAAAGGTGGCCTAAAACACCATTCATTTCATTGCATTTCACAAAAGAGGATGGAGTGCATCGGAGCTTGTGGATCCACCCCCCCCCCCCGGTTATGGTAGGCTATAATAATTCAGATTTCAAAGAAACGAAATATTTCTTCTCTGCTCACTTATAAAGGTTCAGTATTGCGGGGAGCCTCTGTGCTCGTCCTTCGATCACCAGGGCTCGAATTTCTAACCATGTGTCTGGAGGGCAGTCTCATCTGATTCATCTCCCCATTCTCTTGAGGTTCTCCTTGCCCAGTTTAGCTTGTATCTGCACTGGGTGGCCTAAAATCACATTTCTTCATTCATTCGTTATTGAAGATTCACTCCCCGATAATCGATCGTATGAAAGAAATTGTGAATGCCAAGGAAAATAAGTAGGCCGCATATCTAGTGTACATCATGCTTTGTCATCTGATGGTTCTTAAGATCCCTATGATACTTGACCAAGGCTTACGGAATTATTCTAGTGGAATCTTTAGTCATGTTTTAAAGGAGAGGTTTTGACATGAGGGTTGGAACACTGTGTTGTGAATGGGAAAGTTCGTTTTGTGGTTTAGGTAATGACTCCACTCACATGGTGGCCTAGCTTTCCCATTACACAAAGTGGATAATGTTTTGTTTGGCGCACCTCTTCATCGACAATGACCAAGGCTTCAAACTCCTTGAGAGAGTTCAGACAAGAAACTTCTTTTTGTAAATCACACAATATAAATTAAATAAATATCAATGAGGGAAACAATTAGCATTATAACACCACAAAACAATGTTTGTGCCAAAACACATACAGTAGTACTTAGTAGAGCTAAATAATACTAGACGTTACTTTCTGTGATTGGAGAGGAGCACCACAGAGCGATCACGAACCATGTGAGCACTGTAAGTTACACCAAGTTAATCATATGACAATGGTTCCCTCTGACATCCCGTACTTCCTCCAGGACGCCAGAGAGAAACCATTCAAACCATGAAATGTATGACAAAAATAATGAAGAATATAAATAAATTAGACCGAGATTGAAAAATAAAAAAAAGGAAGTGAAGAACATTAACTCATAGCAGTCCAAGTCCGAGCCCAGCTCGGACCTGGAATTTAATACACAAGAAAAATGTCTACATGATGAGAAAAACCGTGAGAACCACAAGCTAACTATATGGCAATGGTTTCCTTAGAACATCCCGCAACATCACCAAATAGCAAAGCGAAACCACTTAGCCATTCACCCAATTAACCTCTATGATTTCAAAAACAATGCATAATACAAAATACTAGAATTTACTAAGCAAAGAAGTTACAAGAATACACAAAAAGAATGCACAAATAATATACAAAATTCCATGATCTATATAATACGTCTGTCGGGGTGTTCTTGGCCTTCTATGAAGTTGCTCAGGGGGGACCGCGAGAAGGTGACACCCATACTCCCACCGCAAGAGGAAACTGTCGAACATGACGAACAGCAAACCGTAGACGGTGTCAAGAAATAAACTATTGAATTCCGAGAACATAATATGCGACAGATTTGTCTCAAACAACGCAAAATACATATGGATATGTGTTGGCACTGTGATATTTGATGTATTATTATATAATAATTGGTCAACAATTCGAGAATGTGAGGCGCCCATCATACATCTTAGTCATATTGTAGCTTTCACACACAATTCTATGTGACAATTTGTTATGACGTACATCATGATAAGCAGTCCATATAATCAGATAATAGAGCTTTGGCCAAAATTTCATCCTAATCTGGAAATCAGTATCTGGAAATGTTTTCCAACTGTTCTCTCGCTTTAATAGGTCACCACCTGGTGACCCGGCTGTGCCATACTGACAGCGACACCTGGTGACTCAACCTTGTTTACCTCTGTAATGTTCCGTTGCATTTGGGAATGGGGGTCATCATCATGGCGTTTGTGGACTAAAATTAATACAATCTTATTATTGTATTCAAAGTATTCAGCCCATGTGTGGAAGCACATTTATCATCAAAATCAAATAGTTGCCGTCTGCTCTGATGATTGATAATATTTTCTTAGAAAAATACAGTGAGTACTTTAAACATTATTGTTTGCTAGATCGGAAGAATGAATAAAAAATACCGTTCAAAACAGTTGTGGTTGCCGCTACCATCTTGACTCTGACAATTTTGTACAGATGTCAACAAAAACAGATCAGCACACATTCCCAACCTTACATACATTAAGCGATATGAGCCTATATAACACACAGACATTTATAATGTCACAAAGCTGTGGCTATAAGTGCCAGTTTACAAAGTGTTTTTAATTCACTTACATTGAGAACGCAATATTGTGAGTATTCAATTAATAAATCTATGTAACTAACGTTAGTTTATTTTTAAATAGAAGTGTTTCTTCCTTATTTATATGATATCCTGATGAAAATGCGTTTTTTAAATTATATATATATCTTTTCCGGAACCTAAATGTAAATACTTTCTTAAATTTACTTATCTAAATTATTGAAAGAACTAGGTGTAATAACTAGAAGGGTCAACGTTTTTGTAAACAAAAAATAAAAACGTCTCCACTCCACACCAAGTACTAATGTATAATGTATAGGACGTAAGCATATATGTATATTTTTGATGGTGGGCTGTAGTTGTGCGATGCACTGCCAATGCAAGCCGTATGGCGCCCACGTCTTACAGTAGCATTCAGATCAACAACACGGGAAATAGTGTGCGATGTCGGAAGGCCTTCAGGACTAGCTATTTCAAACAATCAAACAAACAAGCAGAAAAAAATATTTAATAAAATGCAAAAATGTTTTTTATATGTAGACTAATGTACTAAGTAAGTGAACGTTTAGAATGATATAAAATATTTATATTAGTCTGCTATTTCAGCTCCCACTGAAGCTGCGCTCGCAGAGCGCTGGCTATGCCCGACTCGCGGCCCTACCCAGTACAGGCTAAATATTAGAATTTTTAGACTGACATCAGACCACTTTACTCTCCATGTATCGCCCAGTGACATGTTGTTGAATAACGAAACTTATAAAGTCTTTATTATCGACCAGTCCACGCAATCAGTAGGCATCAGCCCAGTTGTTTTAATGACGGCCCAGCGTCGCAGACCCTGGCCAAACTTTAAAACAACAGCGGGCCAACCCCCCGTGTTAGCTGGGCAAGTATAGCCTACACTGGCTAAAGTGACGGTGCTTTAATGTAATTTAAACTAATTCGGCCATAGATGTCATAGATAGTACTGAACCAAAAGTAGGTAAAAGCTACGTTACCTCCGAAGACACCAGATCTCTTACATGTTATGTGTGCAAAACATAAGAACAATTGGACGAGTAGTTCCTGAGATATGGTCCAGAAATGTATGTCTAAACAACCAATTAAGCCATAGTACGGAACCAAAAAAAGGCAAAAGTACAGTTCACCTAAAAGCATAAATATTATCTGGACCTCCTGGAGGTGTTATTGTCAAAAAAATGAAGACAATCAGACAATTAGTTCCTGAGATATAGTCTGGAAATGTATGTCAAAACAACTAATTAACCCTTAGAACTGAACCAAAAGTAGGCCAAACTACAGTAACTACTGTGTGCACATTTAGACCCCCCTGGAGGTGTTGTGTGCAGAATTTGAAGACAATCAAATGAGTAGTCCTTGAGAAATTTCCGGAAATGTATGTTAAAACAACCAAAAGTAGGTACAAGTTACGTTACCCCCAAAGGCACTAGATCCCTTAGATGTTATGTGTGCAAAATGTGAGGACAATTAGACGAGTAGCTCCTGAGATATGGTCCAAAAATGTATGTCTAACCAACCAATTAGGCCATATTACGGAACAATAAAAAGGCAAAAGTACAGTTTCACCTAAATGCGTAATTATTATCTGGACCTCCTGGAGGTGTTATTGTAAAAAAAATTAAAGACGATCAGACAATTAGTTCCTGAGATATAGTCTGGAAATGTATGTCAAAACAACTAATTAACCCATAGAACTGAACCAAAAGTAGGCCAAACTACAGTAACCACTAAATGCACATCGAGACCCCCTGGAGGTGTTGTGTGCAAAATTTGAAGACAGTCATATGAGCAGTTCCTGAGAAATTGTCACTAAATATATGTTAAAACAACTAATTAGGCCATAGTACTGAACCAAAGTGCAGTTACCCCAAAAAGCACATCTAGACCTCTTAGAAGTGTTGTGTGCAAAATCTGAAGATAATCAGAGAAGTAGTGCCTGATATATTGTGAAGTGAGTCAAAATGTGCACGATGTGCATGCCAAAACCGTTAAAACAACTAATTAGGTCATAGTATTGGTATTGAACCAATAGTATGCCAAAGTACAGTTATCCCAAAATGCATATCTGGACATCCTAGATGTGTTGTGTGCGTAATTTGAAGACAATCAGACAAGTAGTTCTTGACATATTGTGAAGTAAGTACATTATGTGCACACCGTGCACGCCGATAGAAGTAAAAACAATGTCTCCCCATAGTATGGGGGGACATAATAACAACAACAACAACAATTATAATAATTAAAACTAGAAAAGGAGTTCCCGAACTTCGAGGGCCGGCTTTAGTCTGTTTGAATGCTATAGACACAAAGTCGGTGTATTGGTCTTCCTCATGGGCCAGAATCCTAATTAATGTCCAGGATATAATTAAGGAAAGAACCAAGGAGACAAGCTCAAATATATCTTCGACGTGTATTCCTCCCACCACTGGCCGGCCCTGATGGCTCATTCGTATCGACTTGGGCTTATAACCTGGGGGTACCAGGCTCGAATCTCGGTCGGGAAGGATATTTGTCATCGTGGTTGTGCCTATACAGTGTTCCAAACTGTTCCAAGGCATGGAGTGTACAGTGCTGCCTATGGTACTGTGAACTATAAAGAACCCTTGAAATCATTCGAAATAAGAGTAGGGCATAGTCCCGGCTTGTGGCGTCCTTCTGTCGCGATATTGCCATGATTGTGCAGAAAGTGTAAAGCATTATTCATTCATTCATTCCTCCCACAACTACCGCCGGTGCTGGCCAACATTCATTCAATACGTGCCTACGATCTACCTCGTACAGAGGATGCAGGCCTACCCACCAAATTTCGGTTCAATGTTTGGCCAGCATTGCAGACCATTGCTGGTTCAATTCCGGTCAATCGTCTACGACGCTGGCCCAACACTATTCTATCACCGGGTCTGTTGTATACTTTACGCAAACACGTGACATTCAACCAATGCTGTTTCAATGTTGACCATCAGTCTTCGACGCTGGGCCGTCATTGAAACAACATCGGATGTTTGTACCGTGTTTTCTGACTGCTGCATTATGCTGGTGACGCTTTAACATCCCAGCGCCAGAAACTCCAGATAACACGATACATTGGCCCAATGCTGATGTAGGCCTAATGCTGGGCCACCGTCTGCGACGCTAGGTCAACATTATTCCAACCAAAATCCTTCAAGATCCCAACCACAAATATAATCGCGGCTTTTTTACGAGCACTTGTTAAAGACAAAAGTACTTAACCTAAGGACCCTAAACGTTATATTGCACATGCTCATAAGGACTGGTGTAAAGAAATGTGAATCGTTTCCCACACACAGCACCCCTTTTTCTCCTAAAAGGGACACAAACTCAAAAATAAACTTAATAAGATACCGGCCATAGGCCAGTTCTAATAATTCAAATATTATATCATACTTTACATAACTGTTACACAATAAGATTAATATTTTAAGTTGGACTGCTATCTAAAAGAACTCACAAATGTAGTAAATATGCATCTTCCACAACAAGTTATCTTACCCACGAGCACTCAGTGCAATACCTTGCTTTATTGAGCATAGGGTCCAACTTTTTTAAATAGCCAGATACCTTGAATGCCGCGCGTCGCAAGACCGACCAATTAGAGAGCCCTTGACCAGGCGTTGACAGGTGGCAGAGAGCATAGCTTGCTTGCTTCCGTTAGTATGATAGACAGAAGCTGGGAATCTCACGCTGATGTCATTGTGTTCACGTCACTGCCCAAATGAGAGATTCCCAACTTGTCTATATAATACATCTAGCAACGGAAACATGTGACTGTGTATGAGAGATGAACAAGAGGTCATTTCTGAGGACCTTTTATGACATATTTATAAATCTGAAATATCCAATGAGGTTTGAATCTCAGACACACTCCCAAGATAACCACGTAGACAGAAAAACTGATTGTAGTACTCGAAACGGCCAGACTCCTGCGGTATGCACTCGCGTGAGACTGGCCGTGGGAAGATGTATATATGGTTCTTGAATCAAAAGTGGCAGCCAATATAGGTGAGCAGTAATTACAACTTTTCAGAAGGTATTTTCGGTTGTGTATTAATGCTGGCCCACATTCGAGAACGTTACACCATAATTTCGGCATAATTTCCTGTCACTGCCGCAGCAGCACACATGGGACGTTTAGCCAATGTTGTTTTTGGCTTGGTCCAGCAACAACCCAAAATCAGTTCCACGTCCTATGCCTCATGTCCTATGCGACGCCCCCCCACCCCACCCCACCGGTGGACACCACTGACCCAGCTAACACAATGTGTTGACCCAATGCTGGTTCACTTTTGGCCCAACATTGAACCACCATAGGTTCAACATCTTGCCCTAGATGGAGGCTGCACTGAAGACACAAGCAAGTAAGCCAATGTAGCTTTATTGTTGGCCCAACATCTTAGACATTGTGGTCTTTCATATTATATATTGAGGAATGACAGGATTAACCCAGCAAGCACGAGGCGTTGGCCCAATGTTGGGCTGACGTTGGCCCATCGTCTACGATGGGCCAACGTCAGCCCAACACTGGGCCAACGCCTCGTGTTTGCTGGAAAGGTGAGTGGGTCAGAGCGGCACCTGGAGACGGGTCGGGGTTAGATTCGTCATGGTGACAACGCCACATGTGACAGCGGCCAGTGTCAGTTTGCATGACCTAAAGGAGGTAGCCCGAGTTCACATGGTCACATGCAGGGACATGGGGTTCTAGACCTCGTGTCCACCCTGTTGACCCATTACCAGCCTCCGTTTGCTCAACCTGTGGCTGTCAGGCACCCCTAGCAGATCGTATTGACCCTTTAACCGCCGGTGCCGTTCATATTCGTTTTTTACATTTTATATCAGCCCATTACATATCAGCTTTTAAACCTGTTAAAGATAAAAAGTGACATTAATCAGCAAGATTTGCATTTTTTTGACCTCCATTTTGTCAAATCTGAATAATTTTCACTCACTTGAAGTTGTGGATCGCGTCAGCGAGACACAACTTCAAGTGGATGAAAATTCAAATTAAATAATTTGGCGGCTAAAGGGTTAACTAAACATTCAATGATGAACTATATTTGTTTCTGCTCTCCAACGAAATGTCAGTGTAAATAAAATTGTGTTTAGTGTACTGGCACTAAACAATCAAATATCACTGTTAAGGGATATTGTCAAATAAAAATAAATAAAAAAAAATCCGTCAAGAAATTGGATTAGGGTTTAGTAAGCCAGTAAGACAAACAGCATTTGCTCAGCTAATGTGACCAGTCACTGAGACAGATACCTCGTAATGGCCACTGAGGCAAAGAGACACATGGCATGATCAGAACATCACATAAAGTCGCCAGTTTATTTCTGTTGTAGAGTGTCACAGACTGTATAACATTCATAAATAATATACCGAACAGGAAAAAAACATTTAGATGTTTTTTTGTAGCATCATTGCTGCAGCTTGAATTAGGTGATAGAATAATCACGACAACATGTGAAATTAAATTGACAAATTAAATTAAATTGACAAATCTATCTGCAAATTCAATAGCATGCAACATGCTACATTAGTAAAACATAAGAATCGCATATTGATTTGTCAGAGAAAATTGTGTATTTTTAAACTAATAATAATAATTGTACAGATAAACTATTTGATTCCAAGTATATGCATAAGAATGTTTTTAAACTCTGCGAGATATTTATCTTGTAGCAGTTTTTTTTTAATTCACATGGATTATTTCACAATCACTATGTTTTACCACGTTCATTTACAAACATGCATTGAAAGAACATAACCTGATAACTACCAGAAAAGACTATACAGCATTC
Source organism: Flabesymbios commensalis (assembly GCA_964017125.1). Taxonomy (NCBI): domain Eukaryota; kingdom Metazoa; phylum Annelida; class Polychaeta; order Terebellida; family Flabelligeridae; genus Flabesymbios; species Flabesymbios commensalis. The sequence goes on from OZ024907.1 coordinate 44,120,623, forward strand.
ATTAGATTGTAAGTTTTACATCTATATTAATATCACGAGACCACTGGTTGTTTGATATCGATTGGAATAAACTCTTCTGATAGTACAATCATCGTTTTCTATGTGTATTTTCCCAAGAAGATATATCTCCACAACAACTAATTACCAGGTAGTGAATAGCTGATTGTGTTGTGTGTGTGTGGTTGAATATGACACATAATGATTTTTCTTTGTTTACACTTTTCTACTTGGCGCCTTTTATTTATAATTTATTGTAGTTTTTCCTTCAACCCTTTACCCGCTACGTTATCTTTTGTAATTGTTCGCCACTTAAAGTTATGTCTCTCACTTCAAATGAGAAGGAAAATACTATACTTGCTTGATTTGAGACAAATTTCACCTGTTAATAAAATTGACTGACAACGTTTATTGTCGTGCCTAGCGGTGAAAGGGTTGATATAAAGTATTTATTACGATATCACAGTAAACAATCAACGAAATAATGAAACGTAATAACCAATTACAAAGTTATTATTATGAAATTATTATTATGCTACTGTTATGTTTGGTTTACCTACCAAACAGTGTATAATCATTAGGATGTATTGTTATGTAGTATTCCCAAGCCAACAATGTTTCAACGTTTCGTGTTTGCTAGAGTTTGTTTCAATAAGCTCCAGTGCTGGTTTAATGTTGGCCCACCATCTCCGACACTAGGCCAGCCCTAAACCAACATTGTTGTGTATAGATTGTAGTGGGGAATTCACATCTTGTGTAACATAAGACGCTGATGAAAGCGTTCGCTCAACGTTTTGCCAGCGTTTTGTGTTTACTTCAGAAGATTGTGTTAACGTTAAAGCCCCCAATACTCGATATTATTTAAACACATCAACCTAACATGTTAGACATTTTAAAATGGTGTCTTGGTTTCGCGACCACAAATGTAATTGAGTGAAAACTAACGTTGTACTTCGTTATTTTTGCAGAGAACTGACAACAATCCAGTTGCTTAAAATGCATTGTACTGTCAAGAGCAGAGCCATTACAAATGCTCTAGAATGTCTGTCATGGCTATCACTGTGATTGACACCTAATAAATTATGTGGCATTCACATTGCAAAACAACATATTTTTCTGTAAAATGGGCCGCCATTTCACTGTCGTATGTATATATAAGCTATCTCAGCAAAGAGAAACGTTCAACGAATCCTGTTTTAATGTCGGTCCACTGTGTACGAAGCTAACACAACATCAAAACAACATTTCGTCAACGTTTCGTTCTTGCTGGGTAGCTAATGATGTTATCTATGTATATTAAAGTAGAATACTGTCATGCATGTTTTATTTTGTAGAGAAGTAGTTTATGCCATTATGATTACTATATAATGTTTAATTACAGTGCTTACGTCTCTACTGCCTACTGCAGCCCTCCTTTTTGAGACAAGTCATTGTATGTATTGAGTGTTTAGCCTCGTGAATATACCAATATATTTGTACAAGTTTACTACTCAGGGAGCCGGGTGAGGTGAAGAAGGAATGACGCAGAGGTGCAAACATATCACGGTGTGAACAATAAATTAAATAAATCGGCGGCTTTAGCTGAGGCTGAGGCTACTAGTGGACTTCAGAGTAAGTGCATTTGTCATCTTTTGCCTCTACACCATTTAGACAGGCACAACTGGTAGATAAGTGTGCCAGCTTCGTTATCCGCGCAGTGATACTCGATGCATGAATCCGTCGGGTCATCCCAGCCTCGCTTTGACATCGCGCTTGCGTCAACTTCCGGGAAATCACGGAGAGATCCGCTCTGGAAACTCCCAGCTTGCAAAGCACCACCAACGAATCCTCTCTTCTCCTTCATAATGTAGCCCAGATTGCCGCGTACAATACACTGATTCAAGATGCATTGCTTGTAGTTGATGTGGTCTGCGCAATTGGCCTCAATGCAGACAAGTAGTTCGTCAGCTTGTCTTCTGGCAGCTGTCTTGGGTAGTGTCAGCTGATGGCTGGCACTACGTGGTTGTTGGTCTGGTTGCTGTGGTTGCTGCTGGTCCATCAGGACACATGCCGCCATACAATCGTCCCGTGACACTTCTGTTTGCCCCTCACATGCCCACGAGCACTGACTGACTGCACCTTCCGCGGCATTACGCCATCTACTGGATCCACTGAATAACAAATACAAGTCAGGTCAAATAAGTCATGAGTGGTTAAAAATCCAGTCAATCATGACATAAGAATAAATATAATTTAAAAAATGAACGAACAAACCAACGAACGAATGGACGAACAAACACATGAGCGAATAAATGAATGGATGAATGAATGAATGAATGAATTAATTAACTAATTAATTAATTAAAAAAAAATAATGAAGGAAAGAACTGATGAACGAACTTTTTAACGAACGAATGAACACTTGTTTTCGATTTGCTTCACCATGTTTACCGATTCAGTGTGAACGGGTCGCCATGAGAGTTTCAAAAGACAAGCGAGTGAATCGCGGAAATCATTCCGCTCTAATGTGAACGGGCCATCAGAAATGCATCAAATGAATGAGAAACATTAAAGGTGATCTATCACCCCTTATATGGTGCGAATAATTATGTCCTTATATGGGGTGATTGGCTATCATGTCACCCTCATGTGACCCTCTCAGAGGGTCACATGATAGCCATATATGGGGTGATTGGCTATCATGTGACCCTCTCAGAGGGTCACATGATAGCCAATCACCCCATATAAGGAAACACTTGTTCCCCATCTTTGATTTATTAGTCACAAAATTATTTATACTATATAAGGGGTGATAGATTACCTTTAACACAGCACTAAAATGGTTGCACATGAAATGTATGGGTTTAGCCCTTAAAGCGCTGAAATATTTTTGTATAAACCATGGAGACCAAAGTTTTTTTTTAAATTTGAAATTAGCCTATATGCATAGTTAGCTCTTCCCGTTTAATTTGAATACCTATGATATGGGTCTACGGCCTATATGAATATTTTCCCTCTTATAGCGCGGGGATGGACTTTAGATGTCAGAATCTGTACAGACGTCAGATTCCGACGTCCAACGTCGATCCCAGCGCTGTGAGGGTTAAAAGACAAAGAAATGATACGGGCGAATATTTATAAGGGTATGTCATGTCAGTTCAACCTCGCGTGTGGTTTCATTTATGCCCCCCGTCTTTCCAAAACAACATGGTTAAAGGTGTGACAGTAAAGCGATCTACCAATGCGCTACTCCCCCTCTCCAATTGGCGATTTACCGCTAGACTTGGGGTTTCTGGTGAAAGCATCACATCTGTGGGAACGACGTTTATGCATGAATTGTGGGGAAACATGTGTAGGCCTAAATGTATTTGGTTCCCACGATGTACAAACGACATTAATTTGAACTCGTTAATTAAAACGACATACATGTACGTAAGTCGTTCCCACAACTTATGTAGCTCGCTCATATTATGACACATACATGTTCATGTACTAAGATGCTTCCGCGATTTAAATAATTTGTTCCGAATAATAATGTAGCTTGCCTCCACGACTAACTAACCCATTCTCCAAATTTCCTTAGTCGTCCCTATGACTTTAAAAACAAATTACCCATCACACACCCTTCTGGGCCAGAGGTGCTCGGTATGATATGAATCGCATGAGTGATATTGGTCAGTGAAAATAATATAATAAGATAATAAAATAAGATAATGTAAGTAATGAGCTAATCTGCAATAATTCAGCATTTTGGCTATTAATTAACCCTTCACCGCCGGTGCCGCATATATTCGGGCTTTCATTTTTTATTAGCACATTAAGTATCACTCTTAAACATGTTAAAGATAAAAATGTGACATCAATCAGCAATATTTGAAAACAGTTGACCTCCATTTTTTCAAATTTGCATAATTTTCACTCACTTGAAGTTGTGGATCACGTCAGCGAGACACAACTTCAAGTGGGTAAAAATTCAGATTGAATAATTTGGCGGTTAAAGGGTTAACCATTGACCTTGATATTTCACCATGAAATGACATTGAAATGAACTTGAGGATGAAACGGTTTTAAAACTGTCCAGATTCATTTGAAGCCTAATTAGATCACCTGATTAAGCCCAATGGATTTATCAGTTTATCTCAGTGGTCCTTGACTGGTACCAAATTAATTATTTTGTGCTGTTTTTCTTTTAAATGGGTTAATGGGGATTGTTTTATCAGGAGAAATCAGTGGAAAAATAGTGGTAAATGTCACGCATATAATCGTGACGTACTGAGTACATCAGACGTGGCGTGAATCAGATAGGTACATGTATGTAATAGATAATAGGAAATAACAGTCCTTTACAATTAAAATTATAGCATCACATTTAACCCTTTAACCACCGGTGCCGCATATATTCGGGTTTTCATTTTTTAATAAATACCACATTTTAAATATGTTAATGATGAAATGTGACTTCAACCAGCAAGATTTGAAAAGAATTGACCTAATTTTTTTCAAATCTGAATCATTTTCACTCATAGAAGTTGGATCGATTCAGCAAAACACAACTTCAATTGGTTGAAAATTCAAATTGAATGATTTAGCGGTTAAAGGGTTGAATTGTTCAATTATATTATTATGATTATTGTTCAGAACAAATCGGTGCAGGTATAAAATAATACAGTACATAATATCATAAATGATGGATTTTGTAATTCTAGACGTCTACTGATTAGATCCTACGTTTATTGTAAAATAATGACTAAAACAATTATAAAAAATACAAAGTAATTTAAAATGTTTTAGATCTATATCATTATTTACAACTGATTCGTAGACCAAAAAAGAAACTCAAAAAACGAGATACAAGCGTCATCTATAATCCTTATTATACCTAAACCTGTGCAGCTTAAGGGGAATGTATTTAGTTGTGTCCTTGAGCGGGGGACTACGGCAAATATAAAAGGTGAAGCAGCAAAAACGAGTGGGCAGTCCAATACCCGTCAAGTTAGGACATAGCCCTGACGTTGAACCAATCATAAGTCAACGTCAAAGACGTTAGCCCAGCACTCAGACAACAATGAACAAAAGGCGTTTGCTTTGTAGGTGGATTGAATTCAATAATGCAGATTGTAATAGAACGTTTACTCAGAATCAGCCATCAGTTCCTCAGCACACATAGCCTCCAGGATAGACTCATCTTAAAGGTCACACAACTGTTTTCGTTAATATTTACTCAGGAGGCCCTCTGGTTCAAATGTTGCTTGTTTGCACAAAAGGGTGTGCAAGATGACTTGATCCCTGTTATTTTACTGTTATTTTGTTTTATTTAGATAGCTGAACTTAAGAATTGTTCAACTATCTATGGTAGTTATTAAAAGCGAAAAGTATAGACGTATAGAATAACGCTATGGGGAAATTGCAGTCAAAAATAAACACAAAAATTGATGACGTCACGTGCAGTGGGCGCTGTGAATGACCTGGTGAAACTTCTGACAAAAGCCTGTTGATGACATCTCTCAAAGAGATGAGAACCTGCAATAGAGATATTACCATCAGCCGCCATTGTGAGCGAATGACCCCGGTGTCATTTCCGAAACATGACTTCACTGTAAACCGACGAGATTGATCGGCGTCACATTATGACGTCATCACCATGGCACAAATCCCGGATGCATGGTGATCCTTCACGTCTGCGCGACACAGTAAGCAACATGCCCTAACCCGATGTTGTTTCAATGCTGTCCATACCTCTTACTTGGGGTGACGCTGATGCAGATCTCGTTTTGCAGTTTCGGACCCCCCTGTAGCAATTGCCAACCGGGCTCGGTGGCCCATGAACCAATAACAGTTATTAAGCGACATTTGTACTTAGCTCTATCCCACCTTGATCCGGTGCGGATTATACTGCGCAGATATTGCAAGGCTATAAACAAGCCGATCCGGGACGGAAGGTAAACGATGGAATAATATGTCGGTCCGACGTCTTTAACTACGGAACAGTATTGAGCTAAGGTTCCTTGTTACTGGGGAAGCTGGACACAAATTATTATTTCGCTTTGTTAGCGATGATGTGTTGGAATAACTGTTGTGTGCTACATAACGACATTGGTGTTTAATAGGCTCAAAACAATGACTTCAGTAAAAGTTTCTAATTTGTGCATCAGATCTTCAGCGCAGACCCTGCATAGTCTGGCGATGGTCTGCTGCATGGCTTAAATGGGAGTGATTCAATGTTGGCGAAGTGTCATGTCAATGTCATGTCATAAGATCAAAAGATTAGCGTTTCGAATAAATTATCTTGTGGTCTTATATAAAATTTAAAATCATTTTGTGCACAATAACGCAATAACGCGTCGAGACCGCCATAAACGTGATCATCTATTCACAAAATAGAAATTTTCAATGTGGAGCGGTATATACATGTCTATCTTGGCGGCACCGGAGCCCACGCAAATGATCTCTTTAACCAGTATAAGTTTGACTAAATGTAATAACTATGTAACATACTGACTGTTGAAGAACACCTGTTTTCTACTATCTACCATCATCTACTATCATCTACCAGGACAGCAGTACCAAAATAAAGCTCGTTGATTTATATATTTTATACCAATCTGCACACGTAAGCCTACATCTGTATTCTGTTCTGACAATTCGTCTGAAACAGCTTGATATGTTGAAAAGTCTTGATTATTATGTTTAAAAATGGGCTGCAAATCTTAAAATTGATATTTTTTATTTCATAACTTCACTGCATGTCCATAGGCACTTTTCGTTTTTTTATTTGTTCTTCAATTAGAATATTTCTTTGAGAAATAAGTATTAAATTAAATACTGTAGGTCTGGTGACTTTCGCGGCTGGAGTTTTGGCTCTCTTCCTTTACTAGAGCTGGTAATTTTACAGATTTGAATTCGCTTACCTTGTGTCCTGTGACGGAGAATAATTCTGATCCAGATGTATCAGTTTGAAAGCCTCGCCTACAACACAAATACACAGCTGGTAAGCATGGTAAGCAGACGAAATGGTAACCTTTCATTATTCAAATACTGTAAACAGTTGGTTATAAGTGCATATTGCTCCGAAAGATGGTGTAAAGTGTATATATTTAATTTCCATAAACGTGTAAGAACAATTTATTAACGTGCACAGCAGACTGCACAGATATAGGCCTATTCTAAAAATAGTCACTCTGGATTCAGCAGAGGGGTCAGTGTTTTGGGTGACTGTGGACACACGCATATAATTATGTTGAATCGTGCGGCTGGCAATTGGACAGTGTTTAATATATATTTTTAAACACACTACACTGAAGTCACCACGGGTGCGATGGATGTCAGTAGAGATAATACATGCAAAAAGCTGAGGTCGGCGGCGACCCCGCGTGATATGTCTGACAGACGAGAACAAGTAATCCTGAGATGTTCATCCAATGCTGTTGTGGTGTCATTTAATTTTTTAATGCTTGTCAAACACTTTGATATCAAATCGATCTTTAAGTCAAGTACGTCTAGAATTACTGAAATCACACCTAATAGCCGTGTCCCTCCTTTCTTCTGAACAGCGTAGTGTCACGCAGGATGACGCCGCGCCTCAGCTTGATGTCACCACGTCATCAGAAATGACAAAGAGATGGTTCTCTAATGAGTCAAGTCACCGCAGCGTCCGCAGATCTCTTGCGTGTCCAGGATGGCCAGTGACACGTGGGGTGATTTTGTGAAGACAATGTATACAACTTTGATCTACTACGTATCCTTTCATTTTGGGTATCAAAGCTGAGTATTGTCTTGTGTTCTATTGACACGTGGGATGCAGTGTTTAGCTTGATAAACGATGTAGACTAATGTATGCCAATAACACTGTTGTATATGTTTGTGTTAGGTTGTTATGTTGTGTTATGTTGTTACAATGTACACATCTAACGTGGGATATATACTTATAAAGCTACGAATTTACATGTGAGCTACTATTTTGAAATAAATCTGATGTAGATGTATAGTCAGTTTCATTACATACTTCTAATCGTAATTATGAGCAGGTGTTATATTAGCTCAAGTTTACATAAAACAATATTATTTACGTTTTTAAACCATAACAAATTCTAGTTAGGAAAATAATATAATATGCAATGCCACCCCATGATTGTATTTACTTGAATCATTGATAGCACACTATTGAGTCCAGTTGAATGGGGAGACGGTGTGTGATATGGATCAGGTTAACCTTTGATGAGAATGGAGAGGAGAAAGATAAGGAGGGGTCGACGAACCCTCAAACTGCGTCAGACGATCGAGGTGATCGCGACACAAATGGTGGTGGAGGTCATGATGGGTAACTGGTGTGAGTAGATTTGCAAACTGTTTGTTCCTTCACCATTTCATCCAACCGATAGGACACTGAATAAATAGGACACTGAAAGCTGCTCAGAATATACATATATATTTTTTTGGAATGCAATCTTTTTCATGAGTATTGAAAATACAAATCGTAATGCATGCAGTCATGCAGTTGACAGATGGGGTCTCGACTTTGTATTTAAAACAAGTCCTAGTCAAATCGCATGCGCCATTATAGTGTAGGAAAACAAAAACAACTTCGGTTGCAATCAGGATTCAATCTTCTTATAGCAAGCTAGTACAGCTCAAGTGGATGTCACGTGACTTTTTTCAACGTATCTACAAACAGAATATACATCTCCTCGTATGTAAGGAGTGTACAGACAGAAGAACGGTTTAATTCAAACAAGATTAAATGCTAAAAGCTAGGTTTCCTAGCTTGAACCATTGACCTTATTCTTCTACACATTGTTTTCGACACAATGCATTATCACTAAGCAAACTTTGGAGTCCTCATTTGGCCAGGAATTTTGTGTGTGGGAGGATGAAGACGATACATGTAATTCAGAAATTGCAATAGAGCAGTGGGATAAACAAGATACAAATGTGATAAAATGCTCTCACAACGCTTTAAATGTGGGTAAAATTTACATAATAGACGATTTTCTATAATATCATATATATGCTAACCCACCATACGAAGCTTACTTTAATCAAGTTATTAGCATTTCTTTACACCTTTACCATTATTTTGTACAGTTGTAGTTTATTGAGTTAAGGTCCTAAATGACATGTTCGTATGCGCCGCTTTTGCCACCTTATGTGGAATTAAAACGCACCACTACATTATTTGCTTTGTCCGACCACACCATTCTAAGCCGGGAATGGAGAGTTATTGTTGACCAATACAGAACAATTCTCATGGTATAGGCCTATGGTGCTATAATCAGTCAGGTGTGAAAAAGCTGTTGATTATGAGGCATCCTCATTATGGTCGGAGGTGTTTTAAGTGTCAGTTGAAACTCTCGGAGTTATACATT